>MQTX01000251.1:91334-206159 GCA_009735665.1 Angiostrongylus cantonensis | reverse complement strand
GACGTAGGTCGGAGCTTCGGATCCCATCCCCTACTTGTGTGAAGCGGGATACTCCTAGCATCGTCCTTTCGACAGCGCGTTCGATAACGCTGAGTGATCTTTCATCCTGCTTGCGTAGCGACCAGGTTTCTGACGCATGCGTTGAGGCAGGAAGAACCGTTGAGTCGAAAAGGTGGGCACGGAGTCGGGTGTTCTTTGTTCTCTTCACTACATCCTGGATGCTCTTGAAAACTCCCCAAGCCGCTCGTTTCCTTCTGCTCAACTCTGGAGCTAAGTCGTTCATCATATTGATTTCCCGACCTAGATAGACATAACTGGAGCATTTGGAGATATTCGTTCCGTTGAGCGTGAATTGGGCAAGCGAAACCAATCCGTTCTTCATGAACATCGTTTTCTTTAGATTTAGTCGAAGACCAATCTTTCCACACGCTTTATCAAAGTGCGCAAGCATTCATTCCGCTTGGCTAATGTCTGGTGTTATGAGAACGATATCACCAGCAAAGCGAAGGTGATGTATCTGTCGATATCGCTCGACGTTTTGGAGGGTGGCTGTAAATAATTTTGGCGAGATTGTTTCACCTTGCCTAACTCTTCTTTTGACGTCAACGTTAATATCGTTGTAGAATGGAGAAATTTTGGTTTTGAAATTGTTGTACAGCTCACGACGAATCTTTATGTACTGATTTGACTACCAAGAGCTCCCATGAATGCGTCTATCTCAGTAGAGTCAAAGGCCTCTAAGTCGATGAAAGTGGGAAAGAGCGGTCTTTTGTACTCTCGCGATACCTCAATGAGCCTTGTTAACGTGTGAATGTGGTCCATTGTACTAAATCCTTTTCGAAACCCGGCTTGCTCGCATGGCTGTCCTTCGTCAAGTGTTCTGTTTGTAGGCGACAGACAGCAAGCAGATTGGGCGATAGTTGCCTATATCATGTAGGTCCCCCTTCTTGAACAACAACGCGGTTTTGCTGGTCTTTCACTGGGTTGGGATCTTGCATTCAGACAGGTACCGTGAAAAGAGCCGAGCCAGTATGCTTACGAGGACTGCCGGAAGGTTCTTCAGATGTTCTGATTTTATCCTGTCCGGACCTGGTGCTGTTCCATTTTTCACCGACGAAATGGCACGTCGGATTTCGGAAGGGAGAACCGGTGGTACAACATATCCATCCTCTTTTATTTCATAAAACGGGAGGTGGACGTGGCTATCAAAGAGATCTGAGTACTAATCGTGGATAATTTTCTCCATTGCCTTTTTGGACGCTGTTATTGTTCCCCCTGGGCGTCGGAGTGCAGTCATCTTGTTCTTGTAATTGGCGAGGCTTCGGCGGGTTTTGCGAATGCTTTTCCCAGACAGCGTTGAATGGGTGGCGTCGTCGTCTCGGCCAGGCCGATGACGTCGTACCTTATCATTCTTGCTTGCATGAGCAAGTCCTCTATCGAGGACTCGGATGCTAGGTACAGATCGTCACCATAGTTCTTGATCCATGCAGCTTCCATTGGCCCTGAGATTTTAGCAGCCTCTCCGTACTCGTCCTACCCAACACTGCGAAATTGGGGCGCTTTTGGGGTCAGGGGAATGAGGCGCGTTTTTTTAAAAACTGTATTTAGCCTATTTGTTACCCACGCTTAGCTTGCTGGGCTCTGAACGTGGGGGCTGACTATACTCACGGGTAACTTGCCAGGCTCTCCCAGAGTGGACATGGAGCTTATTTGTTGGAGGCTGCTCCTAGCCGCCTCCCATTTACTTCCCTATCACTTGATTGCAGGCTTTTGCCCGAATTGACTCGTAGAATACAATCCGTGTAAAGCGAGAATGCACCCACACACGAATGCATGAATATGCCCAGCAAATACAGAAAGTATGTGCCAAATCGGCGCAGCAGAAACAGGGAGTCCATCCCCTGGAGCCATCTGCATCTCAGGGAAGCAAAGGTCGCTTTTGGTCCGCGATTAACCCCTTATCCGCCACCTGGGGACGCGCCACGTAGCCTCGCGACTAACCGGCTCGAGATCCCTCACATGAGGGAGATCCGTGGATTTGCACTACCATACTAAGAAAAATTCTTAGTACATATTCAGGATTCAACATTTGTTAAAAAATAAAGGATAAAACTCTCGGCGTTGATCAATCCCAGAGGGATGCGCCATGCATTAGACTTCATTAAGCATCGTTGGAGGTGATTGAATGGATATCTGGCCAATTGACTCGCGGTGGCCTGCTGATGTATCGAGCCAGTGCTGCTATCCTCCTTCGCAGTGGCTCTTCCAACCACTGCGCCACACGCGCTAAAAATAGCAAATGTAAATAAAGGGGTGGGGGCGAGATAGCAGCACAATGGTAGTGATGCCGACCATCACGAGCGCGGTGCCGATCGTATTTCGGGCTCACCAAGCCTCTCATCCCCTCACGGTCGGGAAATTGGTACAGGACTTGACCGGAAATCACTGTTTGCAGTCTAAGTAAGAACACTCAATCCCAGCTATCTCAGGACTCTATTGAGAATTGACTCGACCAGCATTCTGTGACGTTGAAGATGAAATGAAAATCCTCAAGCATCGACCGAAGCCAAACGTGGAAAGTTCGAAGACTTTCGTGGATGATGGATGCGTGAAAACAAACCGAATTTGAGAAGTGCTGGAATCCGGAGTATGTGTGAAAGACGGGTCAAATATTAAATCTTTATCAGTCTTTATTAAATAGAAAAAAAAGAAAAAGAACTAGGAAGAACTCGTTCTTTCATGAACACCGTGGAGGTGTTAATAAAAAAAAGCTTGTTTTCATTTGTAGGAAACTAAGCCTTTGAAAGTTGAACAAATCGCGACTATCGTTTCCAGACGCTCATTTGTTGCGAACGGGGACACTGAGGCCGTTTTTTTACCTCTGTCTCTGTCAATCTTCTTACCCTTACGATGCCGCCATCATCAATACTGTCATGAAAAAATAATGGGCACCAAATAAGAATTATACATTGTGGTTACTAATACGGTGTTGTTTATATTCCAGTTTTCAATAGTTTTGCACTCTTTGGCGAAGTATGCTTTTTACTAACGTAAGGATTTACGTTCTTAGACGGCTATGCCTCCTCCCGGTATGTTACCGACAATGCAGACTGGTCAGCCTCCTGTACTTGTACAATGGCAAGGTGCTCCTGGCCAACAGTACCAGGTGAGTTCTACAGTTCTGAATAGCATCGTGTGTCAATGATTGATTTAGATGCCTGGATATCAATATGTTGTGGCTGGTGGTCAACCGGTAAGCATGATGGCAAGCCAACCCATGGCAATGGGTGGTCCGCGACCCAGTGGCCCTCCTGCGGTCGCTTTCCAGCAGGGTAGTCGTCGCCAGGGTTAGGCAGTTAATAGAAGAAGTGAATATTTGTGGTCAGATTTATTCGCTGTTTAGTGATGGTCCCTCCTACAGCTCAGTGGCAGCCTCACGTTATGCAAGTCGGACAAGGAATGGTGAATTTTATGGCATTCCTTTTTATGCGGTCTTTATTTATCATTAACGTTTGATTTTTAGGTACCATATACCTACCAGTCTTTCTCTGTGCAAGGTGGCGGCTCTGGTGGTGCTAGTGCTGGAGTTGTTCCTGCTCCTCCACCGCAAAGTGGCTTCTCTGGGCCGCAAGCACCTCCACCACAAATGATGACATCCACGCCACAAGCCACAGCACCACCGCCGGGCATATATCCGCAGCGTTTTGTTCCTGCCCAGGTATTAGTTTTTCTTTGCTTCCACTCCTTTGGAGAGTAAACCTAGTGGTAGGTAATATTATGAGAGTGGCCTTGTAGGGCTACGTTCTGCCTCAGACCGGTGTTCAAGGACAAGCGCGGTTCCCGACGCCACAACAAACATCACACCAAGGGATGGAAGCTGCGCATTTTCAAGGTAAGATCTTTTATTAAGTTGCGTCGCTTAATTTCTTCAGGTAGTGAAGGAGGCGAATATTGATAATCATGTCATCCTTTGTTGTTGCGGTGGTTTGAATATTATTCGAAAATATTTAATTTGGTTTTCAATTTGTGTTTGATGTGTGCATTTATTTCAATGAAGAACAATCTTTCAACTTGCTGACGTTAATTCAAATTACGCTTTTCGCTTCGTTCTTCATTATTGATTATTTGTCGATTTGTTTCCATTATATGCTGACAAAGCGTGCTTATGCTTATCACCAGGGGATTTTTAATCAAAGTGGTATAAAAGGCTCAGAAATCCTATGCAAAATTTGCAGAACGAAATTTTTGTTCATAAATGGAAAAATGACAATACCTATAAAATAGTTACTGCAACAACATTACTAACTAAATGAAAGAAGTAGAAAAGTCCTCGATTATGCAAAAGGTGTAAAATAGTGCTTCCCATAAATTAAGATGTATTGTTGCTGGTTACGCAATTTAAGTACTGATGATTTCTGGCTAACCATAGTACTTCAGCAGTTAATATCTTGAAATGCCGATGTCAGGGTTCTACAGGGATATTTACATATGCAAAATGTGCACATGTACATACATACATATACAACTATGTACATATATGTATATATGCATATATATATATATATATGTGCATAATTAAAAGGATAAAGCTCTTGGTGTTGATCAATACCTGAGAGATGCGCCATGCCTTCTACTTCACGAAGCATTGTTTGGAGGTGATTGAGTGCATATATGCGTTTTACAATGACTCGCGGTGGCCTATCGAGGTATCGAAGCAGTAGTGCTGTCATCCTCCCAGACAAATCTGGTGTCAATTTGCTGACCCCGGAGGGATGCAAAGCTTGGTGGACCATGGGTGCGTGGATCGATTCCACTTGTGTTTTGCAGGGCGCCTCCGATCACTATATATATATAATATCAGCCTTGTTCATATCGGGCTATAACTGTTAAACACTAGAGCATTAGCAAAATGTCGTTGCAGTCACTTAACCTCATTCCATAATACTTTCATGGTGCGTGTTAACACAAAAAAAAGACCACGAAAGTCTTCCTTCTGTAGAAATATATCGCATCAAATCCTATAGGTACTAATTTTTTCTAGGTATAGCGCGGTACGAACCATGCGTTCTTCACATGTGGGCTAATGTGCTTGTATAACTCATTGAAGATTCCCACAGCTCAATTTTAATTGAAAGCAGTACTGTGATCTGTATTATTTTATGGACACGTACAGAAACGATGTGATGACGTATTGTTAATTCCGTTAAGTATTGTAGCCCAAGGTGCTTCTGGATCTGCTGCGACATCGACTGGTCCAAACAGCCAACCACCAACGCCAGGACCTTCCCCAGCACAGGTATTTCCTGTTATGCTTTCAATTCGATTACACAAAGAATCAAGGCTTACAGTTTTTTACATTCTGTTTTTTTTCCTGATAAATGAACTCATGGAAGCAAATGTTGTTTAATGAGCAGATGTCTAATCGTGTATCCATTACGGGCAGCCTATTTCTTTCCTCCATTTTTTATTCGTTTGCTTTTGTTTGTGCTTGCTGATCGATACATCACGAGAAGAGTGAGTTCTGATGTCGATGCTTAAGGCTCAACACTCCAATACTCTATTGTTTTAGTTTTTCCATGTGGTATGGGTGTAGTTGGTATAGGTCTTATTGGCTAAATAAGTCGCTCCGTATAGGAAATTCTCGTATTCTTGTCTAACTTATCGTTATTGATCTGGTTCTAGCCATTTACGTAGCATTCTAGATTTTTGTTCAAACCAAAACGTTTAACTTCGTCCTTTTTTCTGTTCGTCAAGTCTACAAAACCATATAGTTGAATCTCCAGTAATACCTATACCGTTGTCGCCGTGTTACTGAAACCAGAAAATTCATTTTTTTCTAACCGTGCAGCAGTGTTTAGAAGAATTGAATGTAACATTTGATATTTCCCATTACGAGTGGTGTTTACCAAACGGTTTTGTTGTGATTGTGTGAGGTCATAGGGTGGACGTGGCGGCTCTCCAGTTCAACAGGCAACAACAGCTATGCAGCAGTCAGTAGGACCACCGCCACCACAACAGTTCATGGCCCAAGTGTCGGCGGCCCCACCACCTCATTTTTATGCGACTGCACAGCCGGTACGTCTTTTGTGGCATGAGCATGACGATGTTGCAGTCTTGAAATATGTGCATGCTTGTTCACATTTTCTTAGTTTTAATAATTAAAAATGTCTCATTAGTCATCGGTAACGTGCGCATCACTATGTTATTTTACTGCGCTTTGAAATTGTAGCTTAGCTCTTATGGATATAAGTTTAGAATACGAAAATTTTGTTTTTTTGTTTAACTTGTAAGTTCAGGTGTTTTGTTTCTACATCAATCATTAAGATGTAAGTAATCGTGCAGGTCTATGGCATGTATTCGGCTCCGACGGGTCAAGGAATGGTCGTCTATAGTGGACCAGGTGGTGTGCCCATGGCAATGCAGCCAGCCCATCATGATCCAACTATGATGCAACAACCACATCAGCAACAGCAGCAGAGTAGTGGTGGACTTCCACCACCTCATCATCAGCAATACACAATGCCGCATGAAGGATATGGAAATTTTGTACAAGGTTAGCTATTAGAGTATTGGACTAGTTGAAAGACTCATTTATGAGTCCTTGAGACCTTAGAGCTACGTCCAAGAAGTTTTGATGAATAGAAAGTGACTTTAGAGGAGGTTTTTTTTTAAACAGTTTTGCATATGCATGTTCTAGTTAGTGATATTTTTTAGCAACGCCATTCTATCAACAACCACCGCCGAGCCAAATGTCGCGACAGAATTCCTCCCAACAGGGTGTCTATCCGCAGCAGGGACCGGGTACGTGTTTTTACGCCTCTTTATTGCTAAAAGTATCGAATTACTATCAGAATCGAATTATCCGAGGAGATGAAAACAAACTTTTTCTTTTTAAAATTGTATTATAGGAGCTGCTGCTCCACCACCTCAACAGCAGCAGCAAGCACCACAAAGTACGCCTTCGACCGCGCCACCGCAGCAACAGTAATACTGGTTCTAGCTAATTTATTAACTTTCGAATTCTTTGGCGTTGTTTACTATTTTATTTTTGATATTTATTTCTCGTCGCATTGGCAAATAGAGCGCCATTTGATTTGGTGGTTCCCATTAATTATGAACGTTTTTGTGTTCGGTTCTTGTATCATGTATATGGTATTAATCTGTCGATTATAGAAATTTTCGGTAGTAGCTGATCTCGATGTTCTTTTTCCTTTGAATTTCTAATCGTCTGTCTATATCTTCTGTTCATCTAATTTTTGTCCTTCTTAGATATTATCTTCTGTTCTCTTTTCTCACCGTCATCTGTGAGTTCTTCGTACTATCATTTCTTCTAATATTCTTCTACTCCATTGTCCTGTGTTATGTTCTTGTTGGCTAGTAGGACACGTTTGGCGTCGTCTCGAAAGTCCACGTACGACCATCTCGTTCTGTTGTTGTTGTTTATCTCGTGCCTTGTTAGATGAATGCGAAATCATTCATTATTGTGGTTATTACTGCTGCGGAGTCTCGGTCGTGACTGGACGTTCGCATGCTACAGTTGTGAGGTGAGCTCGTTTTCATGAACTGTATGAAGTTACGAGTTAACACTGCCTTTAGTTCAGTATTACAACTTAGTAATGCTTCTGTTTCGTTCTCATCGTTATGTTTTCTGACTTCCATGGTTTATTGTGTTTCAAATTTCTAAAATTAGATGAATATCGCTTAATTGAATTAGGCGTGGTACAGTATGAGTAACAGAATAATGGAAGGGAATTTTAACTGCGTGTAAAAAATGTTGCTGGTTTCACAAAGTATAGAGATTGAAATGAGTAGTTGTGTAAAGATATAGATTTCTGTTTATCTCTGGAATTTCAATTTGTCATGGATAGGTACTCATGCTCAGTTGTTCCAGATTTGTGCTTGCTCAATCGCCGGCGACTTGCAATCACTTGGACTTCATTTTATACTTTGTTTTCCATGTCTTTTCCATGTTTTAACACATTATTATTGGATGTCATGCATCCACAGAGTTTTATGCAAATTGAATACTATAACAATAAGCCCATCACAAAAAAAAAAACAATTCTTGTATATTATAAGATCTGACTTTGCAGCGACTTGTCGTTCATTGAGAACATTGGAATTTGCAAAAGAATAAAAAGTGGGCTAAAATGTCTGTACACCATAGTTGGTCTGAACATCAGCAGGGTTTAAAAAATTGCTAAACAGTTGAAATTTCGTTCCAATTTCTACGGAGTCAAAGAAGCTGTCTCGTTTTTTCAAGTTCACTTGTGGGTGTTCGTTTTTTGACACAGAGAGAAATTTGGTTACTTCTAAGTTTTAGGTTAGTAGTTATGAACAATGGAACGGTATCAGGTATTTCAAAAACTCTAACGCATGTATGTCTAGTAGTGGTCGGATGCTCCCTGAAATACACATGTGTGGTCGATCCCCATGTACCAGGCTCATCAAGCCCTCCATCCTTCCGGGGTTGGCAAAGTTATACCAAACTTGTCTGGGACGATACCAGCACTGGCTTTATATGATAAGCCACCGCGAGTCACTGTAAAGACCAAATATGTATTTAGTAACCTCCAACGAAACTTAATGAAGTCGAGTGCATGGCCCATCCCTTAGGGATTGATCAACGCCGAGAGCTTTATCCTTTATACTTCACGGTTGATTATCCAAGAACAATCATCGCTAATTTAACACTAAATGTGTTCGTTAGTGCTCTACGTCATGTTATTATCTTCATCATTTTGTGGATTAGCAATTCACTACGTTCGTTCATTTGTACTGAGCGGTGCATATTCAGTTAGAAGACAAATATGGTAAGTCCAGGTTTTAACTAGACATTTGTCGATCTGCTGCAACAATGGTATATTCTTCATCTACGACTATGAGGGGCTTGACATCTGAGTATAATTTTTTGACAGGAATTAATCTGTTTGTCAGTAGTATGGTTTTGGGTACGGCGTGTATGGCGCAGTGGTCGGAAGTGCCGTGCAACATATACAGGGAATTGGTCCCAAGTCCATGGCCCAGTAAGTCTTCAATCCCTCCGGGGTCTGCAAATTGGTACCAAATTTGTCTAGAAGGATAGCAGCACTGGCTCGATACATTGGTAGGCCATCGTGATCATTATAAAGGCCAGACATGCATTGAATCACCTCCAAACGATGCTTAACGAAGCCGAATGCACGGCGCATTCCTCAGGGATTGATCAACGCTTAGAGCTTTATCCTCTTTATACTTTATGATTTTGGGTTTATCTCAAAAGAATTGAAGTTCTAAGGGTGCAATTTATGATTGGAAGACAGAAAAAGACAAGGGAAAGATTTTATTTTCTATGGTTCAAAACATTACAGCGTCGAGGAAATCGTCATCTAGGTATGTGTTCAACATGACATCTGTCTCGTGTATGAATCGATTCCAGGAAATAGGGACAATACTCGTAAATCTGATAGGAATTCACCTAATTGTCCACTATTCGCTCGTCTTCTGTAAAGCAAAGAAGGAAGTGAGAGGTTTGTGAAGGGGATTTTTCTCCTCCATCATGACGTAAACGACTACTTGCAATACATATCTAATAAGTACATATGATGACGGTCATGGTTAAGGACAAGTAAAAGTTTAACACAGATTAGTTACGGGTTTTGCTAACCCTGACACAGCCGTTATACTACATGGTGTCACGCGATAGTCGATAGCACAGAAATAAAACATTCGTTTGTTTTTTTTCAATGAAAAATCATCACGAGACTATTTAGAACCCGCGAAAGCAGGAGCCTCATCAAGGTCAGAACCACCTTCTTCTGGTAAGCCTGACCCTGCTCCTGTTTCTGCTCCTGGTCCTATACTACGCGCTGCAGCACCCATAGGAAATGATGTGAGTGGTGTGAACAAAAAACATTTACAAACACGGGTTTCAGTGTTGCCGTAATTTACAGTTATGAGAAGTAAAAATGTTTTGCATCAACTGTAATTTCGTTATTCATGATTTGAATTGAACATGGAGATCGCTGGTCTCTTAGGTTTGAGTTCCCAAACTCTTGATTGGGTTTCTATGTCTCATTCTAAGAACACGAAGAACATCGCGCTGGTGGTAAAAACCTGTTTATCTCCACCATTTTTAGTGGTAACGACAACCACATGAAGCACACAAAGTAACCTCGTGGAGTACGCTTACTGATAGATGAGCTTTCGTAGAGAAATTTCGAATCCGTTCTCAGGTCGGGTGGCTCTTTATTACTCCGTTATATATCGCAGTTCAACACGTGGGAATGGCCCACTATCTACGGTGACCCACGTAGACTAAAACATAAGAGTAATGATATAACGATAACGATCAATTATGATCCCATGAAGACTTCCACGAACAATGTTAAGTACGTACCGATGAGTACTATGCGGTTTTCAGCCGATAGGTGAGTGGATGATACCATTTCAGCATTTGTTACGAACCGATCAGACTAATGTGAGGTAACCGAAGACGCCAGTAGTTTTGGCTTATAATCAAAATATCTGTTCGATGTTAATTGCGGTTTCTTTTTTTAGGGTGGCGATGGAGATTATGAGAACATTCGTCTCGGAGACAATCATCCGCTACCACCGCCACGGTCTTGAGAACTGCCTACCATTGGCTGTCACTTTTCACTGGCACATAAATGAAATATACGAGCTGCTCATCTTTTTCGATAGCATTGATACGAAATAAAGACGTAGTCACTTCGAAAAGAAAAAATAAATATACTCAACGTCGATTGGATGTCCACATATTCATTGCAGTCGCTGTGAGTGGATATCAACTCCCACTGACCGCAGCGATGGATAAGCTATTGATTAATGACGGGAAGCACAACAGAAAACCATTACACAGGAAAATAAATGACCGCAAAAAAATGGACTGGAATCCGCTTACGGCGATCGCGAAGTGTTGAACAACATAGGGGTGAATGAATACATATCTGGCCTATACAATAATCTGCTGTAGACTACTGGCGTCGCAGGTCAGTGTTTTTTTTATCCTCCAAGACAAGTTTGATACCAATTCTCTAGTCCTGGATGGACGGAGGGTTGGTTCAGAGCGCAAGATCAACCATGCAAGGCATTTCTCGCCACACTGCTAAATATACCCATAATTATAGCATAGGCATACCGGATGACGTAAATGTGCAAGAAAATTGGAACAATTTCGAACGGTGGGATCTCCACTGCTCATCATTTGAAGTGTAGACATACACAAAATATCAGAATATTCAAAGACATTACGTGGTCAACGTAGAACAAGTTAAGGCTGCAGCTATACTACCATTATTCGACATCGAATTCGAAGGGATCATTAGGAAAACGCATGTGGAATTTAAAATTCCTATCCATATCAGTGTTCTTGAGACTTGTAATCACCACGTTTAATTGTTTGCTACTTGCTTGATGAGAGTGAATAATGTAGTGGTAGTGAACATGTTCATTACGCCAAGGTCCAATCCAGCCAAGCTCTGGTTCAATTCTGCCCCGAGGCCCTCTACCTATCTATCATAGAATTTCGCCCCTTCAATCATGTGAGCACCCTCTATCACTGCTAACCCTACATTCCAGGAAGGATTGACATAACGAACCCTAAAACAACATTCGCGACGACGACGGAAAAGCCTTAAGCAGCAATCGAAATCACGTACAGCAAAATTCGGAGACCTTCGTGCATGGTGATACGAACAAACGAATTGAACACAGGAAGTGCTGGGATCCATGCTGCGCGATATATATGATGTGAAGTAATGTAGTAAAAATGTGGTGAAATGAAAATATTTGCTAAATACTTGATGCTTAAATGGTCGATCTTCGGTAGGAATAAGGCGAACCAAGAACAACATCCATCTGACCGGAATTTCACCTACTTGGATGCGTATGCCTTTCTTATACCAATTGAGTGACTCCATCACCCTTTGCAGGGTTGCACTAAACTGCTTTGGCGATATTGTATCGCCTTCTCGAACCCCTATTCCTATGGGTATCTAAGAGGCCGATGGAAAAGCTGTATTCTCGTAGTGCAGTTCCGATAACAGTCAGACAGAGTTCTTATGTAGGACGGAACCATTCCTTGGTGGAGGAGTGCTGATAGGATTGCATTCGTTTCGACACTGTCAAACACCTTTCTTAGTCGACAAAAGTTAGGATTAGGCGCAGATTGTATTCCCGACAAACTTAAATGACCGTGGACAAGGTTTGGACATGGTCCGAGGAACAAAACTGTTTTCGAAATTCTGCCTGCCCGACTGATTGCCTCACACAGTGCCCTTAATATGTGCGACAAGATAATCTTCGTGAACTTGTAGAGTACATTCAACAGGTATATAAGACCATAGTTACGAAGACACCGTCGGTCATCTTTCTTGGGCAGAATAACCGCGTGCGACGTCCTCCACTGGTCTGGGAATTTTTTCCTTTTGAAGGCAGGCTGCCATAAAGTTTACAAGAAGTACATGTAAGTTATGGCTTCTAGCTCTACACGTTTGCTATCTCAGCTCGAACTACAGAGGGAAGAATTTCAAGTGGTCTTTTTCAGCGGCGATTTTAGAGTCTAGAACGGAGACTGTGGAACGGAAAATTTTGGTGTAGAACTTTTCCATTATTAACTCCATATCACGGCAGGAGGTTTTGGTGATTCCACCTTCGTTCATCAGTGCTAACAGCGGAATAATATTAACATAGAAATCCCGACTGCATTTTTTCGGACTGGTTCTCTTTTGTGCTGCTTCTAATAGTTTCCTCTGCTTGAGCCGAAGTAGATCTCCCTGCAAAACTTTTCTACAACTGTCATCTATAACTAGCCGTGTTAAACGTTTTGCAGCAGGATCAAGCTTCACTTTCCTCCTCTTCTCGGGCAACTTCTTAGTGGTAATTGACATGCGATCCGATATTCTTGCCCGGAGAACTGAGCCGATTTCGGCACAACTTTTCAATCCTTCGAGAACAGCTTCTAGCCATCGGTCGGGTCTTCCTTAAACAGTCAATCACTTTTAAATAGGAATTTTTTCAGAGTGTTCTACCATCTAAATTCTTTCTTTATTCTTTAAATCCTACCGATTAGGTTTGCTACTACTTTTCGGACCTCGGAGGGATGATAGAGGGCCTCGGGGCAGAATTGAACCAGAGCTTGGCTGGATTGGACCTTGGCGTAATGAACATGTTCACTACCACAACATTATTCAGTCTCATCAAGCAAGTAGCAAATAATTAAATGTGGTGATTACAAGTCTCAAGAACACTGATATGGATAGGAATTTTAAATTCCACATGCGTTTGCCTAATGATCCCTTCGAATTCGATGTCAAATAGTGGTAGTATAGCTGCAGCCTTAACTTGTTCTACGTTGACCACGTAATGTCTTTGAATATTCTGAACACTCTGAAAAAATTCCTATTTAAACTTGCTTGGCAGTTTAAAGAAGACCCGACCGAAGACGGAGCTGTTCTCGAAGGATTGAAAAGTTGTGTCGAATTCGCAGCTGTTCTCCAAGCAAGAATATCGGATCACTTTGAATTATACACACCAAGACCTTTTCTTTGTCGTCATGAATTGTTTTCCACCTTACGACTGAATCGAGTCTTCGCGGTGATCAGAACCAGTGCAAAATGACGGCGCTAGCGATGTATTAAATGGGCACCATCTCGTGTTTGTCAAAATATGGTCGATTTCCGCACGACCCATGCCGTTGGGAGATTCCTATACCCAGCGGCGACGTTCTTCTAGAAAAACCATTTTCTGTGGAAGAAGCTTGGTCACAGACAGGAGTCCTGTAAGATGGTTTCCATTCTCATTTCTTTCTGGTAACGCAAATTCTTCGGTCCTGTATTGGCTTTCGTTGGCCTTTGTTGTTCTGGCGTTGAAGTCTCCGACAATAAATTTATAACCTGCTTTGTCACTGCGTATAAATTCCCCTAACTGACAGAAAAACGTATCTAATTGCTACCCATCAGCTGCATCAGTGAGTTATAATTGATGATAGTGATCTCCTTATAAGGTGCTGATTGAAGGTAGAGGACGGTTATGCGAGGGGAAAGAATTTGATACGAGTCGACTAGTTGGAAAATGGACGGGTGGACGACAAAGTCTACGGTGTCTGAGGAGAGTGTTCTGGTACTATACGTGCAGAGTAAGAAACAAACTCCATGGTGTGTCGTGCGTATGTGTTCACCAGAGAAATTTTACTACTTAAGGAATAACTTCTTCTAGAGTCTCGATATAGCTATGCCAATGAGTTCACAAGTCGTCACAACAGGAAGTTCAAAGCTGATACGGATTAATAGGAGCGTTGCCATCTTCACCAAGGTTTCCTCCCGATCGCCGATCAACGAGAGTTTACAAATAAGGTTTACTCTTAGCTAGGCTTCCAAATTGACAAGTTGAACTCCGCTGCTTGAGTGGCTCTGTTGGAGAATAAACCTTCCGATCACCTATAGCATTTTAACACTCATCAACAATCCCCGACGATATCTCTCACATCATCTCACAGCGCAAAAATTACTGAATTATGCACACGTGTAATGTTACACACTAAAGCATAACAACTCATAAGAGACTTGGGCATGTTGCCTCGATTTTCACTAGTCGGCCAGCTAAATGATCGAAACACCTCCGTCACAGGAATCAGTGCTATTCCGGAGGAATCCTAGCCGCAGTGCAGGAAGCTTCCATCTAATCCACGAAGGAATGATGGATGGATCTAGGGAGAATCTAGGAATGTTCAATAATGCTATTTCAGTACTCAACGGAAAATAAACGAGGAGAAAAGATCATAGATCCACAAATCGCAGACAAACCGAAGTACGAATTCAGCTACATGCAACTGAGAGTTGCATGGCGAAAAAAATTAAAGCCAAGTGATGTGCGCATCGGCCATTGAACTATATTAGGATAACAACTCATAATTTTAAGTGAATAAGTACTGTGGTGTTATCTCGGTGTAAGGTTAACTAACCCGTTAATCAAATGACGTAGGCAAAGAGTTTTACTCCTTTACATTTTTTTCCGATGAAAACATTCGAAGTCATAATATCAAAATTTAAAGGCGACAACCACAACGATGTTGGGATGCTTGCAAAACACAGACCGCAAGCCCGACTCGACTGAGCTGCGATTACACTTTTCGGGACTCATGTGCTACCTACTGCAGCACATAGGCCTTTGTTTTGCCTTACTCTCAGCCAGTTTTTTATTCTAACAGTGTTATCAGCAATTATCCGTAAGCGGGAATGATTTGGAGAGCACGAATCGGGACTGAACCTAGTTAAGCACCGATCGCTGATAGCACCGTTAGGGTAAAGAACTGTTTGAGGTAAAGGTAAAATAAGGGCCTCAATGGTGCATTGAGTAAGATGTCAGCCCCGGAAAGGGGAATTACGAGTTCTGATCTGGTTTGGAGTCCGAGTTTTGAAAATATCTCAGCAACATTGTGGTTGTATTTCACATAACACCTTGCCATGAAAATAATATTGGGTAGCAAATAAAAGTTATACATTTAGAAGCGACAATTGACTCATCATCTTTGTCACCATCACCATAATCAGCCTCATTGACCATTCGTTTTCTTCCCAAGGTTTTGGAATCGGTAAAAAAAATGGTCCAAACTTGGATGACAAAACTTCGTCATTGATTTGCTAGTCCCTCATGGTTGTGGTCTTGGACAAGCTATATCTCCGTAATTATATTCCCATATATTAACTTCTTATTTACTGCCTACTACAATTTCTAACGGAAAGCTATTATTGAAATGCAACCGCAGTGATGCTGAGAAATTTGCTAAACTCCAGACCGCAGGTTTCTACGGCGGGGATCGAACGCGACATTACCCCATCCGCGGGCTAACGCGTTCATCACCACACCATACGGTTCTTTCGTTCGGTTCGACTTATGCGCCTCAGGTCAATCTCATTGACGGGTGATTGCTAATGCAGTGTTAGCTAGAAAACTAGCTGAGAGAAAGGCGAAAGGAAGGACCCGCGTGGTGTGGTGGTGAGAGCGTTAGCCCCAGTAAAAGGTAACACACTGTTCGACCACTAGCGCAGACACCTGCGGTACGGAGTTTTGCTAATATTCCAGGATCATTGTGGTTATATCCCAATCGATTAGTATCTTAATCATTTACCTAACAATTTTAACACAATACTTCTACACAAGTAATTGAGTACAATGCACTTAACTCCAAATAATGGTTGCCTTCAAATTTAAATCAAAATACCTTCGCTTATATTCAGCATCACTGATTAAAGCGAAAACCATTAGAGTCTACAGATCCTCGCCTAAGAAGCATCAGTGCTCTTACTATACCCCGGTGAAACATTCTTGAGCCCTCAGACTTAATCCGGAAACTGTCGTCAGTTCCTAAAAAACCGACTTCAGATGTTATGCCTTAAAAACATGCTTTCTGGAGAAAACTTAAAGAAATATTAAACCCAGACGCTAATGAATGAACTGCCTCATACATCAGAGCAGAGCACTTTGACGATTCTCAAATTTTACGCGACCGATAAATTGTGGTGTACGCAATTGCGTACTTATTTTTAAAATATTCGTTTACGGCTTATCTGTTTAGTTAAATTCGATCTGCTCTCTGCTTTAACGTAATCCAGATATTGTTGTTTTCTATATTTCTGATTGAATGCTTGCGGTGTGAAGTTAGTTTAAGGCATTCGTAGGGTGTTTTTGGATGCAATCAACAAACAACGGTGAAGCTGGTGTTGAAGTGAAGTCGAATTCATCGTCTACGGATCCCGTTACTCCGAAAACGACGTTTGTTCTACAAACAGGCGCACAGAAGAGATCGCTATCGGTTTTTCCGCCATTAAAAAACGTACCCGTATGTTTTTTGTGTTATATTTTATATGGAAATCCTGTGAAGTGGTGAATAGGGACCGCTACAATTATGGATAACTGATAGTTTTCGATCAGAAGTCTAAATTAGCTGAACTACACTTACGCCATTGTAAGCCTCAAACACTTGAGTTACCGTTTTGTATGTTTAGTTGAGATGTTCACCACTACATTGAGTGCACTTGTGAACCGTGCAGTAAATTTTGTGAATTAGCTTAATAGGGGACAGACATCGGCTAGGCTGATCTTGGGACTCCAGGGTGCCCAATAGGTAAGCCAGCAGAACTCAGAAAAGTGAATGCTATGCTGTGGCCTATACAGAGAATGAAGACGGAACATCCAAGTGCTCCAGTAAATAAACATCTGTTACGAAAAGAGAAACTCATTTAATTTTGAGGAAGTCATGCCAATTTACTAACGACTTGAGAGAAATTCCCTTCCTAACATTGCCTGAGGGCGCGTATGGCGCAGTGGTTGGGGGCGCCACTGCGACGCGCACGTGGAATGCGCCCATAGCCCACCAAACCTTCCATCCCTCCGGGGTCGGCAAATTGGTACCAGACTTATCTGGGAGGATAGCAGCACTGGCTCGATACATCGGCAGGCAACCTCGAATCATTGTAAAGGCCAGATATGCATTCAATCACCTTTAACGATGCTTAATGAAGTGGAATGCATGGCGCATCCGTCAGGGATTGATCAACGCCGAGAGATTTATCCTTTATCCTTTTATAACGTTGCCTGATAGCGACTCAGTAGTGCTTCAGTGATGTAGGATCCATCTACTTTTGCTGTGCATTAGTACACTTAGAGTTTTTATACTTAGTGTGCGTACTTAAGACGTAGTACACACGTAGCGCAGTGGTCGGGAGTGCCCTGCGATACTTATGGGATGGATCCCCGAACTCAAGGCTCACCAAGCATTCCATCTCCACGGGCTCGGCAAATTAGTATCAGATCTCTTTGGTAGGATAGCAGCACTGGCTCGATACATCGGTAGGTCACTGGGAGTCGTTGTAAAGCCCAGATATATACTCAATCACCAACGATGCTTACTGAAGTCGAATGCATGGGGCATCCCTAAGGAATTGATCAACCCCGAAAACTTTATCTTCTTAAAGACATAGGACAATTCAGAACTTGAAATTTATTGTCGTTTGTGATCTCACTGAAACGTATGTTTTCGTTATTCTTTCAATTTCAGTCGAAACGAGTTAAAATGTCGGACGTGAGCGATGAGGTGATGAGTGATGAGGATTCAGCTGAAATTTTCCGACAAGCACTTGAAGACGGCGAGCATGAAGAGTACATGTTCGAGCAACTCATCGAAGGTCCCAATGGAGACCAGTTCGCTCAGGAAAAGTCTTGCGAGGATATCATCGAAAATGTGGTTGGTGGAGTTTTCTGTTTTCCGTTTATCATTTACTCAACACTGTCAGCTTTTACCACTATCCTATTTATCAGGTGGACACAAAGGCCATTAGACAGATAACGCGCGGGTTACCTACTGTGAAAAAATTAACTATAAAGAATTTCCGCAGTAAGTTAGAGATTTCGGTGGCTCGACTTTTTTTTTAGCACAGTTCATTTTTAGAGAAAAATGATGATGTTGCGGATTTAATGACTTCGGGATGGCTTACTTTGGAAGCCAGTATAAACGCTATCCAGACGAAACAACATTTTACAACTAATCTCGAGCAACTGTATAAGGTTAGGCTTCTATGGAAGTGCATTTTCTCTCGTTTCAAAAGCAATTTTGGTACAAATTTATGGTTTTTGCTGTGGTTTGAACTTTTTAGGTGGTCGAGTCTCTTTGTGAACACAAAATGGCAAGATCTACGTATGACAAACTCCTTGATAATGTACGACGATGGGTTCGGGGTTTTAGGTATGGGTTCCTTTGCGGTGATATAGGCTTTTCACGTACTTCCCTTCGGGTGAAGAAAAGTAGGTCGTGTATTGCTTCATTGGGGTGGTTATGTAGGAAAACATTCATTGCAGTTTGGTGTATACATGGATACTTGGATGGCCTGTATTCACTGGTTGTGCGGGCCTCAGCATAATTTCCATCTTTTTCTGAGTCTTGCTGGCTTAGCTCTTGTGGCTTCCTTGAGTCTCGAATTCAACCTAGCCAAAATCTGCCACAGGTCGTCACCACCACAGGGAGTCGCTTTCCTTTTGAATCAGAGGGGTTTGCCACCATGCGACCAGCTTGATATCAGGGCGGTGGTCGATCTTAGTATAGGTTTATAATTAGCAGGGCGTCCTGATGGAAACGCCAAGCTACTAACCTTGGGGGACTCTGCTAGAGGGATGAATCCCCTCGCTGTACATCGCAGCCCGACACCCAAGAACACCGCTCAGAGAGGCGGTAAACTGTTAGGAGGGTTCACTGTATAGTATTTTCATAACTGTAGTTTTTAAGGAGCGATTTGAATGAAAAGAGTGCATCTGGAGGTGTCGAATTTATGAAAGCTATGGAAAACTTGTGGAGCGACTACTGTGAACAGATGGTGAACATTTCTCAAAGACCAGATTACGCTAGAACTCAACCACTACTTTTAGATTCTGATTCGAAATGTGTTTTTATACCTGGACAGAACATTTATTTTGGAGAACATTGACGAATCTCCGATCTGGTTTGTTCCGCTGTTTCCTTTCTGGCCATTGTAACCATCATTTGCTTTCTCTTTAGGGAGTCATCATTGGCGATTTTTCGAGAAGAAATAATCCTGTATAGTTGTGTTTTAAAGAAGCTAGTAAACGGCATTTTAGACTGTATTGCTCGAGAACGAGTCGGGGATCAGGTGAATGTTTTTGTATTGCAGTATTGTAGGGATGTCAGCAGACGTTGTGAGAGGGAAACATCCGCAGGATACCTCTATTACCATGTTTCCTCTTTTCTTTCGACATATTTGAGTTTCATGCCCATCTTTTCATGTCACTCTTTCGCATCGTGCTGTTTATTGTTGCTTTCTTGAAAAGAAATATGCTGTCAGTATCAGGGCGCGTGTAACGCAGTGTTCGGAGGCACCTTGCAATACACATGGGATCAATCCTCGCGCTGCAAGCTCATCAAGCCTACCATTCTTCCGGGGTGGGCAAATTTGTACCGGTCTTGTTTCGGAGGATAGCAGCACTTGCTCGATATATCGGCAAGCCACCGCGAGTCATTGTAAAGGCCAGATATGCATTCAATAACCTCCAACGATACTTAATGAAGTCGAATGTATGGCGCATCCCTCAGAGGTTGATCAACGCCGAGAGTTTTATCCTTTTGTGCTCTTTAAGCTATCGGTAGATTAGGTGAACCTAAATTTTCAGATAGATCGATCTTTGCTTCGAGCCCTTTTTCGTATGCTGCGAACCCTTGATTTATACAAACAGGTAAATTTTAAATTCTGGAAATAGTACGTAAGTGAGTCCGTCTTTTGTTCAAGTGTTTCGAAGAAGAGTTCCTTGCTTGTACTAGCGTTTATTACACTCAAGAGGGCCAGTCGTTGGTGCGCACTCTCGAGGTATGGCAATTGTTTATTAGAAAACATTTTGCTGTTAAATCTAGAAAAGTGCTTGTAATTATGTCATGTACATCTTGTATGTTTAGTATCGCAGTAGTATGTAAACTTGAAAACGAATTTATACTTTCTAGACTGTCGACTTTCTCTTATACATAGAACGCCGAATCAAGGAAGAAAATGAACGTGTCGACCTCTATCTTGACGAGAGCACTCGGTCGCCGTTGTTGACTCGCGTTGAAAAATGTCTCATAAGTGATCACATGCAGGAAGTTGTAGACAACGGTAGAAATCTTTTCGAACTTTTTTTTATGTGCGAACCTCTTGTATAACTGATGTAACTGGCTATTTCTTACAGGTCTTTCTATTTTATTAAATGATAATCGAGTACCAGATGTCTCGCGTCTATACACGCTACTCAGTCGGGTCGAGGGAGGGGTGCCTCTACTTAAAACAGGCTTTTCTTCCTACATAAAGGTAGACACTAACCACACTCATTTGTCGACTGTTTCCTTCAAGTCGTGATGTTCGTGTCAGAAAGTTGGCAAAGCTATGATTACGGATTCTCAGCGAGATCAAACTATGGTAGAAGATCTAATGGCTTTCAAGGATAAGCTTGATGTCTTTGGTCTGTTCCACATTCTCTTTACAGTGTTGAGCTTGCTAACAGTAGAAATTTCTTGTGTCTATTTGGTTACGCGAAGATAAAATTAAATGGTGTTGTTTTTTCTGTGGTGCAGTTGAGACATGCTTTGGATCGAATGAAGACAAAATGAAGTTCGCTCAGGCTGAAAAAGATTCCTTTGATTATTTCATCAACACACGAGGCAACAAACCTGCTGAATTGATTGGTGAGCCTATGAACATATTTCTAAGAGTGCTTAGTTATATTAGATTTTGTTAGGACGCATGTAGCTCAGTGGTTAGAGAGGCCTTGCGATAGACATTTTTTCCTCGATTTGATGTCGAACCCAGGGATCACGAAGACTCATCCCTTCGGGGTCAGCGGATTGTTAGTAGAGTTGTCTGGAAGGATGGCTAAACTGAATTAGTAGATCGCTAGAGCATGCAAGTCATAGGCTTGGTTAGGCTAGATTATTCAAGTTCATGACCCATTCCTCAGATTGATGAACGCGGACCGCTTTATCCCTTTAGTAATTATCGAATGTTGTAGCCAAATATATGGACGCGAGATTACGTAGTGCGAACAAAGAGGCATCTGATGAACAGCTGGATCAGTTGATGAATAAAGTTATTACGTTATTCCGTTTTATCCAAGGTGCGTTACGTCAGGATGTATTTTGGGCCACTTAAGTTCCACTTCTGTTCTAGTCGACACAGGTTTTTTTTTTAGAACTGCAGTTTTCCTTTAGGTAAGGACGTATTTGAGGTCTTCTATAAGAAGGATTTGGCTAAACGTCTACTCTTTGGCAGAAGTGCTTCGGTTGATGCCGAGAAAATCATGCTGAGTAAACTGAGACAAGGTGAAATATGTGTGAAATTATTTTGAGCCCGTGCTATGGCTGTTCCTCCATCTTATCAGCTCTATCGTCTTTTTCATTTACTCCATAAGGCTTTTAGATTTTGTTTGGACAGTCTTAGAAAATGAGATAATTTGACATAATTCTACTGATTTGCAGAATGTGGTGCTGGTTTTACTCAAAAGCTCGAGGGTATGTTTCGAGACATGGAGTTGTCAAAGGATCTTGAGATAGCGTTTCGTAATGTGTGTCGTTCTTTTTTTCACAAATGGATTGCATTTTCTAAGCTTCGAACTCGAATCCTTTTCAGTATACCCAGCATGAAAGTTCGTTAGGCCGTTTAGACGAGTGTGTCGAGTGCAACGTGAGCGTGCTAACAATGGGACAGTGGCCAGCTTACGACAATGTGCAGGTTCGCAGCCGCAGAAATGGAAACTATTAGCATAATGTTGACGTTTTATCAGCCGCCTATTACAATTTTTTACGGCAGGCTATTATGTGTAATGCAACCACAGCGATGCTGAAATATTTGCAAAACTCCAGCTGCAATTGTCAGCGATGGAGATCGAACGTGCTATTACCCTTTCCGGAGCTCACGCGTTACTACCAAACCACGCGGGTCCTTCGTTTCTTTCTTTGTTCTTTTTTCGTATCTTTCGTTTTTGCTGATGGCACGAGCAGATAGAAAACTAGTTCAGACACAGGATAAGCGAAGAACTCGCATGGTGTGGTGGTGAACGCGTTTCCCCCCGGAAAGGGTAATTGCGCGTTCGATCCTCTACACGACAACTGCGGTCCGTAGTTTTGCAAATATCTCAGCATCGTTGTGTTTATCCTTTACTGTTTGCATAATTATGGATATGAGTATGTTTGAAAATGTTTTATAAGATGCATTGCGAGGATTCTATTTTTTATTTGGTGTTATTTGAAGATTTCACCAGTATTCTAGGTTTCATTGCCGCATCAGTTGAGCTCTTGTCTACAGCTTTATGAAAAGTTTTACGACTCAAGACATACGGGACGAAAACTCCAATGGCAGCCACGTCTTGGACAATGTGTTTTAAAAGCCAACTTCCGAAAAGGAGTATGTTTTTCAAATGATTAGTCTATATTAGTGATTGCTTGACTGTGTAATGTTTCCAATCAATACTGGCTAAATTTTTTGTTTTTGAAGTGCTACAAGGAACTGAAAGTGTCATTGTTCCAAGCTATAGTTCTTCTGTTGTTCAACGATCAAACATCGTGGACTGCCGCAGACATCATGATGGCGACAAAACTGGGTTAGATATTCTTTTTCGTATATGTCCCAAAGAGTGCTAGTAGGTTTCTTTAGAATATCAGAAAGAGTGAAAGAAGGATTTTTATTTTTCAGATCATAAAGAACTGGTTCGTACTATGGTGTCTTTGTCATGCGCAAAAGTTCGTGTTCTTCTGAAGTCGCCTACGAATAAAGAGGTAAACGCCGCATATTGTATGTCACTCTCGTTGGTATTCTACATTTGAACCAATTTATCACTTGCTTCCATAAAATTGACTTGTGGTTCTTTTTCTGCTTCTTTTGACGGCTTATTTTTCATAGTGGTTAATTCTCAGATACCGTGGTCAATGTCTCTCACAAATATTTTCCGGATAAGTTTTCCAGAATACAGAAAGTGATACAGTTTTTTGCTCTCAAGAAATTTCTACAAAATCTATCGGAAGAATGAATGCTTAGCGTAAATGAGTGCTCTAAACTTTGTATGGTTCTTACGAACTGCCTTTGCTGAGCTGATGAGAGGTTGTTATGACTTCATGCTGTTGTTATTGCTGTTGTTCGATGACTGACATTTTGGCGCCCTCGTCTTCCTAGGAAGCATGTTGTTGTGTGTGGGCACGACGGTCAGCTTAACAAGGGCAGTTCGTATGAAAATTTTTAAAATTTTGTTACTCGTCTTCACATATGCTGTGCGGATCCCAGCACTTCGGTTTGAAAAATAAATGGATGAATCCTTTGTATTCTTATTGAGCAAACGATGTGTTGTTTTATTCCCTATTCACCAACATGCTGACGTTCCGGCGGATTTCGCCTTCCTCAGAGCCTGGAAAGGTCAAGTTGACAGCAATCTATTCACCTCGATAACCAAACAGAGAAAACGCTAAACCAAGATTTCAATCACATTGAACACAGCTTTTTACGCTCACCGTTTTCTATTAAATTTCTTTCTTTCTATTTTTATTTTTAACTGTTATTTAAACACTCAATTTTGTTCTTTGAAAGGCTCCCACTTTATTATTGATCAATATCGAGGTTAATAGGAAGTTGGTTTTGAGGATTCCTTCCTGTTTATTTCATGTATCTTCATTGTCGTTTTTCCCGTCTTCCCGTCTCTATCGGCGTTTATTTGGTGCCCTGCATTCCTCTGCACTTCCTTTTTCTTATTGGTATCAGTCAACTGGTACTCCAGAATGGTGATGAAAAAGCAGGAGACGCAGAGGATAATGTGACATGTTGTAGTCAGGGAAACTAGTGGGTTTTGTGATAATGAAGGTTCCGTAAACGATGAAAGACTTTTGACCATCAGTGGCGGATTAAGGTAAAATAAATGCAGCTGTTGTAGATCTTTTGTATAGATCAGTTTTCTACTATCGATTTTCTGTTAACCTGGGTATTGGATTATAAATGTGTCGTTTTCTTTCACAGCAATCGTATGGTTGTTATACAGCACACGTTTGACTTCCGTACAATGAACATAAAACACAACAGTAACTGACGTTTCAGGAGTCTCGCCTTCTTCAGAGCCTGATAGGGAATATTGATATGCAGTTTACTACGCAAAACGCTTCATTAACACAAACAGGAAGATGAGAATCTAAATGGCAATCACACGATGAACAGCTTCTCGAAAAACCCACCGTTTTTTACGTGCCTTCCATTGAGGAGGAACAGCTGATTAGAGTCGCATATGGTTTATGATTACAACGCTCCACATCAAAAGTCGATTCGAAGATATGGGATGAGATCACGGGTGTTTTTTGGACATTCCTCCCTGCTATTCATTCTAGGGTTTTTGACATTTATCCAAAAAGCCTCAAGAAGTTTATGCGCCGTTGTTTTGGCCTCCAGTGCTAGGATAGTGACTTACTTTTATACGAAAATCGTCTCCAGTACTAAAAGGTTTTTTGTACCTTTTGTACCTCTACCCATTTACCTATCTAGTAGGGTTCTTCATTTATCATCTAGGTGTTCTTTAATGCGAGTACTTAATCGTCTGCCCGTTTCGCCAATATATTCATCTGCGCAAGTTTTACAAGAGATGAGGTATATCGTATCTGAGCTTATGCAATCACCATCCCTGTGATAAGAGCAAATTACGCAATCTTATGTTTTACATAGACGGTCATATCGGCGGTTACGAACCAACTGACGAAGAGCATCCGGCGGTATTTCAATTATAGCCACCGATTCCTCTAGAACCGCACTTCTACTTCATTGCTGATAACGTATCATATAACGATTACATGACAGATTGGTATCGAAGACCAAGAAACAAAACATTTTTTTTCACATCGTTCGGCAAATAGCTATCTGCTATTGCTGTGAAATAATAAGCTGTGAGATTAGTTTAGAAGGAGATCGACGCCCCAAAACGAAATGTTTGGCCGGAACAAAATCCTTATTTTGCTCTTTATTAGTGATGAAATGTGGCAATAAAGAGACGTTTAAGAAGAATAGATCTGGTGGAATCGGTAGCAATTATTGAAATACCACCGGATACTCTTCATTGTCATCATTCGTAAACGGAAATTGGCCGAATAGATTGCTGTCACTACCTGACCTTTCCAGGCTCTGAGGAAGGCGAAGTCCGCCGAAACAAGCTTATTGGTGAATAAAGAATGAAAATAACACCTCGCGTTTGCTCAACAAGAATACCAAGAAATGGATGAATGTTAAGGACTGGGTAAAGTAGAAGGTAAATGAGAAAGTCGGTAGTATATAAAATCAAAAAGGTGACCGTAGGAATAGCGTATGGTGTTCATGGCAAGAATTTGAAGTTATCGTAATGAGGATTTGCGACTGAAGGGAGTATAGAACTGAAATCATAAGACAAAATAAGTGCATTACGAAAGTGGAACAAATAGTGCTGTGATATAAATGTAAGCAACGAAAAGCAGTTATATTACAGCTGAATGATCGGAAACTGCGAAGAAAATTGCTTTTGCAAAATAACAAAGCATTGCATTAGGATGTGTTATTGAAAAGAGCGGATGACATTTGAAATGGATACTTATAGATCAAGGATGATGATGTCTTTACAATCAACACAGATTTGAAGGAAGTGCGTTTTAGGATCCGTATTTCTGAGGTCCAAATGAAGGAAACGGTTCGTTTGTAGTGCTGTATTTGGCTTTGCTAGTGGTCTTGCTTACGAGAAATCGGCATCCTTCTGGTGTGTGATTAGTTTCAGTTTTAGGAGGAGGAGTACAAAGCAGTCGAGGAGGAGGTCAATCAAGATAGACAATATCAAATCGATGCGGCCATTGTTCGTGTGATGAAGACACGAAAAAAGCTTAATCATCAGCTACTGATCTCTGAATTGTTCGGACAACTTAGGTAGTGTTTTCGTTACTGTTTTCTTCACCTTAGTAGGATACATGGGCATTGAATAGCCTGTTTTCACTGGTTGTGTGGGCTGCACCATAATTTCCATTTTTTTTCGGAGTTTTGCTGGTTTATCCATTGTGGTGTCCTAAAGTCCTGTAGTCTCCCCCTCAAATTCTGCTGTTCACCACCACGTGCAGTTACCGCCCTTGTGGATCTAGCTGGTCTTCCCGGTGGAAGCGCAGGACTCCTTCCCAGCTTGAGAGGGTCTGCTGGGGATGAACCTTCGCTGGGGTGCACATTGCAGCCCGACGTTCAGGAACACCTTCCAGCAACAAGGCAGTAGTGCGATTGGAAGTCTTCTTCACCATCTACTGGAATTTGGAAAGTTCCTTAGGGAATTGTTTATATTAATTTCAGATTCCCGGTTCGAGCTACCGATCTAAAGAAGCGTATAGCATCGCTCATGGAAAGGGATTATTTGCGAAGGTGCGACGATGATCCAAACGTTTACCAATATGTTGCTTAATGTTTTTGTACAGTTAATGTTTTTGTGTATCCCATCCGGTAGTTGTATCGTTTTGTTCGATAAATAAATATGATACCCTAGTGGTTTCCAAAGTGAATTGTCTGCGTGTCGTATATTTTACTCTGAAGTTGTAAGTACAGCAAAGTTCACACCTAAGTGGACAACGCTTGTTTTGAGCGATTACTCAAATGATTGGGGCATTCTTATGGCCAGCGGATGCTACACTATGTAGGCTGTTTTCTAATAGTTGTAGTGTTTCAACCTTCTCTGATGTGCTTTCTTATCCTGTGCATAAATATCGTGAATAGATTTGCTACCTGAGAAACACTGATATGCTTGGCTTTGCGGTACCGGTTTGTTACGGTTCAGGTGGAAGTTCCTATTTGTTTTATTCTTTATCCTAGATGTGTATTGGTCGACCTCAAATGTTGAAAAACGCAGGGATTCAGAGATATCTGCTATGGATTAGGTTTGTTCAAATGGTCTACTTATATAGGAGTATTCTCAATAAATTGGTCCATTTCATGAGTTTCAGTTACGATGGATCTCGATTCCCTGAGATGGCAGCTGGTGGAACTGGATTTGGTGTGGTGGATATGCTGTATCAGGTAAGCTATCATTTTATTATATGATTGATCGGAATTCCTTGATTAACATTAAGTTGGGTACTATCTTTAGCATGGAGCGTGTAACGCGATAGTGGGAGGCGCCATGCAATACACATAGGATCGATCTCCTCGCCCCAGGCCCACCAAGCCTTCAATCTCTCCGGGGTCGGCAAATTGGTACCAGACTTGTCTGGGAGGATAGCAGGACAGCTCGATACAATATGCATTCTATCACCTACAGTGATGCTTGGTAAAGTCGAATGCATATCGCATCACTTAGCTATTATTCAACACTGGAAGGTTTATCCTTTTTTACTTGCTTTAGCTTTCATGTTGTAATTTCATCTCTACCGATCAAAGTGGTCACGGTGGAATGCAGAGCTAAAATGAGAACTAGTAGCATTTACGGCAACATTATTGTGCATTAGAAAGTGTGTAAATACTCACTTTTTCAAGCATTGAGTAAAATGCAAATCGAACTGTCACCACGCTCATCCTAGCCTCTTTTTTTACAGACAATCACCGACTCCTTATTTGGCTCAAGACCTAATGTCTATGCTGACAGAGAGTTGTTAAAGTTGTCGCCTAGTAGTCGGTATGTTTTAAACTACGGCACTGCACTCTGTGATAGATCTACAAATAGGTTGCTACATATAATCACTTTTCTATTTAGTGCCTATTCTTCTTATGGCAGGGTTTGATGTGTTTGATGTGGATGTGTTTGATATGACTACAATGATGCTAAAATATTTGCAAAACTACACACTGTAGCTCAGAAGACCGACTTTCTACAAACCTCGGCATAGATCACCTGTATCACCTGTAGTCCCGTTGATCGTCCAGTGACTCGAGCGGGCGCCAGTAATTCCTCCAATTTTCCCTGCCGCGTGCAAGAGTGGCCCAGTGGGTTCTGCTCACTCTAGGAACTCGTTGAGCTTCATGTCTTTCTCCTAGGTTTTTCGTAAAGAACTCTGACCGTTGGGTCGGTGGACTTGCTGCAGTAAGTTTGACATCCAGAGGAATCCAGTCACTAACGGCTCTTGTCCACCGGTAGTCAATCATGTGCATTACGTGTCCGGCCCACGCCGGGTTCGTTCAAAATGTTGATTTCCCGACCTGGACATAACTGGAGCATTCGAAGATATTCGTTCCATTGAGCGTGATTGGTGCAATGAAACCAGTCCGTTCATGAAGATCGTTTTTGTAAGATTTAGTCGAAGACCAATCTTTCCACAGGCTTTAGCAAAGTCGGCAAGCATACGTTCCGCTTAGCTAATGTTTGGTGTTATAAGGACGATGTCACTAGCAAACCGAAAATGATGTAACTGCCGACCATCGATTTTTATTCCCATATTATTCCATTCCAATGTTCGCATGACGTCTTGGAGGGTGGCGGTAAATAATTTTGGCGAGATTGCATCGCCTTGCCTAACTTCTCTTTAGAAGTCAACGTTAATATCGTTGTAGAATGGTGATATCTTGGTTGTGAAATTTTTGCACAGCTCACGAAGAATCTTTGTGTACTGAGTAGAGACTCCTTGACTACCAAGGGCTTCCATGACTGCTTCTATCTCAATTGAATCAAAAGCCTTCTCTAAGTCGATGAAAGTGAGACCGAGCGGTCTTTTGTACTCTCGCGATACTTCAGTGAGACTTGTCATCGTGTCGATGTGGTCCATCGCACTAAATCCTTTTCGAAACCCTGCTTGCCTATGTGGTGTAGGTCACCCTTCTTGAACAATAACACTATCTTGCTGGTCTTCCACTGAGTAGGAATGTTGCATTCAGACAGTTAACGTGTAAAGAGCCGAGCCAGTGTGTTTACGAGGACTGGCGGAAGGTTCTTCAGATGTTCTGATCGTATCCTGTCCGGAACTGGTGCTGTTCGATTTTTCACCGACGAAATCGCATGTCGGATTTCGGAAGGGAGAACCGGTGGTACAACATATCCAACCTCTTTCATTTCATATGACGGGAGGTGGACGTGGCTATCGGAGAGATCTGAGTAGTAATCGTGGATGATTTTCTCCATTGCGTTTCTGGACGCTGTTATTGTTCCGTCTTGGCGTGGGAGTGCAATCGTCTTGGTCTTGTAATTGGCGAAGCTTCGGCGGGCTTTGCGAATGCTTTTCCCAGCCTCTGCAGCTTCGACCATTACTGCTGCTCTTCTCTCTTTAAGATCTCCTTTTATCGCCTGTCTGCATTGCTTCGCAAGTTCGGACGTTAGTTCGCGGTTGCCTGCAGCTTGTCCGATTCCACGCTGGCATATCTGCTCGAGAGTTTCTGGAGACAGACGTATCTTGGTGACTTTCGAACTCTCAGCTTTCATAGCGCTAACGTGAAGATGTTGAATGAGCGGATCGTATTCCTCGTCGATGGCGTCGACAACGGCATCTTCCCAATAGCCGGCTAATGAGTTGAAAAAGTCCCAGTTTGTGGTGGTTTTGGGACTTCGGTTTTTGAATTTAGCGGCTTTTTCTCCTTTCCACGAGAAATGGAATCTTGCACGAAGAAGACGGTGGTCTTATTCCGTGTAAAATTTTGGGACAACAGCGACATCGGTTAGGGAAAACCTATTTACTATGATGTGGTCTATTTCGTTATGCTAGTCTCCATTTGGAGACTCCCGAGTCAAGCATTGTGTGTGGGGCTTCTGAAATTACAAGATACCATAGATTGTCTTGGTCGTCATGATAAACTCAGAGAGCCGCTCACCCTGTTACTTCCATTCCAATCCGTGGTTCCTCTTCAGACGTTCTTCTTGGTCCATCCAATTTTGGCGTTGAAATCTCCAATGATGAACTTGGAAAGTGTATGGTCTTCTCTGTAGAACTTCTCCTAGTCCATATAGAACGATTCGACTTCTTCTTCGTCATAGTTTGATGTTGGCGCGTAAACGACGAAGATTGTCGAAGCCGGTGTTGATTCACATCTTTTTAATCGTAAACGTCCGATTCGGGTTGTAAGCTGTTCGAATGAATCGATGTTCACGGGCAAACTTGTGTTGTCGAGAACGCCGACACCGCCTAATCCTCTACTGTCGCATGTTCTGAGCAACAATTGTTCTGCAGTGTCATAGAGGGCGTTGAAAAGGTGGCGTCGTCTCGTCTCCGCCATACCTATGACGTCGTACCTCATCATTCTTGCTTGCATGAGTGAGACTTCTATCGAGGACTTGGATGCAAATGTACGTGCATTGTAGGTACAGATCGTCACCATAGTTCTTGATCCAAGCAGCTTCCATTGGCCCTGAGATTTTAACAGCGTCTCCGTACTCGTCCTACCCAATGCTGCGAAATTGGGGGCTCTTTCGGGGTCAGGGGAATGAGGCCCGTTTTTTTCACTGTATTTAGTATATTTGATATCCACGTATAGCTTTCTGGGCTCTGAACGAGAGTGCTGGCTATTACTCACGGGTAGCTTGCCAGGTTCTTCCAGAGTGGACGTGGAGCTTATTTGTTGGAGGCAACTTCTAACCGCCGCCCATATACTTCCATGTCACTTGATTGCAGGCTTTTGGTCGATTTGAGTCGTAGAATACAATCCACATAAAGCCAGAACGTACTCACACATGCACGCATGAATTTGCCTAACAAATACAGAAAGTAGGTGCCATATCGGCGCAGTAGAAACAGGAAGTCCATCCCCTGGATCCACCTACGTCTCAGGGAAGCAAAGGTCGCTTTTGGTCCGCGATTAACCCCCTATCCACCACCTGGGGACGCGCCACTTAACCTCGCGACTAACCGGCTCAAGATCTCTCATATGAGGGAGATCCGTGGGAGGGATATTTATTTATATGATCCTATAAACTGATCTCTTTTGGCTGATGCGAAGTTGGTATAGGTCGTCGTCGTTGTTGTTTTTGTTGGTGTTGTTGGTCGATGGCTGACCTTTCGGCGATTTCGCCTTCCTCAGAGTCCCACTCGTAACATCTCGGCTCTGAGGAAGGCGTAATCGCCAAAAATAAAAATAAAAAATAAACGTCAGCCGTCGACCAACAACACCGATAAGAACAACAACGACAACGACGACCTATACCAACCTCGCATCAGCTAATGGAGATCAGTTTGTAAGATAATATAAATAAATGCAGACTGTAGGTGTCTGCGGTTGAAATCGAATATACTGCTATTCTTTCCGGAAGCTAACGGGTTCACCACTACACAGTGCAATTCGCGTTTTGCCTTTGTCTCAGCCACGTCTTCTAGGTGCGGTCACCTGTTAATGGGATTGATATGGCGAATACAAATCAGCGTTTAACCCATTTAAGTTGAAGCTATAAGTAAATCATTATGTTGTAACTTTTCCATTTACTGCCTATTCTATATGCCTGCTTATTGTAATATTTAACATCATACCCTACCTTAAAAAGAATGGACAGTGAATAAAAAAAGTGATTACAATGTGACCTATCTTACAACTTAAGCTTATCTGGATTCAATGCCGATTTCTGCTCCCCTGATCAATCCCGATGACGGGTGTTTGCCGATGGCATCTGTGGGTTAAACACATTTGTGAAAAAGCGAAACGAAAGACCCACATGGTGTAGTGAAGGATGCGTCAGCCCTCCGAGAGGGTAATATCTAGTTCGATCCCCTCCGCAGACACCTGTGGTCCGGAGTTCTGCACATATTTCAGCACTATCATGGGTGTGTTCCTAAATTTCTCCATTGTGCTGCAAGTAGTGTTCGTGGGTAAATTATCAACTGTTGCGTTATATCTTAAAGAATACCTAGAGTTTTTAAACGAGCCAGTTCGTAATTTTAATTTTAAAACTCTGTACAGAACAGATGCAGGCGTTCATGCACTCCGAAACGCGTTAATTTGTCAAGTTCCTACGGAGATCGTATCGTTGGATTCTCCTTTTGAAAGTAAAGCCTTATATCTGACGAACTGGAATAGCGCTATCAATGAGTTCTGTTCAGGTTGGTGACATACGGTCTTAGTTTTATTTTCATTCTAATCAACTCATTTGAGTGTTCAGGAGCCATGAAGGTGTTGGATCTCCACAGGGTTTCACCTGGTTTTTGTGTCCGAAGACATGTTTCCTATAGGTGAGTTAGAATTGCTTCCCATTTTCCTATTGCAATGAGGAAATGCTATAAACATCAGCGAAAATACTTTCTTAGCAAACAGATACGACGCGAGTTGATTGTTATTCAGATGAGATTGGGATTGGGCAGAATGATTTCATGTACACTTATTTTTTTCCATTTTTTTTTTTGATATCCACTTTTTTCCACTTATTTCCATTGTTTTATTTTCTAGCACTTTTTTGTTGCAATTTTTGTACCCATAATTTTATCCAGCACAAGCTTTTGTATCAGGTGTGGATTAAAAAAGCTATTCTCTATATGTAATTCTGCGAGAAATTGTTTTTTATATATTTTTTTTTTGGTCAGGCCACTGAGACTGTTACTGTGTTACTGGTAAAGATGGATCAAAGGTAAAAAGAGTATCATAGTTGAGGGAAAATAACACCTCGAGTTTGCTCAACAAGAATACGAAGAATTTCTTGATCAATGCCGAGGTTAATAGAAAGTCGGTCATGGGATAGTTGGAGTTCTAAGACGCCCTTGCTCTCCATTTTGCCTCCCATATGTGTCGTGTTGAGAATAAATGCCTTTTATACTGATGCAGAAGTTTTCATATATCTGCATCAGACTTACTATTTATTGCTCCTTGTTTTCGTACAAGCATTGATTGCCCACATTCTTAAGAATGAAGAAAAGTAGTGTGTTCGTCTGTTTGATGTTTAAAAGTATGAAGGATAAAGGATAAAGCTATCGGCGCCAATCCGTGAGGGATACGCCATTCGCATTCGACTTCACTAAGCATCGTTGGAGGTTACTGAATGCATATCTGGCTTTTGCAATGACATGTTGATATATCAAGCCAGTGCTGCTATCCTCCCAGACAAGTCTGGTACAAATTCACGGACTTCGGCGAGATGGAAGGCTTGATGAGCGTTGGGCGTGGGAATCGATCCCTAAAATTATAATCTGGAGTATTCGTTTCATTTGGTAAATGGGAGTTCCAAAAACAAGCATCTTCCCAAGAACAGAATTAGAATCCTACTGCTTTGCGGATCTTGAGACGACAACATAGCCTTCGTGCCGTTACATTAACTTGAATAGGTCACTCGAATTCAAGAAATTGTCGTACTTGTGGAATAGTCCTAGGTAGAATTCAACAAGCCGCTTTCGGATCAATAGGAGCGAGGGAATAGCAATGGTGGAGGTATGCTGTAGCATAAACATCTTGTGATTGCTGTGGACGCTACACATAATGACGGGTGCTGCATAGCCGAATCTAAATGATGTGAACTCGACAACTTGCAGTGATGACTGCCAGAAGACAACGAAACCAATAAAACAAGTGTTGGCGCTCTCACGACATGCGATAATGGGCAGCTTATGTGGGTATATAAATAATGCAATCATTTCGGTTTCTCAGAACAGTTCACAGAATTTGATTGATTTTTACATGGTGATGTATACGAGTATTAATTTTTATACTAGGGTACTTGGATAACCCATTTTCACTGGTTGTGCAGACCCCAGCACGGTCTCCATTTTCTCGGAGTTTTACCGGTTTAACCATTGGGGTTCTCTGAAATCCCGAGGTCAGCCTAACCAAAGTCTGCCGGCAGTCGTGACCTCCAGAGGCAGTCGCAGCCCTTGTGGGTCAGAGGGAGATTTGTCACCATGCGACTAGTTTTATACCAGGACGGTGACGGATCCTAGTATTGGTTTATTCTTACCTTGCCGGATTTCTTCCGCTTCTAGACGCCGGGAGACCATGCTGGTGGATCAATCCACCCATTTGACCCTCGCAGCCCTACACCAGAGAACACTTCCCAGCTACGATGAGGTGCTAAACCGTTGGGCGTACTACTTTTATTCAAGAGCTAATGCTAAACTGAACGTCACTTCGATGTTACTGTGAGTGAAAGCTGTCAAAATCTTTAAGTTAACATCACCATCCTGCCCGTACAAACGACGAAGATTCCCGTGATATGGGTCAGAAACATAGATTGTGAGATCGAACTTGACGTCCTGTATTCCTGATTGTATTTTCCAAGACATATAGCGCAATATCATTCAATGAGGACAAGTCACTAGTGGCGCTTTATGGATGGCATACAGAATCCTCAACTTGGTTAATGTGTCATCAAACATATTAGCATCGTAAGCGACATTTATTTGAAATTTCTGTTTTTCCATGTTTCGCCGAGCGTAGTTTTGAGCAGTTTTAGCTTCGCTGGTATTTTCGGAGCAGTTGAGAAACTCACAATCAAAAAGGCTCGACAGAAATCCCTCAATTGAGCATAGCGATCCGATCGTTTTCGTTACTCACTACATCGCTGGCCTGAACAACTTTATCAGAATGGCGTCACTATGTCGGAAACCTTTTTCTGCACGAATAGTTAAACAGCGATAAGATATCTGCATCGTCAATGTTCAGTTGCATTGGTAGTTGACCAAAGTTCTTATGCAATGTGATCCCGCACCTCAATCAAGGAAATAACGATATACGAGAGATTTTATGAAGATTTTCAGTATACCCGTTTATGAACCAGCAGTACAACGTTTACGAAGATGTCCATGACCGCCTCTTGTTTACTGGAATGGTCATGCGTGAAGTTTTTTGTTCGTTTGCAGTCTTTCCCTTTTGAAAATGTGCTCTTATACATACGGCGAGCTCAAGACGATTTCGTCATTTATCAGTCATTTAGTTTGAAGTCATATGGGCTACAAAAGGGAACACAAAGTATTATTGGTAAAGATGGTCCAGGTAGATGTTGCCCTTCACTGCAAACACTCGCCATCTTTTTTGGATCAAGGATTTGTCATTTCGTGATTAGAACTGTAATATGTTGATGGGATAGGAGCCACCATTTTCTATTTTTTTTTTCTGTGGAAGAAACAGATCCCCAGGTGAACATCACAAGTGGACAATCACATCTGATTTCCATGACATTGTAAACAAATGTGCGAGTTCTCTAAGAATTTTACAATTATTTCTAGGAGATACACATACCGTCTTGCTGTTTGTCGAAATTGGGAACTCTGGGAGTCATTGAAGGAATCTCCCTCCATTGTTTGTTTTTCTGAGAGAAATTATGCTTGGCGGTTACCTCCAGGCTTTTCACCGGAGAAAGCATCCGATGTCTGTGAGCTTTTTAGAGGTATATTTACTTAATTGGAGATCAATACGTTGTACTTCTACTGCTACTAAGACCAGAGCACTGTTAACGCATTGATTCCGTGTCGATTCTAGGTCCTCATGTAATGGGCTCATTCTACAAACACACAGCTCGTGATAAAAGAAGGGAAACGTATCCACGTAGTGTGGTTAGAACTATTCTTCACTGCCAACTTTCAAAAGGTGAGCCCATCATTTCAAGAAAAAAAATATCCATTTGGAGTTGGTTGTTCCCATTTCTCATTCAGGAGAAGCCTATTCGGTGAACAATGATATCTACGATTACTACAACGTAACCATCATATCGAGATCGTTCGTCCGAGAACAGGTGATCTTAACGTAAACCATGAACAGATGGATCTTGAAAACTACATGTGTACAGAAACTATTGAACTTATTTTCCCTCGATTCCCTCGATTAATCATATCGATATACAACCGTGGCCATTATCCAAGCAGTGTAACTCAAACTTAGGATTCTGACTTTTGCATCTAAGAACTACTCCTAGAGAAATTACTATCCTTATGGCAGAAACCTAGGTGCATGACTCATGTTAAGTGCTATCGGTCCATCGCTAACACCTATGATGGCGACCACAGTTATCTGAGAACTTTGAATAAAAAAAAGAAAAACTGCAACACACCACTCTAGCCGAAACTGTACTGGAGTCATCAAATTTACTGAGGTAGGGGCGGAGCAAGTGAGCCATTAAGATTGATGCACCTGCTTGGGTACTTGAATTACCGGACATCATGTCGTGTTGACGGGGCAGTTCAATCACTAACTAGCCTAGATTTCTAATGAAGTTTTCACTTACCAGTTTCGTTCTCTGAGCACAGTTTTCTGATTCATTCTTAGGAATGGTCTGTTTCATAAATGAATTTTTCTCGATCCTCGCGTCTAATGCCCACCAAGCCGTCCATCAAACCGAGGTCGGCAAATTGGTACCAGACTTGTCTACTTGGATAGCAGGCAAGTCATTGCATAACCCACATATGAGTTCAGTCACCTCCAACGATTCTCAATGAAGTTAAATGCATGGCGCATCCCTTAGAAATTGATCAAACCCGAGAGCTCTATCCCTTATTCCTTATGTAATTGTGTTGATAGAAAGCTAATCTCAGTGTCATGTTAGAGATAAATTCGTTTGAGTGAACAACTTAACAAGTTGTGGCAAATTTCACAAAGTAATAATTCGTTCAGATTCGGCGCATGATCTCCTGTCTGGTGTTCCACAGCTATGACAGACTTCCGATAGAGAAAATTCGTTGGCTTCTTCAGAATCCAATCAGTTCGAACTTCTACGACATTCGAATACCCATCGCGCCACCCACTGGACTGTTCCTTACCGAAGTTGTTTATCCTCCTGAAATGTTTACTCAACCATTTCCTTATTATCGTCATTTTTGGGACGATCTTGAAGAAAAAGGGCTTGACTCTTCCATCTGAAGATTTCCGGTGTTATACTTCTGATTTAATCGGCGTGGTTTTCTGTTATTCCTTGCTGAACACTTGCTATTTTGTAGAAATGATACGATTTTCACAGATTTGTTGTTCTTGAATAGTTCAGTTATCTTTATCTTTATTCTTTATCTCTCGGTCACCTCCTTACTCCTAATGCTAGAAATCGACCATTTAGGTTTAAATGTTTGCAATGATGTTGCAGAAAATGAAGACTCTAACTTCATTAAGGACAGTGTTTTAGTTGACAAACAATGATATTTTGCACTTTTGTTATCGATCGCCTCTCAACGGTTTATCGCCTCGTCGTGGCTGGGAGGTGTTCCTGGAAGTCGGGTTGCGATGTACAGCGGGAAGGTTCATCTCCCGGCAGACTGAGAAGTAGCCCGCCGTTTCCATCAGGAAGCATAACTAAGAGTAAACTAATGCAAGGATCCAGCACCATCTTGGTATCAAATTAGTCGCATGCTTGCAAATCCGCAAATCCCCCGATCCACGAGGGCGACAATTGTCTGTGGTGGTGATGACCACTGGCAGACTTTGGCTAGGCTGACCTCGGGATTGCAGGGCAACCACAATGGGTAAACTAGCTGAACTTAAAAAAAATCGAGAATATACTGAGGTGCGCAGCTGTGAGGACGAGCCTTCCAAGTATCGAGGACAGTAGGAGGTCCAACTATGCACGTAGGTAGCAGATCACCATGTAACTACCTACTACTTCGACAGAAGTAGACCCCGACATCAAAATCATACTATTTTTGCTTCTACCCAGATGAATGGCTTTATGCAACTGTCAGATATCCAGAAGGCGAAGCTGCAAATAAGCTGATTTCAACTTAATCATATGTGATTAGAAAGGATAAAAAGGGTGAAGGTCTCGGCGTTGATGAATACCTAAGGGGTGAGTCATGCATTTGACTTCATTGAGGATCGTTAGAGGTGATTAAATGTAGATTTGGCCTTTACAATGACTCGCGGTGGCCTACCGATGTATCTAGCCAGTGCTGCTATCCTCCCAAACAAGTCTGCTACCAATTTGCCGACCCCGGAGGGATGGACGGCTTAGTGAGCGTAGTCTCGGGATTAATCCCGTGTGTATTGCAAAGTGCCTGCGTGAATTTCTATGTTTAGAACACCAGTATTAAAACGAATGGGATCTATACATATGCTTAATAATTTACCTGGTCTGTACACAAGAACTTGACCAGTTCAAAGTGTTCTGTACGTACTGATTGACGTCTGTTTTCAGTAGCAAACAACTTCCTCAAGTACAGGAAAATGTTAGCTTTTTATTTACTGCCAATTAATACTTTCACGGCAGGGTATGATGTGAGATACAACCACTGTGAGGCTGAAATGTTTGCCAAACTTGGACCACAAGCCAAATCGAACTGTGGTTACCTTTCCAGGGACTCACGTGTTACCCACAGTACCACTCTGATCATTCATCACTGTACCTTCCTTTGCTTTTCTCCCGGGCAATTCTCTATCTTGCTTTCTTGCCGATGGCACTGTTAGGTAGAACACTTGCTGAGAGAAAGACAAAGTAAGGGACTGAGTGGGGCAGTGGGTACCACGTGCATGCTCGGAACGGGTAGTCGTGGGTTCGAATTTAACCTAAGGTGCAAGTTCTGCAAATATCCCTGCCTCACAGTGGTTACAGAAAAATGATTCACTTTGAGAATCCAGAAAAACTGCATACTTTATCGACGCACCAGTAATTAGGTCGTAATCCGTTCGTCGACGCAATTTTGCGTACGAAGAATGCACATGACAGGGAGCAAGTGCTGAGAGCACTGCTCATTGTACTGACGTCCTCTAAACGAGAGTATGTCCTTTCATATGGTTTAATGGACAAGCACTATATAGTATATTAAACAAGCTTCCAATTTGTTATAAACACCACTGAATATAGTTGATGCGTGCTAAATTTGGTATCGTAGAGCTAATTTCACATATCACTTGTCTCCATTCATTTTTACGTCTTAACAAGTTTCTCTTCACTCTACGCCTTCTGATGTTCTACTATGATGTTCATCGTCACCTGTGAGGTTATACCAATGCGCACACTGTTCACGAGGAAATTATGGATCGGTTTTGATTTCAATCCTTCGACGGTGCCGGCATTGATGGTCCCTGCTTTCTTTGCAGGTGGACTCAGCATGGTCGCTATTTCACTCCCTTAGTGGTTTTGCCGGACCACGCTTCTCCAGTTTTATTAGTCTTTGGATTTCGACTTCAGTTTGAACGGACCACGTTGGTACGTAAGCTATTCGGTCAAATAGTTCTGTAACTTCGCTCAAGAAAAAGTTATACACTCAAATTTCTACATCTTCAAGAAATCACTCACATTCTGATTGACATTGGTGATCCTCCAAGAAGTCATTTTTCGGTAGTGGTTGAGGTTAACGACAATTTAAAGTTACTGGGGTACATGTAGGGTTTGTTAACGCAAGAAGTGTCGACTAAGCCCATATATTGCCTTCTTCTTGTTTTTGTCAATCTTGAAGTTTATCTAATAGGGTGGTTTATATGTCAACTAACGTACTTTGTCGAAGATGTACCAATTCAGGGTTGTTGTTGAACGGTATTGTTTGTTGGGTTGCAGTAAAACAGCAGAAGCTTAACCCTTGGTAGGGCCATCCATTCCGACTAGGATACCGCGCGATTGTTCCAGGAAATCGAAAGCCCATTTGAACTAAGTTAGTGACCTTTTCGAAATAGCCAGAGACTTGTACTTGTAAAAGAACGCGAGACCAATTACTAAAGACGGCATGGTGATGAGTTAAGTTCCTAGAAATCAACCAAAAAAAAATGGGCATTTTAACATTCACCTCTTCTCGTTGTAATGTAAAGTACCTTCGTTGTTTAGCTTAGGGGACATTTTGTCGTTGATAGTTTATAAGAAGGTTTGTAGGATTAATGGGAACGGATTTATTTCTCCGTCTAATAGTTTATTTCGAACATAGAATGAGTTCGAATAAAATTTTTTCTGAGAGTGTGATGGGATGGGATGCACTTCACATTATCTCTATTATCTACTTTTTCTTCGCCGAAGTGCGATTCGTCGTTATGGAGCGAGGGAAGCCTCTCCTATTCTCATTTCCCATGTAAAGTTTCTTATAAACAACTCCTACAGGGCAACATACCGTTTCAGCTTGACTACTTTTTGTATACCTTAATTCATTGGGCACAGTTAGCGCGGTGTTCGGAGGCGCCCTAAAATACGCATGGGATCGATCTCCACGCCCCTGGTCCACCAAGCTTTCATCCCTCCGGGGTCGGCAAGTTGGTACCAGACTTGTCTAGGAGGTTAGCAGCACTGGCTCGATACATCGGTATGCTACCGCGAGTCATTGTAAAGGCCAGATATGCATTTAATCACCTCCAAAAGATGCTTAGTAAAGTCGAATGCATGGCGCGTCCCTCAGGGATTGATCAACGCTGAGAGCTCTCTTTTTATTTGGTATAATTCACTGGTCTTTTACTACTGTGTTTTGAAGTTCCCTTTGCTCACTTGAGTTCGTGTGATGCGCGACTGCGGCTGAAGTCTATCCGCCAGAGTTTCCTAGTTTCTCGAACTAATTAAATTCCTGGGTGGTGGGCACCTCCTAAAACTACTACTAATTGCGTTTGTTTAATTTTTTTTCCAACTTGCTGGGCTTTAAGCTCTTTTCTTAGAAGTCCTGAGAAACCTTTTTATTCTTCTGAAGTTCGTAACTCTTGTTAATCGCTAGTGTTGTAAGACTTCTTCCAATACGTCAGGCTTAGAACAAGTACTAACTTCTCTTCCTTTCGTTTTATTGTCTTCAAGTCATCTATGCAGATTCTCAAATTCACATCATCTAAGTTTCCCTTGAGTTCCAGGATCCTTGCTTTTCTTTGTTCACCGATTTGTTGATTAATATCTCAAGCATAGTTTTTTTTTTTTTAAATGAAATCTTGAGATAGAAGTTTTCTTACGATCCTGTGTCGTCAGTACAGGCAGTCACTGCCCTTCGTGGTTCCTCCTACACCGTCCGATTCCTTCGATCAGTCAACTGACCGCTTGAGGACGATATAATAGGCCATTTGGTTCAAATTGCTAGCAGTTTAAGCAATATCATAAGTTCTGAATTCGTTATAAAGCGCTGGTTGATCTATTCGTAGTAGAAATCCTCCAGTATCTTAAGGACTTTCTGCTTATAGACTTTATGCTTGCTAACCGTTTTGTTAGAAAAAGGATACAGTAATGTTTTTATGTTTCAAAAAAGTTGCATCCAATATTTCCAGTTCAACTTCGATTTTGGATTAGTGATCATCTGACGAACTTCACACTGGCTTGTCTCCGAATTGTTCGTTGAAAACAGAGTTTTGTTGAAACAAAAATCTGTTCTGTTCTTCTGAGCTTTATTATATCTTAATTTTCACTTATTTTTATTGGAGTTTTTTTTTGTTTAAAGTTTCAGTAACTCTTAAGTTCTGGATTCCGTCCAGCTTTCAGGATGTGTAAGCGACTTGGCCAGTTATTGCCGTCAGCGATGGCCTGGTCGTTGATCGTCATCTGTACGCTTTGCTTTTACTACTTCCTAGCTCCGGCCGTCGGTGTACGCTGGGGCTGGTTAGTCGAATCGGCTTAATGCCATCTTTTTTCTTCTTTTTTTTTCATGAGTTCTTGGTCGGCAAAGTATGTTGGTCGTAAGGTGATAAATTTCTTTTTCTGGTTCTATTCTATATACGGTTGTAATTTTAAGCCCTTTTTTGGATAAAGGAAAGCTGTTGAATCTTTGTTGAAGTGCACATACAACCATAATGATGATGAGATCTTTACAAAACTTTGGACCACAGGTGTCTGTGGTGGGGATCGAATACGTTATTACCGTTTTGGGTGCTGACGCGCTCACCAGCACACCATACGGGTCCTTCATTTCTCTCAGTTACTTTTATCGATAAGTGTAACACTTCCCAGAGTCGATTCGATGGCTGAACAAGAAAACGAATCGTGGATGTAATTCTGTTTTGCTCATTCTTTCTTGTTGCTCGTTTTCTATCTATAAATTGTTATCTGTTCTTCCTGTAAAGTTAAGAAGTGCACTTATTTTATATTAAAGGTATGGTTGGGCACTATGTGGTGTCGATCTCCTTATTTTTTTAATGTTGATCTCGAATTTTATTATGGCAATGTGCATGGATCCGGGAATCCATCCATACGGTAATATCACTTATTAACGGAAGTGAGTGTGAGCCACAAAGGAGAATCTTTTTTCTTAGGATATGCTTGTGAAGAAATGACGACTGATGACTTTCGGTCGCCTTTATATAGAAATATTGAGATTAATGGCATTACGGTTCGTATGAAATGGTGTGTGACATGTCAATTCTACCGACCTCCTCGATCGAGTCATTGTTCGGTTTGTAATAGGTAAGATCTTTCTTACAATTTTTGTCTGATAACATGTTATACACAAATGTTCCTGATGTGGGTAATCTTGTGCAGCTTCATCTGCTTGTTTGTGTGATGCACCCTTAGGCAGTCGTTATGGATTAAACTGAAAACGACATACTTCCTTAGATGGGAATGACGTATACTGTATAAAAAGAAACTTTCGGCATCGATCTATCCCTGAGTGATGCGCCATACATATCTGTGCTTTACAATGACTCACGGTGGCCTATCGATGTACCGAGCTAGTGCTGCTACTTTCCTGGACAAGTCTGGTTCCAATTTGCAGAACCAAGAGGAATGGACGGCTTGATGGGACTGTTGCGTGGGGATCGATCTCATGTGAATTCTAGGGTGGCTCTGAGCACTGCGCTAGTCGCGCATGCTTTCTCTATGCGATTAATATTCAGGTATATTTGCATGGATATGCTCAGATTTGTAGGCTGTATTTTGTCGCGTTTATCCCGCACGTGGCACACGGAGAGTGTTGTGGCTAGAGGTGTCACATAGTAATAAAACTTGGTCTCTGGTTCAACCCCAAGCCACACTAAACGAGATTTCCTGTCCTCTGGGGCTGACTTCTTCACAATTTCTTTGGAGCATCAACCTTTGATCAACTCTGTTAGGCTCCTATGTATGACCTGGGAGCGTTCTAGCGGAGCTTTTCCAAGATTTCAGGAGAATCAGCTCGACAAATGCCGAACGACGTAGATGGAAAAGTCTCCCTCAAGGACAGCCTAACCTTGGCGCAAATACGAGGACTTCCGTGGGTGGTGCATAGGAGGCAATGTCAAGAATTGCTGGGATCCGCTCAAAATACGAAGACGAGCATTATAAATAATTAGAATTATCGTGCTAGTGTATATTGCCGGAAACCTGCAGAGTGTAAACCTTTTTACTCAATAAGAGCCGTTTACTCAGTGGTCTTAGTAGTTGACGAGTAACTCACGTGTACTCTAGGAGGATTTCTCCTCAATCCCATCCTATGGGAGAGTTATTCTCAGTGGGTCATTTTTGCTTGAAGCCAATTAAGGTCGTACCTTTGATATTGTAGTCTATGATTGACTATGCAAGTCAGTTCGACACAGGGATTATAGTGGTCTCATCTTTGGATCTACTTCTGTCCCAGGGGAAGCTTACGGTCGTTTTATCTTCATGTTTAATATTTATTGGCCAGGTAAAGACTCGAGGGCGACCGACGCGAGATTTCTCATGTGAACAACATCGTTACTTGAACTCTCACAAATATCTTAAAACTGACTTTCATTGAACATCGGTAACAATAATCAATAAATTTTTACGTGGATGAGCTTACACGAGGTCGATATGGAAATTTCTGGATTGCTTGGCGAGAATCGGCCTCCGTCCTTTCTGTGTAAATGGGAACCGCCGAATGAAGTTCACCATTTGAGCAGTTCTCTCACTCCTCTGAATTCGACTCGATGTGACAACGACGAGCTTTGGGCCATGAATTCTGATTAACACGATTGTGAAGAGGGCAGAGGCGCTAGAACGTTAGCCGAATGAAACTTTTATGCCAATCTTATGTCATCTCAATAATGTGAAGAAGTTTGTTTCATAAATATATTTGTTGGGTCTTTTTAGATGTATAGACACATTCGATCATCATTGTCCTTGGGTCCATAATTGTGTGGGACGACGAAACTACAGGTAGGAACTTAATTTTGGGCATTGATATCCATGGGGGTTTTTTTTTGTTTCTGGAATAAAATATTATTTAGATATTTCTTCTTCTTTTTATGCTTTCTGAGTCTACATATGGCTTACGTGGCGGCTGTCTGCCTGGCGTACACACTGGCACATAGGTTCGTTCTTTTTTTTACTTTCTTCTACAACGATTGGATAAGTTACATCTTGGATTGGTTGCACTATTGGTATCAAATTTTAGAACAAGCTCTCTTTTTCACAAATTTCTGTTATAAATGTTCTGAAGCTTTTTAAAGAGTGTAAGATCCTAATGGAATTCATGACTTTAACTTTACTTTACTTCCTAGTGAATTAAATATAACTTTATTCTAAGCTAGTAAAGGGCAACAAATCTATTTGCAAATTGCCACTGCCACTAGCTCTTTTCCCTAGTCACAAGGTAAATTTTTTGAATGTATCGATTATTGACAACATGGATTCTTCCAGGGAAGATATTCTGAGCAGGCCGAACCTCTGCTCTATCGTTCTCCTAGCGTTGTGTGCTATATTATCTGTACCAGTGGTTGGCCTCACAGTTTTCCATATCGTTCTCGTTTCTCGCGGGAGAACAACAAATGAACAGGTTTTTCTCTCTCCATTGAAAAGTTCTTGTTTCCGCATTAAAGTAATATGCCATTGGATTTTGCATAACATGAACAAGTCACTGGAAGAGATGCTACTATGTTGCTTGTATTATGACTTTAAAGGTTTTTTTTTTTGATAAGTAGACAAAAGGGGCGGCTTTATAACCTAAAACACAAGTCACACTCAATCTTTAGTTATGAACTCTTCACAGTTATGGTTTCTACTTGTCAATGTTGACCTTCCATTGCTTCGTTCTAGGTAACTGGAAAGTTCCAATCGGGCTACAATCCTTTCACCATCGGATGTCTCGGGAATATAAAGCGAACCTTGTGTGGAAGCCAGTTTCCGTCGTATGTTTTTCTTGGTGATCCTAAATTTGCAGTATGTGCCATACTTTTATATACCTGGGTACTTGGAGGGCCAGCCCTCGCTAGTTGTGCGGGTGCCAGCGCAACCTCCACTTTTTTTCGGAGTTATATTTATCTAACCATTGTGGCTCCCTAGAGTCCCGAGCTCAGCCTAGCCAGAATCTGCTCCAGGTCGTCACCACCACAGGCAATCGCCGCCTTTGTGAATCAGAAGCAGGACGGTGGTGGATCCTGGTATTGGTTTACTATTAGTTGGTCTTCCCGATGGATACGCCGAACTCTTTCTAAGCTTGGGAGAGCTTGCTTGAAGGGTGAGTCCAATCGCTGTACACCGCAGACCGACACCCAGGAACACCTCTCAGCCACGATGAGAACCTAGAGACTGTAAACCGTTGGGAGATACTTTATACATGGTTTTTCAATTCTTTTCGAATTGGATATTTGCTTTTCAATTGTTACCTCTAGGTTTACAAAAGAGGAGGAAACTGTCACTAAGCGAAATCGAAAGAATCGGTCTGCAGTAGAAGTGATAAAGGTCAATGGGGCTGGTAAGAAACAGGTACCTTTTCATTGTGTCCCAATACTTTCTGCTTACCCTTTCTATGGCTTGTTTACCTTTATTTTCGTAACATTCCTCGTCACTATTACAATTTGTTTCAATGATTTCTAGGATATAGATGAAGTCGACGAAACAACTGTGTTATATGTTCCTGACAAGGATGGTGTGAAAGATGGGCATGTTCGGGTTAGTGTCGTTTTCCCAAATGATTGAGTGGCTTTTTTTTGTAGAAAAAAAAATGAGCGATCTAAACAAATATATTGGTTAATTGATTGTTTTCACACATTGATGTTTTATTTCAGTTAAAACATCTTCGATTGCCTGATAGTCAATCTGTAGGCACTTCTATTTCATTAACTGGTGGAGATATTCCATCTCAACCTGAGCGAGATGGTTCCACGTGTAATTTGTTTGAGTCAGCCCAAGGTATGGTTTTAGCTGACTTGTTTAGTATACTTCCTTTATATCTCTATATTTTATACTTTATATCCTTGGCTAAGTTTTCAAATTTCGTCGGTAAACAAAAGGAGAAGTTGGGAGTAAGATTTGGGCCGCATTCGACTCCCCAGTGTTACCATGTTATGGAATAGAGCTCAAAGAATACTTATTGACATACTTCTTGTGCGTATATTATGAAGGACATACTTCTGCGATTTTTTTTTTGTTGAAAAAAGTCAGAAAAAGAGGTTGTGGGATAATTCGAAGCGGTGACAAACTAAGCAAGTGTCGTCCCACTGAGCTATGGAACACCTCACAATGTAATAAACTGAAGCTCTGGTTGCTTCATTTCTTGCTTCTAAACCTTCTAATAAGATGTATTCAACATTACGCTGTAACACTTGTATTGCTGGTATACATAACCTTACAAGTGAAAATTCGTGAAAGCTATTAACCTACTTGTTAAAACGGGATGAAGAGAACTGCCCAACCTTTTTCCTCTTGGTGAACAGACTTGTCCCTATGGTCTCCTTTCATGGAACTTTCGAGTTTTTTATGCGGTTCGTTTTACCCGTCTTGTTCCATTTACGACCTTAGCTAACGTTTCTATGCTCGAAAATTTTTGGCTTCACTAGCATTTTCCCATTATTCAGGCACACCACGAACGATTACTCCACAGCCACCTGTCTCAGATGCTTATCAAGCGAGTTTCGAAGACGCTACTCGTGGCGCTATTAGTGTTCAGAAAAGTATGTCTGTGTTTCTTATAGGTTGTCCCAATATATTTTTAAAGTGATAACATTTAGATGTGAAGGAAAATTCTTTTTCCTTAAAAACATGTGTGAAGCCGTTGTAGCAAATCTGAATCGTTAACTTTTTGCAAATACCAAAGCAAAGGTGTGGTGGGGATCGAACACGCTATTACCTTTTCGGGGGCTAACGCGTTCACCACCACATCATGCTAGTCCTTCGTTTCGCCTTTCTTTCGTTATATTTCATATAATACCCTCCCATTAAAAAAGAGTAGGCAGTAAATAAGAATTTACGGCATTAACATTTTGTTCACTGTTTATTTTCGACAACACAGCAACTGGTCTCTCAGATTTCTTATGCAATCGACAAATTTTTTCCTGTAGATTCCAACGTGGTTGTTCGCAAAATATGAAGCTGGAAACAATTTTCTCCACTTAAAAAGGAATACTACTGTGTACGGGGCTCTTCTTTATGATTAAAAACTGTCGAAGCAAGAAAGTACCCACTTATTCCTTTGCAAACAGAAGGAATTTTTTTGCTGCTTCACAGTTATTATTTGTTGCAGACACGTCTATCACAGCTTCCCAGCTCCTCATCGGTGATCGTTCGCGACCTCGCGGCTTCGCTGATGCGGTCCGAATCCACGATCAACTTAATTCCGCATCCAAGGCAGTGGCACTGTAATGCTGGCGGTATTTGTTCTCGTTATTTATAGTGGATATCTTATGAAAAATGAATATAACTCTGCGTCGATGGCAACGACGAATCAGACAAGGTTCACACGTTGATTCGTATCTTTCCTCTTTCCCTATATATTCTGCTCACTGAGAATTGTTGTTATTCCTCTATCCGTATGCATTTATCAAACAGCAACTAGTATCATTTGATTATACTAGGATGTAAACCGATTCTTCTAATCTGCGGACTGTGTTTGGCTTAGGCTGGGTGTGTGAGTTCTCAGTGGGAGATGGTATAGATTTGCTCTTTATTGGTCGTCGTAATACCATTGATATGGTCAAGGTCGGGTATTATATTGGCTCTCTGCCCATTTTGATTTCGTTTGGACGTTTCAAGTTCAAATAGTTATCGTTTTGAAAATTAGTGATTGTTTCATTTTCACGGTGTTACAGGCAGGACTTTATTTCTCTCTTGTTGAAACTTTGTCACGAACTTTTCATCACCAAACCAAAAATGCCGTTATTTACGTATAGGTAATGTGAAGCTTTTCTTCCTCGTCTTTTAAACGAGCGAGTCAAATTTTCTCAGTGTTTCCTGTGCACATGTTAGTTTCATCGATAATGATGAGCTGTGCTAGTCTGCAATTTTTTAAAACTAACCCCTTTCCCCGTTTTTTCCTTTTTGTTATGTTTTACTTATTTCTCTTTACGTTAACTTTTAGGATTTTGTTCATAGGTTTCAGTGTATATAGCAATCTCGTTCCTGTTTTCTAGCGATGAAGCTGACAACACATATACGCCCATAGTCTCTCACTGAGTTTTCATCTTTTAATATTTGCATACTGGTATTTTTCTGTTTTGCGTCTAATATAGGATACTATACAGCTGGGTTCTTCTTCTTCACCGCCCAGTTTTACTCGCTGTCCCTTTCCAGCTGTTCGTTTACTACATAGGTTCAGTGTTACTTAGAAATCTTGAAGTTGTTTGGGTTGTTGCACTGTGGTATATTTTGATAAATTGTTATTTATCCACGGAATTATACAGCAAAATGGAACATTAGGTTCTGTTTACATAGAAATAATGAGGTACTTCTTCTCCTTTGGTGATGATTGCCACGTATTACTTAATACTTGAAACTTGAATGGCCCGTCCTCACTCCTTATGTGGGCCCCAACACAATCTCCATCCCTCGGAGACTTGCTGGTTATGCCATTGTAGTTCCCTGGAATCCCGAGATCATCCTGGCCAAAGTCTCCTTCAGGTCTTCACGACAGGTAGTCGCAACCCTTGTGGATCAGAGGAAGATTTACTACCATGCGACTTTGATACCAGGACGGTGGTGGATCCTGGTACTGGTTTACTCTTAGCTGGACTTACTGATAGATACGCCGGACTCCTTCTCAGTCTGGAAGACTCTGCCAGGATACGAATCCCCGCTGTACATCGCAGTCCGACACGCAGGGACACTTCTCAACCACGATGAGGCGGTATACCGTTGGGAGGGGTCACGTATTAATAGTCGGAAATGTGATAACAACCAAATGTTACCGTTTCGAAGTTACCAGCAAAAGCTTTCGGCGTTGATCAATCCCTGAGGGATGTGCCATGCATTAGACTTTATTAAGTATCGTTGGAGGTGATTGAATGCATATCTGGCTTTTACAATGACTCGTGGTGGCCTGCCGATGTATCGAGCCAGTGCTGCTATCCTCCTAGACAAATCTGGTACCAAATTGCCGACCCCGAAGGGATGGAAGGCTTGGTGGGCCATGGGCGCATTCCACGTACGTGTCGCAGTGGCCCCTCCAACCACTGCGCCAGACGCGCCCTGAAGTTACCAGTGTAGCAGGAAATTAGTTTTGGGTAAGATACTGTCTTATAGGGGGGAGGGAAGTACTACCGTTTTTTGCTCAGCTATCAGTTTTAATTCTCTTCCTTCTACGAATGCTGCCTGGTTTACGGCCTTGTTTCCGATGCTTGCTTTACGATAGGAGATATCGCGGAGTCAGGAAAAGGGGTAACGAAGTCTGGTGCTCATGTGTTTTCTTCACTATATCCTTGATGTTCTGTAAAGATCTCCAGGCTGCTCGCTTTCTCCTGCTCAGCTCTGGAGCTAAGTCCTTCATCATGTTGGTCTGCCGACCTAGATAGACGTACCTGGAGCATTCGGAGATATCCGTTCTGTTGACGCTGGATGGCGCATCAGAAACGAATCCGTTCTTCATGACCATCGTTTTGGTACGATTTAGTCGAAGACCAGTCTTGCCATGAACTTTATCAAAGTGAGCCAGAATGCGTTTCGCCTAGCTTCAACTTGATGTTACAAGAACTTTTAAGAACTGATACGCTGTTTCTTACTGTACAACGCTGAAGTTTTTCGTTTTTACAGCTCAGACATCTTCGTTTCGTTTTCTACATCGAAGCTTGTGTCTTGAACACTAAGGCGCTGAAACAGACGGAGTTTGGTGAGACAGAACGTTGATGCCTTCCAGTTTTCCATTTATTTTATGGCTTCGACTTGTGGATCAAAAAGTGTTAAGGATATTGAATTCGCTTTAATTTTCGTGAATTCGAATGTGACCAAATTTAAGGTGGAAATAATTTTAGAAACCATTTATATAATCGAAACGATGGAAGAGATCTTCTTAAATGCCATTACCGAGAACTCAACCCCTCAACTACTCTTCGTTTATTATTTTATTGCCCTACTTTATATGACCCGAGATCGCATATTGTGCTTATCCCAGCACTTCTTGCATTCAACTGGTTTCTTGTCATTCATCATCCACAGTTCGGCTGCTGCTTGATGATCTTCACTCTTCGTCATTAATGTTGTTGAATATTGGTCCAGTCGATTAGTTCAAGGATCCTGAGGTAGCCGTGGTAGGACGTGTAAAGATGTGCACCATAGGGCAGGGAACGAACTGGTCGGGCGGGACGAGTTTGGTAGCCATTCCCGACCCGAAAGCATCTGGGGCTTGCTTTGCACTAGGGAGGATTTTCCAACTACTCTAGTTATCGAGAAATCATCGGTACGTGTAAAAAGAAAACGAGCATCTGGAGTTATGTGCTAACTGTTCTTTACTATCATAACAATGTTCCCAAAATACGGTAGATACCATAACATTGACCTCATTTTAACGATTTTGAAATCTTTCCTGACGATTTCGTATACTTTTAATAACGCAACTTTCCAAAAGTCCTATCGTGAGTGCTGTTCTTCGATGAAGATTGTTGTATGCTGGAATTCTTCATATGCCACGTTCTGGTACGAGATATCTTTTCGGAGTAAATAAGTTTCAATCTAAGTTGCCAGATTCATATCGTTTAGGTTCTTCAGTTAGAAGCTCTATTCCATTTTCCATGATGTCTCTCTTAAACTAGGAATGAAACACCATCTACCTATTTGTCAACCTTCAGCAACGATATTTTCTTGACACCATCAATTTCCATATTTTATGGTAAAAATCTCACGAAATTCGAACCTCTCAGCTGGTGTTCATTGGAGTCGAGTCGATTGTCCACCGCCGTTCATTCTTGCGATATTAGTCCTTACAGTACTGCTGACCTGAGTCGGATGGAGTAGAGGACTTCACGAATGAAGAACCTCATTCGGTAGTGCCCTTTCGTGCTGTACAGTTACAGGTGGACCTGATGCGACAATAAACATCCACATCGGAAGAAGCAACAACAGTGGAGGATGGGAATGGAACAATGCGGCACAGAAGAAAGAGAAGGAGCCGAAACGTTAACCGTATAGAAATTTCAACCAACCTCTTATTAGCTTAGTGCGGAAGAAAATATTGGTTGATCATTCCGACACTAAACGAGAATGGGTTCCTAAAATCAACGGATCTCCCTTATGTGAGGGATCTCGAGCCGGTTAGTCGCGAGGCTGCGTGGCGCGTCCCCAGGCGGCGGAGAGGGGGTTAATCGCGGACCATAAGCGATCTTTGGTTCCCTGAGACGCAGGTGGATCCAGAGGATGGACTCCCTGTTTCTGCTGCGCCGATTTGGCACATACTTTCTGTATTTGCTAGGCGTATTCAAGCATGTGTGTGAATGCGTTCTCGCTTTGTGTGGATTGTACTCTACGAGTCAATCCGGCCAAAAGCCTGCAATCAAGTAACAAGGAAGTATATGGGAGGCGGTTAGGAGTCGCCTCCAATAAATAAGCTCCATGTCCACTCTGGGAGAGCCTGCCAAGCTACCGGAGAGTATAACCAGCCCCCGCGTTCAGAACCCAGCAAGCTATACGTGGGTATCAAACATGCTAAGCACAGTCCATGACCCCGACAGAGCCCCCAATTCCGCAGCGTTGGGTAGGACGAGTACAGAGAGGCTGCTAAAATCTCAGGGCCAATGGAAGCTGCCTGGATCATGAACTATGGTGACGATCTGTACCTACGATGCACGTACACTTGCATCCGAGTCCTCGATAGAAGACTTGCTCATGCAAGCAAGAATGATAAGGTACGACGTCATCGGCATGGCCGAGGCGAGACGACGCCACCCATTCAACGCCGTCTATGACACTGGAGAAGAACTGTTCCTCGGAACATGCGATAGTAGAGGAAAAGGCGGTGTCGGCGTTCTCGTCAACACGAGTTTGTCCATGAACATCGATTCATTCGAACAGCTTACAACCCGAATCGAACGTTTACGATTAAAAAGATGTGGATCAACACCGGCTTTAACAATCTTCGTCGTTTACGTGCCAAGATCAAGCTATGACGATGAAGAAGTCGAAGCGTTCTACATGGACTTGGAGAGGTTCTACAGAGAAGACCATACATTCTTCGAGGTCATCATAGGAGATTGCAATGCCAAGAGATCGTCTGAGGAAAGCCACATTGGGAGCCACGGATTAGAATGAAAAGAACAGAGTGAGCGGCTGTCTAAGTTTATCATGGCGACCAAAACCATCCATGGTAACTCGCAATTCCAGTAGCCTCACTGTCACCGCTGGACGCGGGAATCTCCCAGTGGAGAGTACCATAGCGAAATAGACTACATCATAGTAAATAGAAAGTTTTGCTTAACCGTTGCCGCTGTTGTCCCAAAAATCTACACGGGAAAAGACCACCGTCTCCTTCGTGCAAGATTCTATTTCTCGCGGAAAGGAGAAAAAGCCGCTAAATCCAAAAACCGAAGTCCAAGAACCACCACAAACTGGGACTTATTCAACTCATTAGTCGGCTGTTGGAAAGATACCGTTGTCGACAACATCGACGAAGAATACGATCGGCTCATTGAACATCTTCACGTTAGCGCCATGGAAGCTGACAGTTCGAAAGTCACCAAGATACGTCTGTCTCCAGAAACTCTTGAGCTGATATGAAAGCGCGGAATGGCACAAGCTGCAGGCAACCGCGAACTAACGTCTGAACTTGCGAAACAATACAGATAGGCGATAAACGAAGATCTTAAAGAGAGAAGAGCAGCAATAACTGTCGAAGCTGCAGAGGCTGGAAAAGCATTCGCAAAGCCCGCCGAAGCTTCGCCAACTACAAGACCAAGATGATTGCACTTCGACGCCCAGACGGAACAATAACAGCGTCAGGAAAGGTAATGGAGAAAATCATCCACAATTACTACTCAGATCTCTTCGATAGCCACGTCCACCTCCCGACTTATGAAATAAAAGAGGACGGATATGTTGTTCCACCGCTTCTCCCTTACGAAATACGACATGCCGTTTCGGCGGTGAAAAATCGAACAGCACCAGTTCCGGAGAGGATAAGATCAGAACATCTGAAGAACCTTCCGCCAGTCCTCGTAAGCACACTGGCTCGGCTCTTCACAAAACAGTCGAAGATAAGGTGGGCCGGACACGTAATGCGTATGAATGATAACCGATGAACAAGAGCTGTTAGTGACTGGATTCCTCGGGATGTCAAACGTACTGCAGGAAGACCACTGACTCGATGGTCAGAGTTCTTCACAAAGAGCCTAGAAGAAAGATATGATTCTCGACGAGTCCCTAAAGCGAGCAGAACCCACTGGGCCACTCTTGCACGCGACAGAGAAAATTGGAGGAATTACTGGCGCCCGCTCGAGTCACTGGACGATCAACGGGACTACAGGTGATACAGGTGATACTGTATGAACATGAACTAAGACATCAACTGTGTGGAAAATTCAATGCATCACTCATTAACTGTGGTTAATAATTTCTACAAAGACCTCTTGCTAATCATTTGAGAGTGAGATTGAACGAAATCTTAGAACTTGTAAAGATCTTCCAAGGGAAATCAGGTGAATGTCCTTAAAATAGGTATCGATTAGGTGTATTCGCAGAGGACGACTCATTCGTCTTATTGATCGTTGAGTGACTCGAGCAAGCGCCAGTAAATCCTCCATTTTTCACTGTCGCGTGCAAGAGTACTCCAAAGGGTTCTGCTCGCTCTAGGGGATCGTTGAGTATCATTCCTTTCTTCTAGGCTTTTCGTGAAGAACTCTGACCATCGCGGGTCGGTGGTCTTCCTGCAGTACGTTTGACATCCCGAGGAATCCAGTCACTAACGGCTCTTGTCTATCGGTTTTCATTTATACGCATTGCGTGTCCGGCCCACCTTATCTTCGACTGTTTAGCGTACAGAACGGCATCTTTGATTTTTGTAGTTGCCGCTGGTCGGAACTTCGGATGCCTTCCCTTACTTGTGTGAAATGGGATACTCCTAGCACTGTTCTTCCAACTGTGCGTGCTATATCGCTTAGTGATCTCTCATTCTGCTTACGCCGTAACCAGGTTTCTAATGCATACGTTAAGGCAGGAAGTATCATGGAGACAAAAGTGTGGGAACGGAGTCAGGTATTCTTTGTTCTGTTCATTACATCCTCAACGTTCTTGGATGTTCCTAAGTCGTTCGTTTCCTCCTGTTCACCTCTGGAGCTATCATATTAATTTCCAACCTAAATAGACGTAACTGGAGTATTCGGAAATATTCGTTCCGTTGAACGTGGAGCAATTTCGGCGAGATGGAATCGCCTTGGCTAACTCCTCTTTTGACGTCGAAGTTAATATCGTTGTAGAATTGTGGTATTTTGGTTGTGAAATTTTTATATCTTTCACAAAGAATCTTCATATACTGATTAGCGACGCCCTGGCTGTACAGGGATACCATGACTGCTTCGATCTCAACTGAGTCAAAAGCCTTAAACTGTTGAAATTGAGACGGAGCAGTCTCTTTAACTCCCCCTTGTTTGGTAATGGTGCTCTCCACTGGAAGACTCCCACATCCAAAGTTGAGGCTCCTGAGATTGCGAGTTACCATGAATGTTCTTGGTCTTCATGATAAACTAAGACAACCGCTCATCCTGATCGTTCCTTTATAATTCTTGCGCCCCAGTAGGAAGTTCTTCAGAAGTTCTTCTGGGTCTAATTTTAGCGTTAAAATGTCCAATGGTGACAATAGAGAGTGTATGCTCTTCTTTGTGGAACTTTTCCACATCCGAATAGAATTCTTCGACTTCGTCGTCATAGCTTGATCGTGGTGGGTATATGACAATGATTATGAGAGCCGGTATTGATCCACATCTTTCTAATTGTAAACGTGCGATTCGGGCTGTTAGTTTTTCGAATGAATCGATGTTCTTAGCCAAACTCGAGTTAACGAGAACATCGATGCCGACAACTTCTCTACTGTCGCATGTTTCGAAGAGAAGTTCTTTTCCAGTATCTTAGACCTCATTGGCATCTTCTCGTCTCAGCCACTTCGATGACGTTGTGCACGAGGGCTCTTTTGGAGTCATGGGAATGAGACCTACTTATTCAACTGCATTAGCGTTTGATAGCCACGTGTAGCTTGCTGAGCTCTTAACGTGGAGGTTGGGTATACTCACGGGTAGCTTGCCAGTCTCACCCAGAATAGACGACGACCTTATTTGTTGCAGGTGACTGCTAACCGCCTCCCAAATACTTTCTCGTCACTTGATTGCAGCCTTTCAGCCGAATTTTCTCGTAGAATACAATCGGCATAAAAGAAGACGCACACACTCATACATGAATGCGTCCTCGTAAATACAGAAGGCGTCTACCAGATCTGCGGAGCAGAAGCAAATAAACCACCTTTCTCTTGGATCCACCTGTGTCTCAGGGAGGTCATGGTAGCTTTTCGTTCCTGGTTAACCCCCTCTCTGCCATCGCGTACCTGCCACATTGGTTCGTGGCTAAGAGGCATGAGATCCCTCTGCGAGGAAGATCCGTGAGGGACGATAGTAGTGAACAGAAAAACAATGCTAGCAGATGATCTAGCTGGACGCGGACCACATCAGTGTGTGACGATCGCTGCAAGAAAGTTCATTAAAATAAAAATCCATCAGATTTTAGCGAAGAAATAGCTTGTGCAGAGAATTCATGGGAAAGCGATACAAGGTCTTGAACAGAAAGATTATACGAAAGCGGTACGAAAGCTTACAAGGTAGGGATGAGTGTGGCTAGCAATAAGCTTAGTTTGTATGGGAAACATATGGTAATATTAAAAAAAGCTCTCGGCATTGGTCAATCCCTGAGGGATGCATCATGCATTCCACTGCACTAAGCATCGTTTTAGGTCACTGAATGCATATCTGGCCTTTACAATGACTCGCGGTGGCCTACCGATGTATCAAGCCAGTGCTGCTATCCTCCCATGCAAGGTGTTGAAGAGCGTCTCCGACCACTGCGCCAAACGCGTCCCTATGATAATGTAGGAAACGGAAACTATTATAATGGAATAGTTACTGTGACTTCCTTGTTTCAACATTCTTTTGCTATTCAATTGGAATAGGTCTAGAGTTCTAGGGGTTGCAGCCGGTGCCACACGTGTTCCATTACACCAGTCCGTCTTCGCTCTTCTTCTGGATTTCAAATTCGTCAGTTTGTCTGCCTCACTATTCTTTGAACATCAAATGTTTGTTTATGGAAGGTCGTCGTAGTCTAGCATTAGCAAAAAGACGAGCATCATCAGAGGAATCGAACTAGCATCATGTTCTGATGACGAGCATCATTACCACTGTGCTATCCGCCTCATTATAAATAGTAATAGTAAGCAGCAAATGGAAAAAACTTGACATTGAACAACACTCGTTGGTTCCTGAACAATCTAATATAGAGCTTCCATGCAGCATATTTGGACCACACCTTTTTACCTACTAGCGGAGGTCCCTCAATAACAACAACGTCTTCTCTCGGAGCATGATCCCATTCGGAATTGAACTATTTAAACTGAAGGTTCCGTTGGAATCACAATGTGTAATTCTTAACTACTGCCCATTATTTCTTTTGCTGGCAGGGCAAGATGTGAAATACAGCCACAATGATGCTGAGATACTGATCTGGTTTATAAAGCATTTCTCGCACAAGTATTTGTCGAGATTGCCGAAAAAGTAAAAGTCGATAGTCAAGGGGTCTGACGATTATGGTGGTTCAGGCTGAATTTCGTAGTTGAGCTTGTTCACGCTCTGCAGCGTCGGTTCCACGAAGGCCTCGAGTCGGTACTGCCACGTGCTGTCAATCCATTCATTTGACGAGCTCTTTCAACAGTTTCACAGAGTTTGTCTGCAAGTTCTCGAATTGTGCGTTTACTGGCTTCCACCAAAGCCTTCAATTTATCGGCGCTAATTACTAAAGAACCTCCGCCACTTATTCCATCTTCAATGTTGATTTCGCGACGATGAAACTTTCTAAACTAACTTTCACCCAATACTTCCGTCGCCTCATATATGATTAATGTTGCCCTGCACTACGACAGAGTCTGAATTCGTAAGAACTGAACGATCGAAATCGCTGTGACATCCCAATTTGGAAGTTGTAAAATTTGTCAAATTACAGTTTATATTGTAAGCAAATTGTACATTGTAAAGCTTCATAAAATGAACTTCTCATTCACATACAATACTACATCATTTGGAAAAAAAACTACGGTTGAAGATACTAAAGAGGGTTAGACATTAAACAACAGTCACAAAGAAGCTGAGATATTTGCAAAACGGCGGACCGCAGGTGTCTGTGGTGGGGTTGGAACACGCTATTACCCTTTCGGGAAAGGAACGCGTTTACCATTACACCATGTGGCGATAAATACTTATACTAGGTAGTAAATAAACGAAAAGTTAACATTAAACAACAGTCATTGAATCTCAAACAACCTATTATAGAGCTTCCATGTAACATGTTTGTGCCAGAGCCTCTTGGCCAATAACGACGGCCTCTCACCGACAACAACGTCTTCTCTTGGACCACGGTCCTAAGAAGCCTCAGACACTCTCTTGGACCACGGTCCTAGGAAGCCTCAGACAGCCAAGGTATTTCCGCAATATGTTTGGGGTTTACAGTATGCGAAACCATTACCACTGCTGCTCATCAGCGGCACCGAAGCAACAGTACATAGATCTGCATAGGTGAATGAGACGTACTTCTGGCGGGTGTAAGTTGTTGATATAAAGCATTCAGATAACGGTGATAATATTGACTTTCAGCGTTAATAACTGCCAAAAGATATTTTTAAAGTCGACAATATGGAGGAACCTTTAAACCTTTTCACGAAAGTAAGTGATGTGCTCTTTGATCGTCCGTTCACATAGAAAAAAGTAACGTATTGCTTCTGAAATGTTTTATCTACATTATAAAATTAGTTTTGGACCAGAATACCTCACAGGTGGAGAAGGCACAATAGTTACAGATGCTGTGCAATATATTTGGGGTATAAAAAAAGGATAAAGGATAAAGCTGTCGGCGTTGATCAATCCCTGAGGGATGCGCCATGCATTCGACTTCATTAAGTATCGTTGGAGGTGTTTGAATGCATATCTGGCCTTTACAATGACTCGCGGTGGCATGTCGACATATCGAGCCAGTGCTGCTATCCTCCCAGACAAGTCTTGTACCAATTTGCCGACCGCGGAGGGATGGAAGGCTTGGTGGGCCATGGGCGCATTTCACGTGCGCGCCGCAGTGGCGCCTCCAACCACCGCGCCACACGCGCCCCCTAAGCGGATATTTGTGGTAGCTAGTTCAATCTTATCTCGTGTTGTGGCGCTGAGCTCACAACTTTATATGAATACCAAGTCGTTGTAGCTAATTCTTTAGGTCATATGTCGCTAGGCCTTAATCACTATCATAAGACATATAAAGTAAGGTTACTGTAGAGAGTACTATTTTCTATTAGGTAATGTTTATTGGTCGGCATGTCGACACCTCGAGACAGTTTTCTTATCCCTCTGGTATCGTAAAATTACCACCTACTTGTCTGAGAAGAGCTTCCTTTGATCGATAAGGCGCGACTGCTTTCGGGAATGATCTGGGAGCGTAGAACTGTGGAATGAGCTTCAAGAGGAAGAAAGATCCTTCTAGAAGAACCCACTACAGTATGTTCGGGCGTGTTTTTAGCTCCCGTCAAACAACTCATTGAGAGATGAGAACGATTTCTGAACCATCTGATGGATCTCACCAACATCATGTTCGAAGCAGACAACCATGGACGACGAACGCACAAGAAAGATCTCATACAACCAATAAGGACAGGCCATGTAAGCATCCAGGTATCCGAGTGAGGCCGTGTAAAGCCTAGAATATTAAAGCGATCACCTGTATCACCTGTAGTCCCATTGATCGTCGAGTGACTCGAGCGGGCAACAGTAGTTCCTCCATTTTTCCCTGTCGCGTGCAAGAGTAACCCAGTGGGTTCTACTCGCTTTAGGAACTCGACGAGCATCATATCTTTCTTCTAGGCTCTTTGTGAAGAACTCTGACCATCGGGTCAGTGGTCTTCCTGCAGTACGTTTGACATCCCGAGGAATCCAGTCACTAACAGCTCTTGTTCATCGGTTATCATTCATACGCATTTCGTGTCCGGCCCACCTTATCTTCGACTGTTTGGCGTATAGAACGGCACCTTTGATTTTCGATCGTTGACATAGGTCGGAGCTTCGGACCCCATCCCTTACTTGTGTGAAACGGGATACTCCTAGCATCGCCCTTTCGACTGTGCGCCCGATAACGCTGAGTGATCATTCATCCTGCTTACGCGGCGACCAGGTTTCTGACGCATACATTAGGGCAGGAAGAACCATTGAGTCGAAAAAGTGGGCACGGAGTCGGGTGTTCTTTGTTTTCTTCACTACACCCTCGATGCCCTTGAAAGCTCCCCAAACCGCTCGTTTCCGCACGCTTTATCAAAGTCCGCAAGCATACGTTCCGCTTGGCTAATGTCTGGTATTATAAGAACGATATCATCAGCAAAGCGAAGGTTATGTATCTGCCGACCATCGGTTTTCACTTCTATATTATCCCATTCCAATGTTCGCATGCCGTTCTGGAGGGTGGCTGTAAATAATTTTAGCGAGATTGTATCGCCTTGCCTAACTCCTCTTTTGACGTCAACGTTAATATCGTTGTAGAATGGTGAAATTTTGGTTGTGAAATTTTTGTACAGCTCACGAAGAATCTTTATGTACTGAGTAGGGACTCCTTGACTACCAAGGGCTTCCATGACTGCTTCTATCTCAATTGAGTGAAAGGCCTTCTTTAAGTCGATGAAAGAGAGACAGAGCGGTCTTTTGTACTCTCGCGATACTTCAATGAGCCTTGTTATCGTGTGAATGTGGTCCATCGAACTAAATCCTTTTCGAAACCCTGCTTGCTGGCATGGCTGTCCTTCCTCCAATGTTCTGTCAATCCTTTTTACGATGACTCGAGTGAAAAGTTTGTAGACGACACAACAAGCAGATTGGGCGATAGTTGCCTATATCGTGTAGGTCGCCTTTATTGAACAACAACACGGTCTTGCTGGTCGTCCACTGAGGAGGAACTTTGCATTCAGACAGGTAACGTGTGAAGAGCCGAGCCAGTGTGTTTGCGAGGACTGGCGAAAGGTTCTTGAGATGTTCTGGTCTTATCCTGTCCGGAACTGGTGCTGTTCGATTTTTCACCGACGAAACGGCATGTCGGATTTCGGAAGGGAGAACCGGTGGTACAACATATCCGTCCTCTTTTATTTCATAAGTCGGGAGGTGGACGTGGCTATCGAAGGGATCTGAGTAGTAATCGTGGATGATTTTCTCCATTACCTTTGTGGACGCTGTTATTGTTCCGTCTGGGCGTCGGAGTGCAATCAACTTGGTCTTGTAGTTGGCAAAGCTTCGGTGGTCTTTGCGAATGCTTTTCCCAGCCTCTGCAGCTTCGACCATTAATGCTGCTCTTCTCTCTTTAAGATCTTCTTTTATCGCCTATCTGCATTGTTTCGCAAGTTCGGACGTTAGTTCGCGGTTGCCTGCAGCTTGTGGCATTCCATGCTGGCATATCAGCTCAAGAGTTTCTGGAGACAGACGTATCTTGGTGACTTTTGAACTCTCAGCTTTCATAGCGCTAACGGAAAAGTTCTTCTCCAGTGTCATAGACGGAGTTGAATGGGTGGCGTCGTCTAGTCTCTGCCAGGCCGATGACGTCGTACCTTATCATTCTTGCTTGCATGAGCAAGTCTTCTTTCGGGGACTCGGATGCAAGTGCACGTGCATTGTAGGTACAGTTCGTCACCATAGTTTTTCGTGATCGAGACAGCTTCCATTGGCCCTGATATTTTAGCAGCCTCTCCGTACTCGTCTTACCCAACGCTGCCGAATTGGGAGCTCTGTCGGGGTCAGGGACTGTGTTTAGCATATTTGATACCCACGTATAGCTTGCTGGGCTATGAATGTGGGGGGTGGTTATACTCACCGGTAGCTTGCCAGGCTTTCCCAGAGTGGACATGGAGCTTATTTGTTGGAGGTGACTCCTAACCGCCTCCCATATACGTCCCTGTCATTTTATTGCAGGCTTTTGGCCGAATTGACTCGTAGAATACAATCCGCATAAAACGAGAACGCACCCACACACGCATGCATGAATGTGCCTAGCAAATACAGAAAGTATGCGCCAAGTCGGCGGAGCAGAAATAGGGAGTCCATTCACTGGATCCACGTGCGTCTCAGGGAAACAAAAGTTCCGATTAACCTTTTGGTCCGCGATTAACCCCCTATCAACCACCTGGGGACGCTCCACGTAGCCTCGCGACTAACCGGCTCGAGATCCTTCATATGAGGGACATCCGTGGATCAAAGCGATAGGACAGAATTTCATGAAAGTTAACGATATGGGCAGTGCATGACGAAGCATGAGCCATCAAACTAAGGTGATAGTTTCTTTTGCCTACGACGACAAGTGATCCATTACTATTCCTTCGACTAACATTCTTTTTGGACGACCATATGGCATTCATGCTTCATCGAAAAGGACGCAAATGCGATTTCATGGTCTGAAGAAACTGATCTAGCATTGTATGTACGGAGAGGTCATGAGTAGTCTACATGGTATGTCGTGCATGCGGCGTTGCCCCTTGAGATCCTATGATTTCTCCCATTTCCACAGGTTGATTAGTGGTTGGGCGTGATTTTCCATGGAGTGTCGAGATAAGGATGCTAGGTCCTTACGTTCCATTCACCACGAGCAGTCGTCAACCTTTTTGTGGATCGAATGGAGGTTTCCCATACTGCTGTTGAGCTTTCAGGACGGTAACGAATCCTGTGACGGCAGGGATCTCTGCATGATTCCTGAGAAATCTCCGCGCCTTCTTTCTTTCACTCATTGGATATTTGTTTAGCTATTTGTTTATTTCATTCACTTGCCTACACGACTTGAGTTCAAACATTGTTCAACATTTCCTTCATTCTGTTTGTTCTGTCGTCATCCACAGGGTTCTTCAGATTTCTGTGAAGGTTCGTTTGTTACCTACCTTCTTCATAAAGGTCGTTAAAAATCTGGTTGAATTGATCCTGTACTCTAATCCTGGAACAGCCATACAAAGACGTTTCTATGTTGATAGGAGAGAATGAGCCCACCTCAGGCTAGTCTGGCGCCGATTTCGCCATCCCCAAGGGATGGAGGGTTTGATGGGCCCAGTGCGAGATCGAAACATTGATTTGTTCTTAATGCATGGCAGCATTACTGTTGAGCTACCCGCCATCTAGAGTTAACCAAACTTCCAAATTTCCTGGCAGAAATCTCGTTGAAAATCTCTAGTTAATCGGACAACAAAGGCAACTGACAAGTGTTCCACTGTGACGCTTCATGTGGGCTAGTTGTCCAGGCCGACAACAAGCGATCAATACGGGCGCTGGGGGCGGGGTGGGCCTGGGCAGGTCGGGCGGCCCGTCACGGGTCTTGTCGTGTCCCGTGGACTGCGTGTGTGGGGACGCTCACTGGCGCTTCTGGATTGTTGAGCTTCCGGATTGTTCCGGAATCTTCGACGGCAGTCGCTCATCGCCACTCTCATACGCATTCGATTCGATTCATTCGTGTGAAAAGTCCAGCAGAGAATTCATCAATTCGTGTTTTGCAATAAACCTCTCACGCACCTTGCCAATTTCGAACCGCACGAAATTATGGTGCGCGTATGCAGAGTGGTACCAAAAGAGTGAGGAAGTTTTTTTGCCTTTTCTTCTTATTATTATTTAGTTATTTCAGCTTTTCACTTCCTACATGACTTTGATTTTTATTTTATTTTTACTTTTTTACTTTTACAAATTTCATCCCGTATTGACACGGCTGCATTTCATCATAGAGACCGCTTTCATGAGCAAATGCTGATCGCACGTTCACTTTCGATCATTTCCAGAGTTGACTGGTTTCTTGTCGATGTATTGATTTTTGGGTTTTCTTTCTTATATGATAAGTCGTAGTAGAGTAATGGTGTTTACTTGTGGCGGTTAGAACTGCTCAGTGCCACCACGAGACGTCGATAGTACTGAACGTTCTATGAAAAGTGACTGTGCACTGTTGTCTCTTAAGGAAGTTGTTACCACCGTAATGATGAGATTTTTGTTTAGATGGACAAGATACTCACCGATTGGAACGGTGATTCCACGTACTCGGTTCATCGTCTTCAAGACACCTTTGAACGATCGGCTTCTCACGAAAGTTAGTCGAAGTCAGAGGTTCACCGTTTGGAAGCTCTTCTGGATGGTGTGTTTCTCTGTTGAATTTGCTTTCTCATTATCGGTATAGGCATCGAATTGCATCTGACGTTGACGAATCGTGTTTGCTTTCTATTCTTTCTAACTTTAATGACATCTCTGTTCAAGGGCAGTTTGTTCACAGAATTTTCAGTCGTTTAATCTTTTATGGTTTTAGAGTATGGGTGACGATTTCAAAAACCTTCTTGATTCTTGACACCGAGAAAGTGTCTTTTAAACCTTACTAGAACTTATCCTTGAGAGCACGTGTAACGCAGTGGTCGGAGGCCCCCTACGACACACAGGGGATCGATCTTCGTGCCTTAGGCTAAGCAAACCTTCCATTGCTCCTGGATCCCCAAATTGGTACCAGGCTTGTCTGGGAGGATAGCAGCACTACTTCGATACATGGTTAGGCCACCGCGAGTCATTGTAAAGCCCAGATATGCATTCAATCACCTCCGAAGGATGCTTCATGTAGTCGAATGCACGGCGCATCCCTCAGAGATTGACCAACGTCGGGAGCTTTTATAGCTTTAACATAGGAAACATCTTCACCTTACTACTGTGTCACTTTTTTTGAGCGTCTTGTCGCTCTGATACTCAAGCGGAATTCGACATCAACGCAGAGAGCATCCTTTGCCCTTTTTAATTACAGGAGTTATCTATTGTCCATGTTCGTATTTTCTCTGTGGTTCAGCATGAATTTTGTCCCGTGTTTGGAGCAGTCTTGTAGTGTAATTGGATGTAATTTATGGAAACTTTTATAGTTAGCAGAACGTGGTCTGCGATTGGGAATGATTGTGGACCTGACGGATACCGATCGATATTATGACAAAAATGAAATCGAGGGAATGTCCATTCAGTATCAGAAGATAAACTGTCCTGGTCGAGGGTTAGTTGAAGTTATTACAACGTAGCAAAAAGCATACAAAGTTACTTTTCTTTAGCTTTGTGGAGAGAACTGAATGCGTTACGGAATTCAACAAGGCTATTCAGGATTACATTGATAAATCAGATGATGAAGGTCTGTTTCTGTTACGTCTTTGAATCAACAAATCCGAAGATAAGGGCCATGTCCAGGCCCACTCATTTATTGGGAACCTATAAATTTTAATTCTCAAGACCGTTTTCTACTAACCTCGGCATTGGTCAGATGAGTCACTGTAGCTTGATGATTAAACAAGAGTTTGTTAGTTTATTCTTTATTAATGAACAAGCTGACGTTTCGGCAGATCTCACCTTTTTCGAACCTCAGAAAATTCAAGTGGACTGCAATCTACCCAGCAAAATACCTCAATAGCCAAAGAGGAGAAAGTACTAAGCAGAGATTTTAAAAGCATCGGGAACGAAGTAGCTTCCTCGCACACTCACCGCTTCCATGACTTTTCCATTGAGTACTTCACGTGTAAACCAGCTGTACAGAGTTCACATGGAAACGTAATGTGCCCCTCACATTAGAATAACTGACCAGTATCACGCGTGATCATGAGGCATTGTTCTTACTTTCGGATTCTTGGAATCAGAATTCCTCGAGAATTTTGTGCGTTTGTGTTTTCGATTCCTGTGCGAGGATCGTGACAAGTACTTCAAAATCCACCTCGTTATGTCTCTGGGTCCTATGCGTGGTCTAGTGGAGTACTTGGTTTAACTTTAAGTTTGCCGAATAGGTGTTTTTTTATGCGGGCACAGAGTGGTTTACCCGTTTCGACAATGTATTCGTATCCATACGGTTTACAAGAGATCAGTTAAACCGTGCCCGGACTTACGCAATCACCGTTCCTACCGTTAGGGCAAATTATGGAATTTTACGTTGTACATGGACGGTCATATAGGTGATTGCGAATTTGTTGGCGTCTTAGGGTACTCGGTTGTAGATTCATTTACTGTTAACGGATTCTATAGGCCGGCCTTTCTCAAGCAAAGTTCTATGGCTGCATTTGGCTGTAAATTTTAAGTCATAAAACTATAATTTCTTTTCAGAAGCTCTTATCGGTGTGCACTGTACGAACGGTGTGAACCGAAGTGGATATCTGATTTGTCGATTTTTAATTGAACACCTTGGTTGGTCTTCCCATGAGGCACTCGACGGTAGTTATTCTTACTGATAATATGTTTGTCTTGTTCATTTAGATGTTCGTTTTCATTTTTTCATTTGTCCTTTTGGGAAGCTTTTCTCTTGGTAGTGTAAAGCGTTATCAGCCCCATTACTGCTTTCAATTCCTTTTCTGAATAAGGTTAATTTTCTACTCATCCAAGATCGGAATGTTAGTAACTGCGCTTTTGAAGCGTAAAGTACCTATATCACAGACTTTTCGTGCTTTACTGTTCAAAATCAGTAGACTACGTGAGACCAACATTCTAGATTTTTTTCAAATATTACTATTTATGCGATTTACCTCCCAACAGTTTACCGTCACATCGTGGCTGGGGGAAGTTCCTGAGTGTTAGGCTGCGATATACAGCATGGAAGTTCATCCCTCAGCAGGGTCTCCCAAGCTGAGAAGAAGTCGGGCGTATTCACCAGTAAGCGCAGCTAAGAGTAAGCCAGTATCAGGATCCACCGCTGTCATAACATCAAAACAGTCACATTGTGGCAAATCTCACTCTGATCCAACAAACGCGGCGACTTCCTGTTGTAATGATGACTTGGGGCAGATTTTGGCGAAGCTGCCCTCGGAACTCTTGTGAACCACAATGGCTAAACTAGCAAATCTCCGAAAAAATGGAAATTATGCTGAAGCCGACACAACCAGTGAGAACGGGCCGTCTAGTTGTTCAAGTATTAGTATTTATGACATTTCAGCATTTGAACGTGCAAGAGGGTATCCAATAGAAAAAGGTTCTTACGTCCAAGCGTTGCATAAAGCTGCCATCGATAGTCGAAATAGAAGGTTTGTAGCGTAATTGTGCAATTATTAGAAAATGACAAGTCGTTCTCATAACTACTTTGAATTTTGAGAATAGGTGTTCCATCCTGTTCATTGTTCATTTCAACGGATACGTTCATTCAGAGATGTCTCTGACAGTGATTCGGAGGGGCGTCGGCGTAAATCTAGGAAGTCGAAGAAGAAGCGTGAGAAAGATGAAATGGCTAACTTTTCCGATAGTGCGAGTCAAATGGGCAGCATTATGCAACAATTCTTCGCTCAACTACAAGGAGCTCATCAGGCTTGTTTTCATATCTAGGTACAAGATTAATAGCTTTTTTCTTGCAGCTATAGGTTTTGCATGAGGGTGCTCAAGTTGGTCTAGCTCATAATCATGAATTCCCACTTTACTTACTAACGTTTTAAACTTTAGGCAGCAGAATCAGGTAACGGATCAGGTTATGAAGGTTCTCCTGCCCAAAGTGGTAGCTATGCATCACCTGGTCAACAGCATTGGGCCTACCAAACGAAGGTTAAGATAGCGACAATTCCATTTTTTTTTTGCTACACATTTATCTTCAGTTTGCAGAATCAGGCTCGAAATGCTTCATTTAATAACAGTCCGCTTGAACAAGGTGTGCAGGATGAGGAAATGGACGATGGCGAAGTTGGTTATGGTTTTACTGCGGTTATTGAGATACTCGTTTCTAATGCAATGGGTGATGAAGTTCGCTTAACTGAATGCACAGCAGTCGTTTCGACCAAAGTTGGATCTGCTTTTAGGTTGTACTATTTAGGATTACGAGGGTGGCGAGGAAGTAGAAATAGGAATGGAACAACCATTTGTGAAATCCACAGCGCAGAAACGTCGTGATCGACGTCAGCGTATGAAAAATATGTTGTCAGTGATGAAACGTGGGCGGTTTCATGAGATTCAAGAGATGCAACGTGAATTTGTTGCGAGAAGCGGCACTCAGTAAACATGTGAACTGGTACTTACTACACTATTTCATCTTTGCTGAGTAAAAACGAGGTCTTTTTTTTCTGGAGTTTTTGGCAAGTTGTTTTGAAATCCACCTTGAGGTTTCTGGTTAGGTAGAACAGATATCTCTATGCTATACAGTGCGGGTTTCAGTAATTGCTAGGTAACCTCGTATGTGTGTTTCGAATGTCTTCACTTTATTCGTTAACCATTAACTGGCCTTTTCTTCTAAACCATGGAACTCGTTATCATTTGTTAAGTTGCTGTGTCATGCCTTCTCTCGTTGTCTCTCTTGTTGTTGTCAATCTTTCTCTATTTGTGTTTTAATAATCACGGATTTCATAAAAAGTGTAGCAAGAATTGTGGTTTCATCACCTATTTTTCTTCAGAGGCTTGCCTTTCAGCCTATGTTATCGTAGCGGAATTGAATAGTGGTCTAAAGAAATCGATACTTTTCTGCAAGAGTGGTCTCTTTAGAGGACATGGGTTTGCCAGTGATTCCCTTTGATCTGCTACAGCAAAGGAAACAATACAGAGCTCCATTCAAGGTAAAGAAATGATGGGTAGGATTTTGTAGTGAATGGATTGAAATGTCGCAACTGTTGTTCTTTATGAGAGGTTTTCAAGCTTCATGTTCGAAGGCGTTCACATTTGTGTCATGGCGCAAGTTTTAATAGACATGTTGAAGTGTTTCCGGTCAATAGAAAGTATTTTGGATGTGCATCTATGGTAATAAACGGTTTCTGACTGTCGCTGCATTTTCCTAGATAAACTGATAAGTCACGCATATAGTCTAGTGGTCGGAAGCGCCGTGCAAAACATGTTATCGATTCCCGCGTACTAGGCTCAGTAAGCCTTTCATCCCTCCAGGGTCGGCAAATTGGTACCAGGCTTGTCTGGGAGGATAGCAGCACTGGCTCGATACATCGGCCGGCCACCGCGAGTCATTGTAAAGGCCAGATATACATTCAATCACCTCCAACGATGCTTAATGAAGTCGAATGCATGCCGCATCTCTCAGGAATTGATCAATGCCGTGAGCTTTATCCTCTTTATCTCTATTGATTGAAAAGGTCACGACGATTTGTGAGTGTCCAGTTCTTTTGTAAATGGAGTACGGCATTGATTCGCAGGTGTGTATGTGGAAGGTAACATGGTTGTTTGAGATTCTAAGACATGTTCTGGACTACTATCTTTTGCACGGAATTGACCTTGGTTTAGATCCAGTTCGGAAATATGGAGGAGGATTTGAACATTTGAGTAATATCGCATTATTGCAAAAACTAGCCTACATTTTTGAAATGTTGAGATATTTCGCAATTTGATGATGGATAAGTGAATAACATAACTGTATAGCATGGATGCTGAAGAAGGAATAAATGTAGGTGTTTTTACACTTTAATGAAGATCAAAATAGTTATTAGTGCTTGCGTTTAAATCATATACATGAAGCAAGAGTACTTGTATACTTGGATGGCCTGTATTCACTGGTTGTCCGACCCCCAGCATAATATCCACTTTTTCGGAGTTTTGCTGGCTTAGCCACTGTGGTTCCTCAAAGTCCCGAGGCCATCAGCCTAGAGAAAGTCTGCCCCAGGTCGTCACCACCAGAGGGGAATTTTGCCACCATGCGACTAGTTTGATACCAGGACAGCGGTTGTTACCGGTATTGGTTTATTCTTAGGTGGGCTTCATGATGGGAAACCCCGGACTTCATCTCAGCTGTGCAGACCCGGCCAGCGGGACGAATTCCCCCGCTGGACATTGCAACACTCAGGAACACCTATCAGCCAGGATGAGGCGGTAAACCGTTGGGAGGATGAAACAAGAGTGCACTGATATATTAGCGCTCACCCTACCTGTGGTGTTGTTCTTATCCTAAAGGACCCTAATTATTAGGAAATGAACCATGAATGAATTTTGTTTTTACGATATCATGGAATTATCATGATAAGCTCCTCCAAATTACCGTTGAAAACACTTGAGCGTATGTAGTGGTACCGATGTATAACGTAATACAACCTTGTAAGCAATTAATTACCTACGTGGATACTCGGATGATACATCCTGACCGGTTGTGTGGGCCCCAGCAAAATTCTGCTTGCTTCGAAGTTTACCTGGTTTAGTCGTTGTGGTTCCCTGGAGTCCCGAAATCAGCCTAGCCAAAATCTACCCCAGGTTATCACCACCACCGGCAGTCGCCGCCCTTGTGGATCAGAGGATTTGCCACCATAGGACTAGCTTGCTACCAGGACCGTGGTGGATCCTAGTATTGGTTTACTTTTAACTGGGCTTATTGGTGGAAACGCCGAACTCCTTCTCAGCTTAAGGTACCCTGATGGAGGAGTGGGGACGAATTCCGCCGTTGTACAAAATATCACAGCCCGACACCCAGGTACACCTCCCGGCTACGATGAAGTGGTAAATTGTTGGTACGAAGTAATTAACTATGTTGTTTATACTTGATACTTGAACGGCCTGTCCTCACTGGTTGTGCGGACCACAGCATAATCATCATTTTTCGGTGATTTGCTGGTTAAGGCATAGCGGTTCCCTGGAATCCCGAGATCAGCTTGGCCAAAGTCTGCCCCAGGTCTTCACCACCACGGGCGCCACCATGCGACTTTGATGCCAAGGCGGTAGTGGATCTTGGTACTGGTTCACTCTTAGCTAGGCTCCCTTATGGAAATGCCGGATTGTCTTTTATACAACATTTAATTCCTTATGTGGTCAGAACTTAATATTTAAGTTATAATATAGAGTTTGTGGACACTGATTGAAGTACATGGACTTGTCAAGAATGTCGATAAGTGTACGGAACAATTTCAGGTCCAGTTCGTCCAATGGAACCCTTGCTCAGAACTGTTAGCACTCGCTTCTCGCAAAGGTGAAGTGATGGTGAAGAGGAATGCGTGGAAACGTTGCTGGAAGGTGTGTGAACGTAGCGTTCTTCCTTTCTGTTGCTCTTCAACTTATTACGATGTTGTGGAAGTCATTTGTCATGTCAAAGCCATAACGTGCTTCCCTACTTTGCCGTTAGGCGAGATCGTGATGTAGCTGAGCTAAACTACATCGTCTACAAATATTTGCCACAACGATGTTCTCAGGAATGTTCGCTATCTGCCGAGATCAACAGGATAAGTTACAAAAGTACCGTCAGTGGTCATGTATTCTTTACTTTACTTTCACCACATAGTAACTCCATTCCTGCCGACGGTTTACCGTTTCATGGTGGCTAGGAAGGTTCCTGGGTGTTCCTGGGTGGTGGGGCTGCGATGTATAGCGTGAGGGTTCGTCCCCGTAGCAGGTATTCCCAAACTCAGGAGTGCGGCTCTTCCATCAGGAAGCCCAGCTAAGTGTAAACCAATACCAGGATCCATCAGCGTCCTCATATCAAGTTAGTCGCATGGTGGCAAATCTCTCTCTGATCTACAAAGGCTGTGACTGCTTGTCGTGGTGACGACCTTGGGCAGATTTTGACCAGGCTGACCTCGGGCTTCCAGGGAACCACAATGGCTTAATCAGCAAGTCTCCGAAAAATGGAGAATATGCTAGGACTCGCACAGCCAGTGAGGGCGGTTCAATCAAGTATCCAAGTAGTAAATCCATCCGTACGAAGCGTTGACGCCTTAGAGTAGTGAACGCAGTTTACAACACGAATCGTCAAGTTCCTCCATTCGAATGCTCTCGTTATTTTTATGTATGGAATAGAATCTGGAGTTGCTTGTACTCAATTGTTTTTTGATTATTCTAGAAAAATTTTCTGTTCTAGCGAAACGGCTAGTGGACATAAATTCCGTTATACCAGTGTTCTTGGGCGTAATTGCTCTACATTGAAAAACTATTCAATAAAAAATTCTAGTATAAGGATACTTATAGTTGAATGTATCTGAGCTGACAACGTTTCCGGAGACGCAGTGCTCGAAACCTGCTTGTGTGGAATCAATCACTTGGTCACCTGATGGTGCTGTACTTGCTGTGGCGATGAATGATGGACATTTACACCTTATTGAAGCCGAACAAGGAGTGGTGGAATGGTCAAGGAAGTGAGTATTCTAGGAAACGTTATAGAAATCTGTTGCATTAACCTTTTCATTGGTGAACCTAAGTGTTCTTGTAGACAAGAATTTGCGAATGTTATTTAGATTAGGTCCAAGTACGTGCGCTAAACGAATGCGATGGTTTTGGAGTGGAGAAGGTCCAGCAACAAAAGCAAAGACATGCAAAGATTTTAAAGTCGAGGATGAAGTGAAAGCTGTGGTATATTCACTTTTTACTTCTGCGATGTATTTTTGGATAACTGCAATAATGCTAAGGTGTTTGCAAAACTCCGTACTGCAGGTGTTTGTGGTGGGGATCGTACGCGCGATTACCCTTTCCGGGTACTAACCCGTTTGCCACCCCACCATGCACCTTCGTTTCACCCGTTTCTCAGCCGTTTTTTAACTTGTGGGGCTATCATCAATCACTCATCAACAGGATTAATCCTTTATCATTGGATAATTTTCATATTTACAGGCGAGTATATTCAAGAATGGAGAGGATGTTATCGATGATCGTCTTGGAAAAACCGATCTTTACGAGACTCTGTATTTAAAATCACTAAGGGGCACCATACTATTTATGGTATATATCCGTCTTTGAAAAGAGGTGGAAATATTTCCCTGCTTGTACACGCAGTTTTTAGATACGCGATGACCTAGTGGTGCTAGCGTTAGCAGGTGGTCTTGTGCCAGTTAGTGAAATTCGTTTGGTGGAAAAGCTTGGTATGATTTTCTGAAACATTTGTTAACGGCACGGTTTTAATTTTTATCTATAAAAGATATTTTTGTTGCAGCTCACTTAAAACTCGACGTTATCAACGTTTATGACGTTCTGTATGTTAAAGAAAGCGGTTTGACATTGGCCATCACAGATTACGGACCTCGTCCGAAGTTGGATGACATTGATCGCGACGTATGTACTTACTAACATCTTTAATAGCAAAAGCGTAGATGGCAATCTTATGAAGCAGCATGAATGTTGGGATATGTCGGCATTTCATTTTTTAAAACTTCTTCAGTAACTAGTTGAACTTTCCATGCTTGAGCTTGACATATTCATTTTTTATCAATATGGCCGTTTAATAGCTATTATAGCCAGACGTTTTGATTCTCCGTTCAAATCCAAGCTTATTTTGACGTTTGGTATTTCATTCTGCGAGGAGATAAGGAAAAGTGGAATAGATGTGACTATACATAGTTGAAATTAACAAGACCATTAGGCGGAATTAGTATAAAATTTTTTAGCATAATGATGGCAAAATGACTCACTTTTAGTTCACAATGTCCTAAGTATCTCTACCAACTAATCCCTAGACTTTCTGTTACCACGGAAGTTGCTCTATTTTTGGAAAAATCCTTTTTGCAAAGTCCACAAGGGCATGCGAATATCGGTATCAAGGCGAGGACTGGCTTCAGCCACAGCCACTATGAGATTTCAAGACACAAGTTCCTCAGTTTCCTCAAGCTCCTCATGTTCCTGGTTCCTCAAGTGCCAACACGTAAATCCAACCAAATCCTTTGATGACAGTTGTAGGACAACAAAATGAATTATATAAGCATTTGCTCCCGCACGTATGCAAGAGGTAATCTAATCGTTCGTTATTTATTGCTATTTTAACAGGATTGCTGGGCGAGTGTAGCGCAGTGCTTAGAAGTGCCTTACAATACACATGGATTTGTTCCGGCGCCCCAAGCTCACGAAAACTTCCATCCCTCCTAGGTCGGCAGAATGGCACCAGACCTGTTTGGGAGGATATCTGCACTGGTTTCATGCATTAGTAGGCCACTACGAGTATATGGGGAATATATGCATTCAGTCATCTCCAACGATGGTATGAATGGAGTCGAATGCTTAGCGCATCCCTCAGGGATTGGTGTCAACGCCAGGAGTTTTATCCTTTTTATCCTTTGTTTTATCACGTTCGCAACGGGGTGACCTCTGTTGGAGTCATACATATGGTGCGAAAGTAGTGGCCAGTTCTAACTTGTCGAAACAATGTGTATTGTTTCATTGTTAAGCTAACATGAGAATAAAAAGCTTTACTTACGTTTCGACGACTTCGACTTCCTCAGGGCCGTATTAATCCGATTCGATTATCAATAGTTCTTCTTTCTTTCAGTGTGGGTTTTTGTGATCACATCGCGTGGAATCCGGTGGAGCACCGCTCGAATGAAGAACATATCAAAATATTAAATAAATCTTAATTTGAATAGGTGAATAAGTACTTTTCGATCAGCATAGCTCAGCTCATAGCAAGTTCCATTGATTACAGTAAAAATTATTAGAATCTATAATTCTTTGCCTAGAAGATAGAAGGTGTTAGGTTTTGCAATGACAACATTCTGGTTTTCCGACATGATGACATGTTTTTTGATTGATAATCTATCACATCAAAGTTGTTACTTCGAATAAGAAAGCAGATGAACAAGCAGGATTTCTTCCAGCAAGACAAGCCGGTGTTCCTCAATGTATAGTTCATGTTTGCAACAGCCGAACTACCATTGCAAAAATTTGAAAAATCCGGATTTCTTCATCGTTTTTTTGGAAGATTAAATTTTAAGCACGTTTAAATTTGAAAGAACATTCTATGGAAGTATTTATGTTGTTATTGTCAGAGAACAAATTCTGTTCTATGTACCGATAAAGTTCTAAGTTCTCAAAATACTCTAGTGGTTGCGAAGTTATTGCCTGTTGCCGAAAAACCAGCTTCGTTGTGAGTAAGTTACAGTCAAAATTAGGAAATGAAAGAAATTCTTTAGAGTTCATGAACTTGGGAACAAAAAGCTTGTCGTTAATGTTTTGGTCCTAGTGTAGCTTGCTGTTTTTCATCTTCGTATTCATTGTTCATTTTGATTTCTGCCTTACCTTTAGGGTTCGTATAAAAGTTTTTCTTTTCAGCCAATATGTACGCGTAGCTCTGCTCGTTTGTCCGGAGAGAGTTCCACAGATCCTTTTAGAAGTGAAAGTATACAAAGTGAGAAGGTAAGTTTGTTTTAGATTAATGAGTGCTCATTAAGTATATTAAACATAGAGTCACTTACACATGGTTAACTTCAACAAAACCTCTACTTTGATTTGTTACAGAAGTTTGGAATTCCATCGTTTCTGCCCAATGCTGTCAGCTGCCCGCATTCCCATCTCATAAACGTTGATTTCAAACTGGAAAATGAGGACTTGCTATGGGAAATCCTTCTGCGGTAGGTTTTGTATCCATTTCCCTAGTACTACCGAGATTTCTTTCAACATTTCAGTTATCTCAAAATGTTTACGTGTTTGATGCATTTGACTTACTCAATGGAGCTTGCACACAAGGACTGGGAGTCGGAAAGCAAAGTATGTTCAGTTGTTTTTCTAAAACTGAATCTCACATCCGAATTCTGGGTTGTTGTCACCTACCTTTTTGACCAGTTTCTTTTTTCGAATGATTGGGTGGAATGGAACTAAAGAATGCGTGCAGGGTCATGTGTTTTAAGCGATGGGTATCATTTGCATCATCTACCGTCGAATTGTTCAAACGAGGCTAGTAAAGGCTCTGTTTCACCCTTTAAGGAGATTGGAATATTGTAAGGAACGTGTACGGATACTGTAATGGGTTCTGATCACTGTAGTTTCGCTGATCATCATGTTTTTCTACTGTATCTCCTGTGAAGAAATATAACCATCAGGTCAGGGATATTTCTGTATGCTTGATACCCGTGGAACGCAATCACCGATTGTCCTTGTCCACAGGTTGTTTATAGATTGTAGTAACATCTCTGATTTCTTAGGTCAGAACCCTGGGTTTCCATACTCATATTATATGGAATGTTGCCGGTATCGTCTTCTCGATTGTGTGTTCGAAAATGATGAGTGGTCTACCATCCTGGTTACATAGCGATACATAGCGTGAGAAGGGTAGTAAATTTAAAACTTGGAGCAGGAAACAATTGTATTTATCTTTGACTCCTTCGTGAACCTTCAGTGCCTTAGTGCCTACAAGATATTCATTTCTTTCTGCTTAGTTCTAAAGCTAAGTCATCCACCGTGGACTTCACCGAACAGATATGCACAAATTGCGCATTCCGAACTATCCTTTAGATCATGACATTCCCGAGTAGTTGCAAATAATTCTGGCGAGGTGGTATCGGCTCGCTGGGCCTCTCTGTTAATTGGTGTGTTTGCAGCATGATGAGATTGTGGTTGTGAAGTTGTTATAGAGCTTATGAAGAATCTTTCTGTACTGAGTACGAAAAGCATGTGCATCCAAACATTCTGTGACTGTTCTATCAGATTTGAGTCGAAGATTTTTTTGGAGAAAAAAAGCAAGCAATGCTTTCCTCTGGATTTTCTGTTCACTAGGAATCTTGCATCCATTCTTAGCATTTAGGTCTTAATGATTGCTTTATATCCAGTATGATCTCCGTAGGACTTTTTCAAGTCTATAAAAACGCTTCCACATTCTCTCTTCCACTTTTTGTTTGCGTGTAGACGGCGAAATCTGTCTATTATGGGATCGATCCACATTTTTTCAAATGTAAAGTTTCTGTGCGAGTCACTGGCTCATGTTGATCGGAGCACCGACTTGGCTCGTACTTTGTCACATGAACAGAGTCAGTATTTCTTCAAAGTGGTCATGTTCATGCTCAAAGACATAGAGAATACCAACTGAGCTAATTCCTAAGCTGTTCGAGAACAATGCTTCGTTATCACTAACGACATTTAATGGGCAGACAGTCCTTTGACGTGATATCTGATCTTCTTAGCTTACATAACCAACTGTTGATTGGAGGAGGATAGAGGTATTATCTTGCGTACGTTTTGAGTACTCATCGTCACCCTATTTTTTATTGATTTATGCAACGTAGAGTCACCTAAGGTTTTAATAGCCTTTTAGTACTTGCCATGCCCATGCCATCGCCGTTAATCCCGAGCGTTTTCATAATCATGGGAATGAAGTCCATTTATTTTAGAGTTTTGGGCAATTTCTACTAATGAATAACTGAAGTCGAGCTAGGTAGAGAGTTGCTGGCCTCTTCTAGCCACATCTCATGTACTTGTCATTCACTTGATTCCAGGGTTTTGTCCAAATTCATTTGGAGAGTACAATTTAAACGTGCGAAAATACCAACCCAAACAAAAATGAATAGGTCTGCATTAATAGATAGGGGCTATGTCAAAGTGTATTCAGATATTTGCAAATCGACTGAATAATAGCTCTCGGGATCTTCGACTAGGCGACTCCTTGATTAATATGCTACTAGGTGGAGCACCTGGACCTTTAGCTGAAAGGTTTGTTTCTGACTTAATGCGTGATATTTTAGCGCTTTGCATAGCGAAATCATGAATTTCGAAGGTTTTGAAAGTGACAGCTTTTCAAAAAAGGAAAACATTGTGATTTGTGGTTTTGTTTCAGATGGCTTGAAAGGTCTTTGGGTACTACAGGGATTCAGGCAATGAGAGAATTTGTTGAAAAGCGGTTTAGGTAGGAATAACACTTCAATACGACTTCCAAAATTATTTCTTATCAACTATGTCGACCCAATTACTACAGTGCATGTAGTGTTGAGCCGAATAGTTGGTGTTAGCTTTGCTTGTTATAAATGCAATATGCATGGGATCGATCTTCGCGCTCCAGGCCTACCAAGCCCTGCATCCCATCGGGGTCGGCAAATTGGTACCAGACTTGTCTGGGAGGATAGTAGCATTGGCTCAATGCATCGGTTGGTCCCCGCGAGCCATTGTAAAGGCCAGATATGCATCCAATCACTTCTAAACGATGTTCAATGAAGTCGAATGCATGGCACATCTCTTAGGAATTGATCAACACCGAAAGCCTTATCCTAGCCTTGTTATGAATAATCTTTCATTTGAGCGGATTGGTCTCAATGCTTCATGGTCAGTTATCTGCAGCAGCACGAGCACTCGCTTTCCAGATGGACCAGTACTGTGAACTCATTAGAGAATTGGAAGACGAAAATGCTAATTATGAGTACGTTTTTTTTATTCTTGTCATTTTATCCACGTTCAAGATTCTAAATATGATTTCACATTCCTACGTTTACCCATGACGTCGTTTTCTACCACGTTAAGGCTGTTTGTTAGACAAGTGCAAACGCTGTCAACATTTTTTTCGCCTCATAAAGCCGTAATAGCCGGAAACATATTGCGTCTGTGTACTTATTTGGATGGCCCATCTTTACTGATTGCATGGGCCACAGTACAATTTATAATTTTCGGAGTTTTACTGGTTTGCCATTAGGTTTCCATGGATACTCGAGGTCAGCCTTGCCAAAGTCTGCCCTAGGTCGTAACAACCAGAGGCAGTCCCCACCTTTGCGGGTCAGAGGGAAATTTGCCACCATGCGACTAGTTTGGTACCACGACAGCGATGGATGCTGGCTAGTACTGGTTTACTCTAAGCTAGCCTTCCTGATGGAAAGGCCAGACTCCTCAGCTTAGGAGACCCAGCTGGAACGATGAATCACCCAGTGTTTATCGCAACCCGACACCGACGAACACCTCCCAGCCACGGTGAGGGGGTAAATCGTTGGGATGGACATCTGTGTACTTGTAGTAAATTTTTTGTGCAGTTTCTACTATCTGTCTCATACCTATTACAGAACGGTGAGCGTGAATGCTTTAGATCAATTAGTTCTCCATCTTTGAGCGAAACAACTCTTGTTTCGGAGACAAAGCCAATGAGCCCAAGCCAAGTACCGGATTTTACTGCGAATTGTCCATTCGACGCTGTGGATTCGAAGAAATTCAGTGCTATCCTTGAACGATTGCATGAGGATGGCATTAGAATTCAAGCAAAGTGTCGAGAAGTTACCATAGCTGCAACGAATAATCTGTAAGCTATCCTTAAATTAAGACTCTCGATCTAAATGTTTAGTTTCATTCTGAGAATAGCTAATATCTCTCAAACTATGCAGAAAGATTTTTCAATTAAAAAGTCTTTACGTTGTTCTTATTGCAATGGGAGCAGATTATGCATTCACTATCTGAGTTTTTAAGCGTTTAGGGACACAAGAGAAGTTCTACGGCTTTGTCGTGTGGGAGTAACTAATGTTCTAAGGTTTACTATTTTTTCTTTTCAGTAGGGAACTGTCACAACTGGTACGTTGGATGTCGTCATTAACACCGTTACTCAAAAATTCCAAACGTCCTGTACAGATTATGGAGAATAGTGGAAAGTGGGATGTTGCTAGTCTCTTGGAAGTAGGTCTTTCACTGACTTTTTCTACGCACTTATTCCATCAGATTGCCGTCAAAGTTGTATAAAAGTGTGTTGCTCTCTTTTCTAAAGGGAATCTATTGGATTGGTAAACTTACTGAGTAAATGTTTATTCACTGATGCGTGAATGATCTTCATTTACCGTTTTTAGTATATCATTCAAACATTTGTCCCAGAAGCGGATGAGCGCGAGCGTTTGAGGAGATCCGTTTTCAATATCGAGGAGATATTAAAGGTTTCGTGAAGCTATTCTAACCTTTTACTCTATCAGCAAAAATGAGGTGTCATTTTTGGGCTTAGAGCATAGTTTCCAATGAATAGGACCATCTCTGAATTTTTTTTGTTGCTTCGTCTTTCTCCTTTAAGCTGAGCTTCAGTTCATGTGAGGAAGTTTATTTACGGATTTTTTTTATTTGATGGGCAGAGTTGTTGTGCCACTAAAGAAAGTGGCAATGAATCCCAATCATCTCTTATTCGGTATGCTACTTGATCTTTATAACAAAGTACCAATTTATATCTTTTCAGTAAAGGTGTTGCTATAACTATAATTCCTAGTAAGTCTTTGAAGGAAATGCGATTCGAGGAATCTAAAGAGGATTTTAACGAAGATGAGCTAATGAGAGATCCTCTAGGAGGGGATTTAACGATGAGAGAGCCAGATAATCGTTCACTTGGAGAACTTTTGTCTGCTGGTCGTAAGGTTTGATAAAATTTTTGCGATGACGAATAAGGGTGTTCTTCACTTGTTCTAGGACACTGTACCTACAATAGCTTCATCGCTGTGCGAAACTTCGGACAACGCGACACCTCGTACGAATCCAAGTCAACATCAAAGTCATCACGAATTTGTACTTGATAAGGTGAACAATCTTCGAGTTTCGTGTTGAATTCAGTTGAAGATTAAGTGGGATTTAATAAGTATATAATAAGTGCAAAGTTAATCTAGTGAGACGACAATGACTAATGAAAAGAAGGCCCTTTTTCATGAGTCGTGCTGGCTCTAGCGCATTTTCTATTGGTTTCTTAGCCTCGCAGTCGTCCGACATGGTGGTGGTTTGATTCCAGCATAGTGAGGGTGTATGGAAGTCTCGCACTGGCGCGTGCATCCTCGTAGAATCCATTCTACAGTTCTTTTATTCCATCTGTTATGTGTTCTCATTATATGGCCGGTTCATCTATGTTTTGCTATCGATTTGAAGTGAGTGTCAGCCCACGTCTCTGAAGCATAATAGAGCGCTGGGAGGACTGTTGAATCCGAAAGGTGGGAGCGGATTTTCGTGTCTTCTAGTTGGTCGGTGGCTTCTTTCAGAGGTCTGAATGCGGGCCGACCTGCTCTCATTCTCATCCATTGATGATTATGATCTTCATATGATGCGTAAGCTGAAGACATAGGACAGCCATGCGAGGGAAGAGGATCTCGTACGTGTCGACAAGGTGAGCTTTGGATGAGTGGGCGACAAAGACTGCATGACCGAAGTTTCGTGCTGGGATATTTTTGCCGTGGATGACAATGGTTCCGTTATTTAATTTGAGTATGTCGGTCTTACTTTTTGTTTCTTATATGGCGATCAAATGGAATTTGATGCTATCTGCAGCTTAAAGAGGGCGCGAAGATTAGCGCCTGTGGAGAGTGTTCTGGTATTATACGTGGAGAGTTAAAAATAATCTCCATGGCGTGCTGTGTGTGTTTCCGGTTCTAGTAATTCCCTGCCTAACTTGGAATTTTGTGGTCTCTCAGCGTTCGTCTTACCACCTGGCGTCGTAAATGGAAGCAACCAGTGTGCATGGTACTGAGGCTGACTTATTGCTGGTTGCAAAATTTGTTCTTTCCTGGATTCCTGACTTAGCTTTGAAAAGGTGTATGCAAGTCTTCATCAAGTTGTGGATTTGAGGAAGTATCTTTTCGACAACGATTCCTTCGTTCGGTTTTCCTAGTGGTTAATTCGGACATGATATTATGGTCGAAATCAAAAAATGAGAGTAGGAACGAAGAATGATCGACGGCTTAAAGACGTATAGATTCCTAGCTCCCTGCTATTGATCTTTTTATCTCACTGTTGTTCAATGTTAGCGCCTTTGCCACCTACTCGCTATTGTGGAAAATGAAAGCTAAGCTCTGCAGGTAAATGCATTCTGGACAGAAAAGCTAGACAACCCGACACTACAACTGTTAGGAGATCGATTTGCATTGGATGGAGTGAACAAGATAGTGGAATCTACTGAAAAGAGTCTTACTGTTGTTGTGAAAGAAATAACTCAGATAGTACAAGCGGCTAGTCTACTAGTTATTCAAGACAACACGAAGATGTCCGTAGTGAGTTAATGATCGTTAATTATTCATCTTTCCAATAACATTCCCATTTTAAATTGTATTTATTTTAGAGATGGATGTATGAATTGGCATCGGATGCGTCTCATAGCGGTTTCGATTTGGTTCAATTATCTACATTTCGATGGTCTGATTCGAAATATGTTGACGTCTACGAACGTAAACTTTATGAAAGTAAAGGGAAAGATATCGAGTAAGTACTTTTGTTGTTGTAGATATTAACAATTTTTGCTTATGTATTTTTGTCTTTTCAAGTGCATGTAGGAGGCATGTACGTAGTGGCTGAAGGCGCGTTGCAATACACATGTGTTCGCACCACACGCCTCAGGCTCACCAAGCCGTCCATCCCTCTGAGGTCGGCAAATTGATACCAGACTTGTCTGGGAGGATAGTAGCACTGGTTCGATACATCGGTAGGCCACCGCGAGTCATTATTGTAATGGCCAGATATGCATTCAATCACTACCAAAGATACTTAATGAAGTTGAATGCATGGCGCATATCTCAGGGATTCATCAAAGCCGGGAGCTTTATCCTTTTTTATCTATGTCTTTCGAATGGGTATTTTGTAACATAGTACGAGTTCACACCCATCCACTCATCTTTGGCATTTATGCAACTATCCATGGTCAAAAATGTTGGAGAACTTCATCATTTGTAGAGCCGCCATCTGTTTGTCCGCAATATGCCGCAGTGGAGTGCATTGTGAGTATTTGCTACCTCGTGGTGTCGGAAAATTGAGGGCAGGACTACAAATGGACATGAGTATGTCAGTGCTGATGCAACCTGGGGTAACCTTTCTGTTTTCGTTAATACGTGGTTCTCATTTGAAGATTTCATGTTTAGGGATTTGTGGTGACAACTCCAGTGCAAAATGAGCTGATGCAAAAGATGGATTGGCAAAGTGAAGGTCGTTTACAGTTGGTAACAGATGAGGTGAAAATGTGGTTCTATTTTTTTGAGGTTGTTGAAAAGCAGAGTTTTCGTTTCTTCTTAATGAAATGTATCTTGCAGAATGCAGTATTCGGAAATATCATTAAGTTTATATCTGTCGAAATACACGCAGGTGGTCATGTTTATGTATTGGTTGGTTTCCGCTTCATCCATTTCTCTTCGAAAGAAGAATATATGTCTAAGAAGTCCGAATAGAACGCTTAATTTTAACTCTTGTTTGAACCAGAGGTGAAGGTTTTAAGTGACTCCTTTTTCATCGACTATTAGCTTCCGTAACAGCAAAAACTTTACTTTTTTTAAACAATACTAATGTTGCTTCCATGTCGACAGTTGACAAGCTACTAGCATTTCATCACTGCTCATACATATTTCGTTAAGGCCACGTTCAAATCCGAAGCTGGGGAAACGAACCGCCTAATGCGCAAACATCCAAATTTAGAGGCATGGTTTGTGCACAGCGTGAGTGGTTTACATTTTACAGTAAGAAACTCTATCGAACATTCAGTAATCTGTAATGAACATCCGTACTTATTTGTTGTTAGTCAATGGTTTTTCACGCAGCTCAGTGGAGCAAAAAAATGATCGATTGAAAATGGTGATAAAACGATAGGATGACTCAATCTTTAACCATAAGGATGCTGAGATATTTACAAAACTCTGGACCGCAGGTGTCTACGGTCGGTGGAGAACGGACGCGCCATTACCCTTTCCGTAATTGACGCGTTCACCACCACGCCATGTGGGTCTTTCATTTCGCCTATCTCTCAGCTAATTTTCTGTCTACCAGTGATTTGTGCTTCACCAGATCCATCCCGTTGACGAGTGATTGCTGATGGCACTGATCTATAGAAAACTTGCGGAGAGGCAGGCAAAACGAAGGACCAGCATGGTGTGGTGGTGAACGCGTTAATCCTCGGAAAGGGTGATAGCGCGTTCGTTCCCCACCGCAGATATCGGCGGTCCAGAGTTTTGCAAATATCCCAGCATGATTGTGGTTGTATTCCACATTATATAACCTGTTGCGAAAAATTGTAGTAGGCAGCAAGAAAAAGCTAATATTGTGATTTCAATCTTTCAAGTATATAAATTCGAAGCAGAGCATAGGGTTTTGGCTCAAATACAGGAACGGTGCCTCTCACGATAAATTTCCTTCGCCGATTTTTTTTGTGGCATTTACAAGCATGTTCTATATCTACCAAGGTTTGACCGTAATATTCCCTCTCTAACAAGTTCCGCTCTAAGGTTTCATATAAACAGGGTTTGATGTCGGAAGCATCTCCATCGTCGTTTTTATCAACGGATCATCAGGAAGGATGTATTGTATCTGAAGAGGGTTCACGAGTTACGTTGTTCCGCATGCAGAAGTCATCCGCCGACGATCAACAGGCGTCGCTACTAGTCGATGCACCTGCTCACCGGCCAGCACTGCAGCTGCTATCCTTTTCGGTCCGAGAGGGATAACTGGTTCCGTAATTTTCAGTCTCTTTTGTGTCTCTATGCATTGATATCGCCATAATTCCAGTTATATTTCCATTTTCTATTCTTCTGACGATGTACATTTGCGATCGATCACTTTCGTTATCAGAATCCTAACCTCGTATAATTTCATATTTTGCTTCATAAATCTATTAATTTTTGGTGGCCCAAAATATTCACTGTAACTTATTATTTGAAACCAAATATTGTATGAAAATTGGGAGCTGCCTAGTGCCATTGGTTATAGATGCTCTACAAAATGAACGTTGTTGGCTCGGCCCCGCAGCAAATCATGCCGTCCATCCCTTAGGGATCAGGGCAAAAAATGGGGGGTACCATACCTAGGATAAAACACTGAATTGTCACATCAGTAGGACTCGCAGCTCACTTTGTAAGCCAGAACATGCATCCACTTTTACAGCGCTATGAACATGGAGTCAAATCCATAGCTCATATGTACTGATTAGATCAACGAATAATGATCTAATCCTTTATTCGTTCTTTAATACAAAGATTATATTGTGATTGTAGTGATTCTTAGAGGCACAACATTCATAACAATAGAAAACACATTGACGACGTTGAAATCTGCTAACGAGGTGCACAAGACCCATGTTTAGAAAGTGAGAAAAGACAACGCTAGCTGTTATATATACAAGACTGTACCATAGATTCTTGTCTTCTTCATATCAAAACTGATTTGCAGAGCTTATTGAAGTGTGTTCTGAAAGACTCTATTAGAAAGGTATTAATGTTCAAGAAGACCACATCGAATTGAAGTGAGCGATCGGAAAATTCTAGCCTTCGTGCTGTATGGACTCTTGATTCTCAGAGGCGCTCTGACAAATGAGAATGTTTGAAGCCCTTTGCTGAGGACTAGACGAGTCGCTACGACTTGTCTTGAACCAGACGAGCAGATATAACTTCAAGAAGACTTTCGGAATCGACGATCTTGCTTGCGGTCAGCTCTTCATTCCGAGCTGTTATCGTCGAATGAATCCAGCACCTGTGATTTTATTGCTTCATCAACAGCGACAAAATCTGAGGGCGATTCGTTACCAAACAGCATCCATTAGCGGAGGGTCGAGTGCCAATCTTACAAAAAGTGGTTTACTACTCCTAATAATGACGATGGATACAACACGCCATCTCTCTGAATAAAGTCAAAAACGAACCGGCAAAGACGTATGATCCAACTAAATAACAAATGGTAATATGATCAAAGTAGTCCAGGACACGAATCAAGTCGTTTAGAATAAGATCTCAGAAAATAGAATAAGCGCAATCACGTACCACTGCTTTCATAGGAGGCATGTAATATGACAGAATCACTGGTTACACTTCATCTAAACCTGTTTCGTATCACTGAGCACGTTATTTAACTTAAGTGCCGTCGTCTTTGCCAAGTTGAAAGCATTATACTCACTTGGATACTTGGATGGCCCATTTTAACTTTTTCGGAGTTCTGCTGGCTTAGTTATTGTGGTTCCCTAGAGTCCCGAAGTGAGCCTAGCCAAAATCTGCCCCAGGTCTTTACCACCACAGGCAGTCGCCTCCCTTGTGGATCAGAAGATTTGCCACCATGGGACTAGTTTGATACAAGGACGGTGGTGGATCCTGGTATTGGTTTACTCTTAGCTGAGCTTCCTGATAGAAACTCCATCAAAGCATTATGATCCAAATCAATAAGGTATTGATACATTAACAGGATTCAGTCAACGATACTTTTAAAAACCCAATACTTCTCGTTGAATCATTTCCTACTAACACTTCTGAACAGTACCCAGAAGTGTTCAAGTGCAAAAACCGTAGTCGAGTTCGTCAAGGATCTTAATGGGCGTATTGAGAAACATGGCGCTTTGCGACGACCACTTCAACAGTAGGCTTCAGCATAAACTCTATTTGAAATGTGGAAAAAAACAAGAAGTAGGACGAGGTAAATAATGTACAGAAAGAGCAATATGGACATAAATGGATAAGAGAAAGACTGTACAAACAAATAATGCCAAGTGTTTTTTAATGAGATCAAAGGTTCAGAAATGGCTCGAAAAATATGAGCATTACAGCAGTTACTTGATCGTTTCACACATTCGTGGAAGATTCTCATGTAGTTTGCATAACACGCGTAGATGGAATGGATCAGGTTGATGAGCACGGTTATAAGTGACACGACCACTGACCTTGAAAGCAGATTATTCACATGAAATCAAAAATTTGACCTCATTTAAATTAAAAAAAATAGTGGATTAACCGCATTAGATCGCTCCTTCCATATGCAACACACCGCTGCCCAAGTGTGGAATGGATTGGCCCCGTTCAACATCCTAGAGGTCAATTGGTAAGCAGCAAGCTGAAATTTATTAGTGTTAGAATTAGAACTAGAATTTAACTCACATTATAACACGTAGAACTAGCACCATCCAACGGTTTACCGCCTCATCGTTGCTAGAAGGTGATCAGCGTATCCAGCTGCGATGTATAGCAAGAGGATTCATCCTCCTGGCAGGGTCTCACAAGGCTGGAAGGAGTCGGGCGTTTCCATCAGGAAGTTCAGTTAACAATAAAACAATACCATGATCCACTACCGCCTTGGTGTCAAACTAGTCGCAACTAGGTGGCAAATCTCCCTCTGGTCCACAACGGCGGCGACTGCCTGGTAGTGACGACGCGGGGCAGACATTGGCCTGGTTGATTTCGGGACTCCAGGGAAACACAATGGTTCAACCAGCAAAACTCAAAAAGATGGAGATTGTGCTGGGGCTAGTGTTGGCCTGGACGCCCGCACAATCAGTGAGGACGGGCCATCCAAGCATCGAACACCTAGGTGGCAAACGAAAAGCAAAACAAGGCACGCCACTAGGGACGCATAGGAAACAAAAGCATAGCGGAGACGATTTTGATATAAAAGTCGCCATCCTCTCACGGGATACAAAACCACCAACGCGCAAACTCCTCGAGGCTTTTTAGATAAATGGTAAAAGTCCTACAATGAATAGCAGGGAGGTATGCCCCGAGATTACGCGGGATCTCGCCCCTTACCTTCGTATCGATCGCTGGCGGGGGTGCTGAAGTCGCCATATGCGACTTTCAGCGGCTTTTCTTGCTTGGTGGAAGACAGATGAAAAAAAGCGGTGGGTTTTTTCGAGAAGCCGTAGATCTTGTAATTATCGCTCAGATTTTCATTTTTCTCTTTGTGCTGTTGAAGTGTTTGACCTAATAAGTTGCTTATTGGTGTACCCTTCCAGGTTCTGAAGAAGGCGATTCTACCGAAACGTCAGCTACGATTGTGTTGTATGTGTGGTATTGTATGGAAGTAAACTGGTTATGCTTAACAACCTCGTGATTGCTAAAAGAGAAAACGACGAGTTCATATCTAAGCATCATTGTGGTTGTATCACAAATATCAGGATAGGTTTACTTGGATCCACGCAGTGAATGAATTTGTATATGGAATTTCGTTCTTCTGTCTAGTAAAGAATATGATTATGCTCCAGAAAAGCTACGTGTTTTCTTATAATCTGACACAGTTCGACACCCCTAAGAAGGATGGCAAGAATTTCGGTAGCAAATAGAAGTATGTCAGTCGTACGATAAGACAGAAATCTCTGTCGACAATGGCGACCTCACCCCAATTGTCCCCATTTTTTGGTTGTCCTGCCGTACACATGCTGACGAGAAGATGCGATATGTTGTCTACAAGGTCGATTTCAGTAGATCCATCCTCAGCATTTATTTCTTGGGCAAGTAATGTTAGCAATCGGATTTTAAACATCACGCTGAGTCGCGATAGGATGTTATCTGAAAAAAAATTGTTAAGTACAAATGAAAACATTTGAAAAACCGTCCCAACGGTTTACCGCCTTATCGTGGCTGGGAGACCTTCCTGGGCGTCGGACTGCGATGTACAGCGGAGGATTCATTCCCCTGCAGGGCCTCCCAAGGTGAGGAGTCCGGCGTTTCCATCAGGAATCCTAGCTAAGAGTAAACAAGTACCAGGACCCACCACCGCCCTGGTATCAAAGTCGCATGGAACAAATCTCCCTCTGATCCACAAAAGCTGCGACTGCCTGCGGCGGTGAAGACCTGGGGCACACTTTGGCCAGGGTGAACTCGGGATTTCAGGGAACCACAGTGCCTTAACCAGCAAATCTCCGATAAATGGAGATTGTGCCGAAGCCCGCACGACCAATAAGGACGGGTCATTAAAGCATCAAGTAAGAGATATCTGAAAAATACAGATATACAGCAGTTTTTCAAAGTGTCTATCAACGTGTCAAGTTGTAAGCAGCAAAATATACGTGACTTGTCTCCCGTGGAATATCGAAACACGTAAGTTTTGGACTTCTCGGCACCAATTTCGCATTTACATTCATTTAAGCCAGTGAAAAAAAGAGACGAACCATCACAATCGCTGACGATTGGAACAAATGAGAACTTCTTGTTGCTTAGAATCGTTTGAACCTTGTCAGCGTCGGATAAGAACTTCCTTGACAGGGGATGAAAAATCCAATGTAACCCATTCACCTTAAAAAAGCACTTTTACGCATTTTCAAATAAGTGAACAGCTAAAGGCTATACGGCAACTCCATACACTTAACTGTATTATTTGGTAACATCCGAAGTTAAACTCGCATTACTAAGCGCTATAAACGAACTAAGAGAGCCGACTCATATAGTAACTATTGCCAGAACAGGAACGCGTGATTGCTGATGGCAAAGATCGATAAACTAGCTGAGAGAGAGGTGAAACGAAGAACTCGCATGGTGTTGTGGTGAACGCGTTACTCCCGGAAAGGACAATAGCGCGCTCGTTCGCCACCGCAGACACCTGCGGTCCGGAGTTTTGCAAATATCTTAGCATCATTAAAATTATATTGCCAAAATAGTTAGTGTTCTTTCATCATATCGTCTGTGATAACCACATTCGTGGTCGCTCACATCGCTTTGCGATCTTGCAGCAGGTAAACGCTTTCACTTCGTTGAGAGAAACTTTGATTGTCGTAAACATACTTTGTTATCCACACTTTTTATACAATACTTTTGTGTGTTGCATCTGTTCCAAACCATCACGGGTACGGTAACATAAAGGGTATGAAGTTGTCCGGCAAATCGTCCTCAGTCATCTGATTACGAAGGAGCTGGAGGTGGAAGTTGACTAATGTTTTCGGTAGAAGTTCTAGACCTGTGTCCAAAGCACCGCCTCCTTCAGAAGACATTTAAATAGCCACGTGCGTCAATATCGTATTCGCCTCCCTGTTCATCATGTGTGATGTGCCTTGTAGTTAATCCAAGGTGTTCTCCTTATTGTATGTGATCACTATTGCATATTAACTTTGCTATCACGTTCGACTAAACATGCTAACTCTATTGTGTGTTCACAATAACCTCATCACAGTATACTCATAAGCTTACATGTATTCTTTAATACGTTAACTTAATCGTAATGTAGGTACAAGTTAACACATAACCTCACCTCAACGTTATCACACGCTTACATGTAACCCTCAACGTGTTTACCACATCAGAACGACATCACAAGCCTATATACAATGTGTAACCCTTTAGTATTATTGTTCGTGAGTCAGGTATTACGGCCTTATATAATTCCCTTAATGTGCCTAAATCTTGTGAAACCATTGATTTATTCTAAATGCACATAGCATCGTTTTACTAGTCTATAAGAAAGATACTAACTCGTCTTACCCTCACTGATTGATCATGATACTATACTGCAGTGTGTATTGTACCAATGTTTATATGTTTATATTTCGCTATTCATGAATTATTATTTTTATGGTTTAATTACCCAAATTTAAGACATAAATCTGCGGCAAATACGAAAAAGCCTCGCGGTGTCAACTTCTACGAAGCCGAGCATCCTACTCAAAGCTAGTGATCATAAGGTGCCGAGAATTGACTCGAAGGCTTAACTTCCACTAACTGCTATAACTCATGTTACATTTTAATTTGCGGAAGTAATTTTACTCGGTTTTGTTTTCGGCTTTCTAAATGACGAGCGAAACTTTGAAAAACTGCAGCTAAAGTTTAATAATATGATTGAACCTCCCAACGGTTTACTGCCTCACCGTGGCTAAGGTGTGGGGCTGTGATGTACAGTGGAAGATTCATCACCCCGGTAGGGTCTCCCGAGCTGAGAAGAAGTCCAGGATTTTGATCAGAAAACGCAACTAAGAGTAAACCAATACCAGGATCTACCACCGTAATGCTATCGAACTAGTTGCATGGTGGCAAATCTCCCTCTAATCTACAAGGCCGGCGACTGTCTGTGGTGGCAGAGCTTGGCTAGACTGACCTGGGGACTCCAGAAAACCATAATAGTTAAACCATGGTTAAACCAATACAACTCTTAAAAAATGAAAATTATGCTCGGGCCCGCACAACTAGTGAAGAAGGGGCATCCAAGTATCCAAGTAAGTAATACGATTGAAATGACGCGAAGTACAAACTCATAGTTCAATAACTTGACGCTTTACTAAGTGATAGATGAGTTTAAATGTGCATAATAAAAAACAGGGTGTCGAGCTCAGAATTATGGGATAAATAAAAAACTTCATATGTATTCAGATTCATAGTAAGATCTTTTAGTTGACAATTGTATTAAAATCTAACAAGTACGAAAGCAATACTGCTGTGAGACCATACTCCGACCAACTGCTTTACCGGTCTAGTGAAATAAAAAATCCCTTGTATAACAAATAGAAAAAGGAAAAGTGCTCACGCTGTCCTCATCAGCCCTTCGTACATGTCTTCTAGCTCTCTTAAAGAAGTATGGAGAAAATATAGATGCCAGGAAATGTGGAAGACATAGCCGAGTTCTAAAAAATAGTAACTCTGATGTAAAAACTAAATTTGTAAAAATCATGAGTCAACCACAATGATGCTAAGATATTTGCAAAACTCCTGACGACAGGTGTCTGCGGTGAGGATTTAACACGGTATTACCCTCTCCGCGGGCTAATGCGTTCACCACCACCATGCCGGTCCGTTGTTTCCTCTTTCTCTCAGCTAATCTTTACCTACTGTCATATGACATTTGATGGTGAGCCATATGAACTTCAGAAGAAGAATAGAATAATAAATAGAAGAAGAATGAAGCGGTTAAAACAAAGAAGGTTATACTTCGGGACATAGTAAGTAATACAGAAGTTTCAAACCTTATAGCGGCAGCAATAAAAATGTCGGCTAGAACGTTTCTTGGCAGACCGTCCGTTGATGCACCTGCGCTTTCGGCGAGATTCACAGCTGACAGAGCTAGGTAGAGACCGGACAAACCCTCATTTGTCTCGTCGATTCCCAACAAATGTAACTGAAATACAGAGCAGTTGATAATCCTAAGACTTCTTTTCACTATCGAAAAGTTTTTAACACGATAATTATGCGCATGTATAGTTTTGCCTTAAATTCAGAAAAAGAATTCGTATCTGACATTCTTGAAGGACTTCTAGCCCACAGTCCTACGATTTATCTAGTTGTGCCGGAATGAGTCATGCATGGCTCGTGCAACATACCGAGAGTAGACGCGGTGGTCAAATTGATTTTAATCCAGATCGTTTTCGTTAATTAATAATTCTTTCTTTAACTCGAGCAACCACGCATCTCCCTCATACGAGGGATCTCGAGTCGGTTAGCCGCGAGGCTACGTTGCGCGTCCCCAGGTGACGGATAGGGGTTAATCGCAGACCAAAAGCGACCTTTCCTTCCTTGAAACGGAGGTGGATCCAGAAAATGGACCCCCTGTTTCTACTGGGCCGATTTGGCACATACTTTCTGTATTTGCTAAGCGTATTCATGCATGCGTGTGTGGGTACGTTCTCGCTTATGCGGATTGTATTCAACGAGACAATTCGGCCAAAACCCAGCAATCAAGTTACAGGAAAATATATGGGAGCTGATTAGGAGTCGTCTCCAATAAATAAGCTCCATGCCCACTCTAGAAGGGCCTGGCAAGCTACCCGTGAGTATACCCAGCTCTACGTTCAGAGCCCAGCAAGCCAAACGCTAAGCACAGTGAAAAAAAACGGGCCTCATTACCTTACCCCGAAAGAGTCCCCAATTTCGCAGCGTTGGGTAGGACGAGTGCGGCGAGGCTGCTAAAATCTCAGAGCCAATAGAAGCTGCATGGATCACGAAGAACTATGCTGACGATCGGTACCTACAATGCATGTACACTTGCATCCGAGTCCTCGATGGAAGACTTGCTCATGCAAGAAAGAAGGATAGGTACGACGTCACCGGTCTGACCGAGACGAGACGACGCCACCTATTTAACGTCGTCTACGACACTGGAGATGAACTGTTACTCGGAACATGCGACAGTAGAGGAGTAGGCGGTGTGGCGGCGTTCTCGTAAACACAAGTTCGTCCATGAACATCGGATTCATTCGAACCGCATACAACCCTAATCGGACGTTTACGATTAAAAAGATGTGGATCAATACCGGCTTTGACAATCTTCGTCATTTACGCACCGACATCAAAGTATGACGAAGAAGAAGTCGAAGCGTGCTAAACGGACATGGAGACAGAGGAAGTTCTACAGAGAAGACCATGCATTCTCCAAGGTCATCATTGGAGACTTCAATGCAAGAGTGCACCAAGGAGAACGTCTGAGGAACATCACATTGGGACCCATGGATTAGAATGGAACGAACAGGGTGAGCGGCTACCTGAGTTTATCACGACGACTAAGACCATCCATGGTACCTCACAATTCCAGAAGCCCCACCCTCAACGCTGGACGTGGGAGCCTCCCAATGGAGAGTACTATAACGAAATAGACTACATCATAGTAAATAGGGTTTGCCTAATCGATGTCGCTGCTGTCCCAAAATTCTACACAGGATCAGACCACTGTCTCCTTCGTGCAAGGTTCTATTTCTCGCGGAAAGGAGAAAAAGCTGCTAAATTCAAAAAACGAAGGCCCAGAACCACCAGAGACTGGGACTTATTCAATTCATTAGTCGGCCGTTGGAAGCACACCGTTGTCGATAACATCGACAAAGAATACTATGAGCTCATTCAACATCTTCACGTTAGCGCCATGAAAGCTGAGAGTTCGAAGGTCAGCAATAGACGTCTGCCTCCAGAAACACTCGAGCTGATACACAGCGTGGAATTGCACGAGCTGCAGACAACCGAGAACTAACATCCAAAATTGAAAAACAATGCAAACAGGAGATAAACGAGAATCTTAAAGAGAGAACAACAGCAGTAATGGTTGAAGCTGCAGAGCCTGGGATAAGCATTGGCAAATTCCACCGAAGCTTCACCAATTACAAGAGCAAGATGACGCCCAGACGGAACAGTCTCCAAAAAAGAAATGGAGAAAATCATTCACGAATACTACTCAGATCTCTTCGATAGCCACGTTCACCTCCCGTCGTATGAAATAAAAGAGGATGGATATGTTGTACCACCGGTTCTCTCTCCGGAAATCCGACTTCGTCGGTGAAAAATCGAACAGCACCAGGTCCTGACAGGATAAGATCAGAACATCTGAAGAACCTTCCGCCAGTCCTCTTAAACACACTGGCTCGGCTCGTCACACGTTACCTGTCTGAACACAAGGTCCCAACTCAGTGGAAGACCAGCAAGAGCGTGTTACTGTTCAAGAAGGTTGATCTACGCGATATCGGCAACTATCGCCCAATCTACTTGCTCTCTGTCGTCTACAAACTTCTCACTCGAGTCATCCTAAACAGGATTGGCAGAATACTGGACGAAGGGCAGCTATGTGAGCAAACAGGCTTTCGAAAGGGATTTAGTACGATGGACAACATCCACACGGTAACAAGGCTCACTGAAATAGCGAGTACAAAAGACCGCTCTATCTCACTTTCATCGAGTTACAGAAGGCCTTTGATTTGTTTCAGCTGAGATAGAAGCAGTCATGGAAGCCCTTGGTAGTCAAGGAGTCCCTACTCAGTACGTAAAGATTCTTCGTGAGCTATACAAAAACTTCATAACCAAGATATCACCATTTTACAAAGATATTAACAAATTCCACCGAAGCTTCACCAATTACAAGAGCAAGATGACGCCCAGACGGAACAGTCTCCAAAAAAGAAATGGAGAAAATCATTCACGAATACTACTCAGATCTCTTCGATAGCCACGTTCACCTCCCGTCGTATGAAATAAAAGAGGATGGATATGTTGTACCACCGGTTCTCTCTCCGGAAATCCGACTTCGTCGGTGAAAAATCGAACAGCACCAGGTCCTGACAGGATAAGATCAGAACATCTGAAGAACCTTCCGCCAGTCCTCTTAAACACACTGGCTCGGCTCGTCACACGTTACCTGTCTGAACACAAGGTCCCAACTCAGTGGAAGACCAGCAAGAGCGTGTTACTGTTCAAGAAGGTTGATCTACGCGATATCGGCAACTATCGCCCAATCTACTTGCTCTCTGTCGTCTACAAACTTCTCACTCGAGTCATCCTAAACAGGATTGGCAGAATACTGGACGAAGGGCAGCTATGTGAGCAAACAGGCTTTCGAAAGGGATTTAGTACGATGGACAACATCCACACGGTAACAAGGCTCACTGAAATAGCGAGTACAAAAGACCGCTCTATCTCACTTTCATCGAGTTACAGAAGGCCTTTGATTTGTTTCAGCTGAGATAGAAGCAGTCATGGAAGCCCTTGGTAGTCAAGGAGTCCCTACTCAGTACGTAAAGATTCTTCGTGAGCTATACAAAAACTTCATAACCAAGATATCACCATTTTACAAAGATATTAACACTGACGTCAAAAGAGGAGTTAGGCAAGGTGATACAATCTCACCAAAATTATATACCGACACTTTCCAGAACGTCATGCGAACACTGGAATGAGATAATATGAGAGTGAAAACCGATGATTGGCAGTTACATCATCTTTGCTTTGCTGACGACATCGTCCTTATAAAAGCAAACATTAGCCTAGCGGAACGTATGCCTGTCGAGTTTGATAAAGCCTGTGGAAAGATTGGTCTTCGATTAAACCTCACAAAAACGATGTTCATGAGGAATGGATTGGTTTTGTGTGCCCCATTCACGCTCAACAGTACGAATGCTCTAGTTATGTCTATCTAGGTCGGGAAATGAAGGTGATGAACGAGTTTGCTCCAGAGCTGAGCAGAAGGAAACGAGCGATTTGGAAGGCTTTCAAGAGCATCGAGGATGTAGTGAAGAGAACAAAGAACACCCGACTCCGTGCCCTCCTTTTCGACTCAACGGTTTTTCCTGCCCTAACGTACGCGTCAGAAACCTGGTCGCTGCGTAAGTAGGATGAAAGATCACTCAGCATCACTCAGATCATATCGAACCTGCAGTCGAAAGGATGATGCTATAAGCACTTCGTTTCACACAGGTAAGGGATGGGATCCGAAGCTCCGACCTGTGCCAACGATCAAAAATCAAAGATGCCATTCTGTACGTCAAACAGTCGAAGATATGGTTGGTCAAACATGTAAAGCTTACGAATGTCAACCGATGGACAAGAGCTGTTATTGACTGGATTCCTCGGGATGTCAAACGTACTGCAGGAAGACCACCGACCCGATGGTCAAAGTTCTTCACGAAAAGCCTAGAAGAAAGATGTGATGTTCGACGAGTCCCTATAGCTGCAGAACCCGCTGGGCTACTCTTACACGTGACAGGTAAAAATGGAGGATTTGCGGGCGCGCGCTCGAGTCACTCGACGATCAACGGGATTACAGGTGACACAGGAACTCGTGGAAGAGAAAAAACAGGGTGCTGCTCAGGGTCGTAGCTTACAGGTGAGCTCTATGTACCCTTCAATAAACTACAAATGTATCCATGTCTCAAAATCAGAAAACAAGTCAAAACCTAACGGTAAACATATCTTTATACGCAGCATGAGAGAAGATATACTGGTGAGATCCAAATGGAATGGAGACAGAGTACAACGAAGAATACTTGAGTTTATTTCGTTAACGAATGTTATCCATGTGGATCGTAGTTTAACAAATAACCAGTCATTACACAAGAGAATCTACCAACGAACAAAATCACGATAGAATCCGTTGTGTCAATTCTAACACTGAGTTCCGGTTTACAAATGACGCCTTTGTTCCAAAAATTCATTAGGGATATAATAAGACCTCTTCCAAAAGATACTATAATGGAACGTTAAAGTTATCACGTTAAACCAACCATATTTATATTAAAGATAAGAAGTACTCGACAGCGATTTTTGACATCTCAGTTATCTGCATCAGGGAAACTACATCCAAAAAATGTTAACTTTTTATTTTCTGTTTACTAGAAACGGCATGGTACTATGTGTAATACAACCACAGTGATGCTGAAATATTTGCAAAACTTTGGACGGCAGGTGTCCGCGGTGGGGATCGAACACGACCTTTTCCGTGAGCTAACGCATTCACCACCACACCATAAAGGTCCTTCGTCTCGTCTTTTCCTCAACTTTTTCACTGTTGTTGTTCACAAAAGTCAACAAATGGCATTTTCCATGATGGTTGCTGGCTTGATACGTTAATATGAAGCCAGCCAAGCTTCAAACAAAAACCAGTTGACGTTTGAACATTCAAAACTGCTCAAACAGATAGCGAAAGACAAGACGTTGGCAACTGCGAAAACTATGAGATCAAGATGACCGCTCCTTGGCACCATATGGGAGAACTATTGCTGCTTCTAGGCTTTCTTTTCATTTCATTCCTTCATTTTTCCATTTCTATAAGGCGAACGGAAAACCCGTTACACCTCAGTATCCTCGAGAGCTAGATTCACCCACAAAACCGCTGTTTAGATAAGGCTATATGAGTTGTTCACCTTTTGAGGTATGAATCTCCCGATGAAACCCAAATAAGCACAATAACTTCACTTGTGTTACATCGCTTTCAAAACAGCTGTTTTCAAGTAACAGACGATTTCCGTCATAATTTCTAAACATCTCGATGAAGATGTCCTCAACAAAATCAACAGTAAAGAACTGAATAATGTTCATTAAGTGATAACCTGATGCATTTTATGATAGATCATTGCAGTGTGAGCATGACTTTTACAAACCACTGTCACCGGCTTGCCGGCATCTCTTCTTCGACGAGAAAACCATCTAAAAATCATTGTAAGCCTAAGGCAAAAAATAAATCTAATTAATGCTTTTAGATATTGAAACATTAAAGAGGGAAGACAGAATGAAAGCGCAAAGAAGGAAACGAAGGAAACAAATATCATAAGATGAGCAAGACGAGGAAACAGAGGCTGAGAAGTGTTAGAACAGCGAAGAAATGCGTTCTTCTATTTTAAACCATTGTAGGTTTTATTTCCCCCCGAAAACAGGGATAACGTATTTGGGAAAAAAGTGAAAAACGATAGACGAGTGGTACTATAAACTCAAGAAGGACCAAAGGTCACCCACTGAAAGATCTGGCCCAGTACACGAATTCACCCACACAGCCAGTATATCTCTCTCGTGAGTTTTCAAAGGTAATCTTGTAAAACCTCCCAACCAAAAAAAACTCATTAATTCCTGCAAAACCATGAAAAGAAAGAAGAAAAAAATGTCTTCCCAGATAATTAGATAAACAATTAATTAAAAGATAATTCAGATACAGATTCAGAGTAGGCAGCATTGTGGCAATGATTCTGTTCATGAGGTGGACAGTCAAACATACCCAGGTGCTGGTTCGACGTCGCTCCGGGCCAACCAAGTCTCTCGTCTTCTGGCATCGCGATAATGGTTCCAGCCTAGTCTGGGATAAGCTGACACCCTTCGATCCACACGGAAACGCTCCAGCACGGATGTTTCAGGGTTCAAGGGAGAATAGACCAGGTCAGCACTCATCTTTTATCAGTAACGAAGATGAAGACTTCCTCAGCTAGTAGCTGAAGCCACACACCAAAAAAAGTTCGAACACTTTCGCATACAGTGGGTGTGAGAAGACGAATCGAATTCAGGAAGTGCTGAGATACGCACAGTGTGATACACGTGACGTGAGACCATGTAATGAAAGAAAAATAGGAACGTAGTTTCAAAAATGCTTCGATTGTTTTCATCTAATTACTAAATATTGGATTAAATTACCTTCCAATCCATAGACTGTTCAAAGTATGACGGATGATTTGCCAGACCACCGAAAGCGCTTGCTCGACACCAGCAGAAGGCAATGGACGCTCCAGAATCTGCAATTTTTGTGGACGATGAGCTCCACTGAAGACTTGGTAAAGCAGTGTGTGCTTCTCCTTATTCCACAAGAAACGAACCTTGGCAGCGAAGAAGTTCAAGATATATTCAATTATAGTTAAAAATAAGATCTATTAAAACATTACAAACGGTGGTCTAGGATTACGCACATGTATTTATTATTTAACCTATCTTCACGTCTACTGCGTGGATCCCAGCACTTCTCACATTCAATTCGTTTCCTCGCACCAACTGTCCACAAAGATCTTCCAGTTTTACGTGTGGCTTCGGTTGCTGTTTGAGGGTTACCATTTCATCTTCAATGTCGTAGAATGTTGGCCGAGCAATTCCCTCTGGAGTCCTGAGATGGATAGGCTGGTGCGTTCCCATTTGGATTGCAGAGAGTCGTTTTTTTTCCAGATAAGTCCGGTACCAATTTCCCAACTGCGGAGGGATGAGTGGCCTGGTTGGCCCTGAGCGGAATCGAGTTAGCACCACGCTCGTGGTGTCCTAGCAATCGCGAGGTTGTTAAACAGCATACGTCTACTTCCATACAGTAACACACATACAACACAATCATAGCTGACGTTTCGGCAGAATCGCCTTCTTCGGTATTGGTCTACCCTTCCAGGAGCAAGAAGAGTCGTCAGCCATATGCGACTCTGAGTGGCTGTTCTTCCTCGGTGGAAGACGGATGAAAAAATGCGGTGGGTTTTTTTGAGAAGCCTTAGATCTTGTAATTATCGATCAGATTCTCATCTTTCTGTTTGTGCTGTTGAAGTGTTTGACCTGGTAAGTTGCGTATTGGTGTACCCTTCCAGGAGCAAGAAGAGATTCGAGTGTCTCCGCTTCAAGAAACCATATAGAAACGAACTTTGCTAGGAGTCAAAATACGGTTGATGCTGCACCAAAAAAGTCTAGAGTCACCGTACTTGGAGGCATGAAAAAACCTGAGAGTGCGCGCTCGGTTTTAGAATTGGGCCCAAGCTTTTCATAATCACAGCCCATTTCTAAAACAACCTTGCGTACGATAGCATGCAACCTTTATGAACTTCAAGATCGACGCCGTTATCAGACTAAGCAAAGTACAGCAAAAAGAGCTGAAAATCAAGAGGCGGTGGCATTGCCGCCATCTCCTTTCCCAAGAACGTTTTTCAGACATCAGGACCATAACGACGAAATTGACATAAAATTCCGCATATTTTCGGATGGCGTTCTCAAGACCCCTAATCACTACCGCAATAGAAAGTTTATCTCTAACCTCACACCCGCACAAAATGTTAATTGTGGGAAATTAGAGAATTGATAAACTCTAAAACGATAAGATTGTCTGTTAGTGATAAGTGGGGAGAGTTCGTAGTTATTCCTCGCCAGCTGGATGTTAAGATAACGGAGGAACATCTTAGTGATGCTACCCTATATGGCCCATCCTCTGAAAATGAATACAAACATCATTAACGGAAGTTAAACGAGCAATGGGTCAGCGTGGCAAAGGCTGCGGGTTTAAAATCGTCGCTTATTTCACACCTTAAGATCAATAATCCAACATGTCCCGTCTTATACCTACTTATTAAGACACATAAGTTGGTATCTTCTGATAATATTGCGTCAACCAATCCATCATCATTCAAGGTTAGACCCATCATCAGCTGTGTAGACGGGCCAACGGATAGAATAACCTGGTTCCTAAGCCTAATACTAACCCAGCTGCTTAACCACATTCCAGCCCACCTTGCGAACACCCAAATGTTCCTAGAACGTCTACGTGACGCGTCTCCTAATAACGCGTGCATGATGGAGTCGTTCGACGTCACCGCGCTGTACACCAACGTATCGAATGACTCCGCAATGCAAGCCATCTTCGAACTCCTTGTTGAACATGAAGGAAAAAAATGCATGGCTTGTCCATCCAGCAGCTTATGACTCTCTTAAAGGAGTGCCTAAACTGCTCGATTTTCAGATGGTCTGGGAAACACTATGCGCAAATAAAGGGGCTTGCAATGGGACAGCGACTGGCACCAAGCCTTGCCATTGCGTTTATGTCTAGAGTGGAAGCCCCCGTTCTCGGTCTCCGGTCGTTACTCTACTGCAGACATTTAGACGATTGTTCTGTCGTCTTCTCTACACAGGAGGAGATGGACAAATGCTTTGAATTATTGAACGCGCAGTCAGAGTGCACCAAGTTCACCTGGGAGAAACCGAAAGATGATTGGCTCCCGTTTTTAAACGTTTAAATTAACTTGTCAGGTAGCGGTTACATGACAAAGTGGTACCGAAAACCAAGTAACAAAATCATTCTGGTTCACTCCCTTTCTTGTCACCCTTCGCACACAAAAAGGGCGCTTGTGAGAAACATGTTTCAAACAGCCACCTCTGTGTGCACAAGTAGAGAACTAAGGGAAGAATCGCGCGACCTGGCTCGGCAAATAGCAATCTCCAATGGCTACGAAATTGTAACCCCATGAGATAATCTTGCCCTTCATTAGCGATGAAATAAGTGCAGCGATGAAACGATGCTTAAGAACAGCAGATCTAGAGAAATCGGTAGCGATAATTGAAATACCACCGAAATCGGTAGCGATAATTGAAATACCACCGAAATCGGTAGCGATAATTGAAATACCACCGAAATCGGTAGCGATAATTGAAATACCACCGAAATCGGTAGCGATAATTGAAATACCACCGAAATCGGTAGCGATAATTGAAATACCACCGAAATCGGTAGCGATAATTGAAATACCACCGAAATCGGTAGCGATAATTGAAATACTCTTCGTCGCCAGTTAGTTCGTAACCACTAGTATGACCGTCTATGTGAAACACAAAATTGCGCAATCTCCCCTCATGGAAGGGACGGTGACTGCATGAGTTCAGGCACGATATATGTATATCAGCATACCCTTCCAGGCTCTGAAGAAGGCGATACTGCCGAAACGTCAGCTACTGTTGTGTTGTATTGTATTGTGTGTTTTTCTATGGAAGTAAATGTATGCTGTATAACAACCTCGCGATTGCTGAACAAGAAAACTACGCATTCATATTCCAGTGCCGAGGTTAATAGAAAGTCGAAAGTGGGAAGTGCTATCAGCAATATGGAAGTAGGCACCAGTATGTCTGAAAATCCACTCGGTGGTTCCTCTGTTGTGTACTGACACCTTCGGAGACGAAAGCGCTCACGGCTATCGCCTATTCATTGATTTTACAACACATTGTATCACAAGGTCGATGTTAAAGTTGTATTTCCTTGTGTTTATATAACCGTTTAAAAGAGCACACCATGATGATGACCTAGATGGCAAACGAAAAACAGGAGATTTTGATGTAAAAGTCGCTATCGCTATCCTCGCACAAGAGACTAAAGCACAAACGCACAAACTTCTCAAGGCTTTTCGGATAAATGCCCAGAACCCGAGGATGAATAGTAGGGAAGAAGAACGCCCTATGGTAAAACGTGATTTAGCCACATATCTCAGAATTGATTTTTGGTGTGTGGTGCAAACACCAACCATATGCGACGCTGAGCTGCTGTTTTTCCTGGGTGGAAGGCAGGTGAAAAACGGAGGATTTTTCGAGAAGGCGGTGATCGCATAATTATTGTTCAGATTTCTATCTTTCTGTTTCGCTGTTGAAACGTTTGACCTAGTAAAGTACATGTCAGTGTACCCTTCCAGGCTCTGAAAAAGGCGATACTGCCAAAATTTCAGCTACCGTTGTGTTGTAATGTGTTATATACGTAAAAAAGTGAACGTGTGCCGAATAAAAACCTCGAGATTGTTGTATAAAAGAGAAAGACAGATTTTTAATCCAATGCCGAGGTTAAAAGAAAGTCGATCTTGGGAATTGTTACGAGTTCAAATTGCTGGCGAGAATGGCTGCTTGCAAGCAAGGTAGGAACTATTACTCTTAGAAGTTCTTATCGTTTATGGGGGAAACATACAGAGACAGAAAAAGAGAAAGAGAGAGAAAGAGAGACGTTTCGGCTTCAGCTGAGCGTTTCCATATGGATTAGAGGGAGTCCGCTTGTCTCAGACAAGTTTTCTAACTACTCCAGAGGGATGACAGTTTTGATGGACCTTCATGGCGGTTGAACGAGGCCCTGAGTAGGCTAAGCCGTCGCGTAATAACCAACACCACTACCATTACGCTACCCGTCCCCTAAGATTCAAAAGTGGCAACGTCAATAAACCAAAAGAATCAAGCTAGAAAAGACTTTAAAAGAAAAAATACGAGGAAAAGGTGAAAAAATTCCGACAGAACTATACCGAAAAGAAAGTTCGATAAGGAGGGAGAGAAAAAAATGCAGTAACCGAGGAGAGCCCAAGTGCGAGGAAACTGATGCATAACGCGTAGCAAGAAATAAAAAGACAAAAGCGTCCGTTGGGTTTACCTACAGCTTCAGCAAATCTAATGGGCATTGCTGGACAGCAATCATCAAGGGCAAGAAATGTTGCGCTTCGCCCACAAGAAGCATAACTGTTCAGCCAAACTTCTATGAAAAAAAAGAGCCCTGTTGAAGAACTAAAGGTCAAGATAGATATACTGAAATAATGTGAGGAAAAGCCTAAAGAAAAGTTGACAGAGTTCGTGGATTCTCGCACCATAATTTCGAGGTCCATGGCAAACGTTGAAAAATCAGTCCGTGATTTTTTAAGCATGCAAAAAAAAAAAATTTGAGTAGTTATGGTTATGGAATTGATGGTTATTTTACTACCAATCACTATGACGACTCATTATTATCACAGAGAATGGGTGGACATAAAAACTCCGACATACTGTTCATGAACATTGCTAAGCCAACTAGCAAATACCAATGGAACAGCAGTTTTACGGTGGGCCACTTTTTTTAAATCACAAACAAGAGCGAAGTGTTTCAAGAGCGTTGCCGTAGACATAACAAAGCATACAGAGTATGTAGAAAACAAAAAAAAATACAGAAATTACCAGCGAAACAAGTAGAAAAACTAAATAATAGAGCGGAAAGTAGAACAAAAGGGTCGACCTCAGTCGCCAGTGAGGCCAATGAGCCGCTATGAGTTCATGTCAACTCATAGCAAACGTGGCAAAAAAGTAGGACTCAAATTATTGTGAGAGCCACACAACTAGTCGACGGATTCTACGTGTTTATAACCGAAAAAATCCTAAGTTCGTTTCACCTTCGATACCAGTAAAACAACCATGTTTAGAAAAGAACAAAAAAGAGAGAACGGTTCAGAAACGTTTTGGCCCAAAAGAGTTCTATCGAAAAGAATCACCTGTTCCATATTTGTTCGCGGTCGTTTTATGCCTTTCACAGGCAACGTAGGCGATGTCGTTGGCGAAGTCTAGGTTTGAATATATTGATTTATATTCTGGATTTGAATATATTGATTTATTGACCCTCTCCTGACGAAGAATTGATTTATATTGATTTATTAAAAGAGAGAAAAGCTCCAAAAACCCGAGCAGAATAGTCGGACGACAACTAACAAATTGTCAGATCGCTTAGTTAATTCAATTGATCCTTTCTTAAGGAAGAATTCATTATTCGGACATCGTGTTTGAAAACATGCCTCACATTGAACAGATTTCAACGTCACCGTTTTTCTTCAAAGCAAAAAAAAAGGAGGAAACGAACAATGGTCCTAGGCGAGTGCACACTGACTGACGATGTTGATGGGCTACTCAGTGCCGGTGATTCCATCGTAATTGGTGGAGTTGGTAGTGTCTTTAAATTGTAAATAATAATGATAGAAATGGTAGTCGGATAGTGGAAAGAAGCAAATATTGAATGGAATGGACTCAAAAATCCAAGATGTAAAAACCTCAATGTTATGGCTACGTAGGATCGCGACGAGACGGTGTACTTCAAGCTTTAGTTGACGATTTTCCGCTTCCAGTTTTTCGATGTGATCGATTGCCTTTCTCAATGTCGCCGACTTACTCAACTGGAAAATCCGAAAAGTTGCTTGGTGTCAAAATTCCTTACACTTTGGAACTGACATCGGACGTTTCGCTGTCCTAACAGTGTAAATTCCATGCAGTGAATCGAGTCCACAAGTGGGAATTCTAACGGTGTAGATTATTTTTAATCAGAAAAGCTACACGCCAATGCCTCTACATAATATATTTTTGCACGGTGAATAAATAAAAGCAACTAAGAGTTGAAGCTAGAAAGATTTCCCCGTTGTACTTGTAATGGTTTCGATGCCAAACCTAACCTTAGTATCATTGCCACCCAGTATTGTCTTCAGATGTTGGATTCGATCGTTAATGGAGCAACGATATTTCTTCTCGATAAGATTATGAGCTGTGCGACGTTGCGATACAGGTCCTGAAAGAATACTGACGCAGTGGCGTTACAGTGTTTGATATAGAATTTCGCAGTACTTGTAGACTATTATTATTATTTGAAAATGGTGCTTTCATTAGGTTGGTGGGTGTGTAAAAATTCTGCATTTTCTAAGAACTCTTTGTAAAATAATTGGTGATCGCTTAACGATATACTAGCTCAGTGCCATCATCCTCCCAGATAAGTTCGACAACACTCTTTTGGTGCCGAAGAGACAGCAAGTTTGGTTAAGCAATGGGCGCGGATTGGAAGTAGAACCCAATGTTGTGGTTGGCAGAGCAGCTCACCAACCACTGTCCTACATGAGTATCCACACTGTTTTCTCGGAAGGAATTTTTCGTGCTGCTCAGACCTCTTTTTTCACTAGAGTTATAAGACCGTCAAGCCAGAACGTTTCCGAATCTTCACGACGTTTCTTTAGGCTTCCGCTGAAACAGCATCAAATCAAGATCTTCACAAATATCAAAACTAACGGTATAGAATAGAATAGAGTATAGAATATACGATAAAAGGATAAAAGCTGTATATTCTTCGAGACCGAAATCACATGAAAAATGAAATGAAAAATAAAGTACACAGCGACTCAAAGGTTCGACATCTTTTCTTTCGTCCTTTGTTTCTTTTTACGTTTCTGTGTTGTTTTCTTAGACCTTGAGAATTTTAAGGGAAGGATGACGGGAAAATATTTCTAAATAAAAGTGGCACTTTTGGGATGTTCTAAAAAAAACAAGGTAACAGGAAAACATTCTAAATATGTGTCCTGACTTTTATTTAGCGACTACTCTTTTTTTCCATGGCAGGGTATGATGTGAAGTATAACCACAAGCGTGCTGAGATATGAGCAGAACGTGAAACCTCAACTGGGCTTCGAATTCGCGAATACTGACTGACTTTCCCCTGACTTTCTCTCAGCCTTGTTTTTACATTTTTTAAACATTGTGACTTCGAGCGCAGCTTTAGCTTAAACAGCGTTGAATGCCGATTTTTGTTGCCTAGATCATTTCCGTTGACAGGTGGTCTCTGATAGTACCGCTTGATTAGAAAACTGGCTGAAAGGAAAGCAAAACAAGAGTCTCGATTGGTGCCAGTGGGCAGCATGAGTGCTCCGGTAAAAGCAATCGCGAGTTCGAAGCCTAACTGGAGTTCCGGGTTTTACTCATCACTGAACATCACTTACGGTTGGATTTCGTATCGTAACTTATACGTGAAAACATAGCATAATATTCCATATAAAAAAAAAATAAAGGATTGTCATATTTGATATACAACAACTTTCTGTGATCTATGTGTGTAAAAATTTAACGTAAGGCTTTTGTGCTTCGAAACCGACTTTCCTTGAACCTCGGTGTGCTTAATCAACATGTATTTTTTCCTTGATGAGCTTACACGGGGTTGATAACAAATATTATTATCAACCTCGTGTAAGCTCATCAAGGAAAAAATACATGTTGATTAAGGCTTTTGTGCTCGAAAATTGACAAAAAGCCAATTACTCCACTTCATCCTTTCGTGAATCCAGTGGGAACCTAAAACATCCATTCCCACCTTTCCGTCGACGCCCGTTCACAGTGATGTCTTCATCTTCATCATCAGTGTCGTCATCTTGTGGCCAACTCTCGTTACTGTGATGGCTTCTAGTCGTGACCACAGATGGACGATATCGAGTGGTGTTCGTCCGCTTAGCTTTCAATCGTTCCACCTGACCAGGTGACATATTCATCTGGAAACGAATCATTAGACGATGGATGGGCAAGCTGTGAAACAGCTTTGGATTGTTGAACCACATTAACAGCGTGTATTTTCGTTCCTCTTTATCAGATTGTTTAACAAATCCTAGTTCCTAACATTCAGCTTCAAATAAACGTTTCTCAACTAACAGCACACTTTATTAGTCATTGACAGCTATGGGTAAGCATACTGATTTTACCACGGTAATCTTCCATTTTTTTTAATGGGGAGTAACCTACCGTGCTAAATTACAAGGTGCGATTTGATTGTTCCTTTTACCTCAATGCTTCAACATGTAGTTAACAAGTTATTATTCTTAAAGGTGATAATACGTTGGCGATAGGCCAGTGCGTGTGCTAGACAAGAGGAGTTTCATATTCCTATTCTGCCAGTTTTTGCAGTTTTCGTTGTTAAATGTGTAGCCATGCAATAGTTTTGAGGGATTGGTGTTTCTTACAGACCTCACAAAGTTCGTTGGGCATTTTACCGATCAGGTATACTCCTCTGTTAGAATGATTTTGCCATGATTCAAGAACTTATCGTGGATAACTCAAATAACGAAAACGAGGAAGTAATGACAATGTTGTACGAAGATCTCAGCAACAGCGACTCAGAAAATGTTTCGGCACTTGATCCTTGACCAACCATTGATCCTTGACCAACCTCAAGCTTCGTCTACTTTTTTATGAATGAACTTTTCGCTGCACGTCATTGAAAGGTATAGCTTCTTTCACAAAAAAAGCGGAGAGCAGATTTATTAAACATATATAGATAATTGGATATATAATGAAGTATAGGCGCGTGTAGCGCAGTGATTAGAGGCGCCCTGTAAAACACATGGGATCTACCCACCGTCCCAGGTTCAGCAAGCCTTCCATCCGTCCATGGTCGACAAATTGGTACCGGACCTTTCTGGGAAGATAGCAGGACTGATTCGTTACATCGGTAGGCAACGATGAGTCATTTTAAAGGTCAGATACGTATTCAGTCACCTATAACGATGCTTAATGAAGTCGAATGCATGACGCATTCTTCAGCGACTGATCAATACCGAGAGGTTTATTCTTTGATAATAAAGTGATGCTGCAGTTAGCGTCTTAATCCAATCACCTTCGTTAACTGTTCGTATTTAACTACCTTTACGATCGCCAAGTTACTCGTTCCGAACAAGAAACTTTTGAAATCAATGTTATATTACATAACTGCTAACGCCTCCATGGTCAGATACAACGTTGATAATACCAATTGTTTCCTCGGATTTACGTCTAAGTTTGTATTTGTTTGTTTATATGACAAGAGTTCAAATATTATGCGGATACGAGCACTTTTTCCATTCGGTTCGTTTTTTGTTCCCATCAGTAACGAACGCCTTCGTGTCTGAGAGTGGGTTTTGCTTCCATATGAGAAATTTGTTTTCATCATGAATATCGTTAGATCTTGATCGAATCGTTTCTTCCTGAAATCGTGAGACAGCTGTACTAGGGCGTTCAAACATTTTGAGCACAAACATTTCTCCTTTTCTTTGTCCCTCTGAGCGAACGAGGTTTTTCACAGAGTACTCTGGTAACAATGTGCAGACATCGGAGGTATTGGAGACTTAGTTGGTTTGCGGTGGGATTGAACTTTCAACTAGGTGCGTATTGTATAGCATCTCTATACTCAATTTTCCATTTCTTCTACGCTTACTTTGACGCTTAAATCACAAATGATGTTTAAAAACAAAAAAGTAAAAATTAGGAAGGAAATCTAAGTTGCACATTGGTATATAGTGAACTCAAATGCTTATGATTCTACTTCAAACCAAAGCATCAAGAGTGAAAAGAATGAAACGGCATTATTTTTTAAACACACATGGAACAACCCGTTTATAACAGTGTTCAGAAAAACCTAACAACTCTTGAATGGCAGAAATTTCGTGAGCTGCTGCAAAAGCAAAATCTTGGCCTTTATATAGCCACTTTGGAAAGAACTTACCAACAACCGCAGCAATTCTTCTTTGGTGGTGGTAGCTTCGACAGAACTCTGTTTAGGCGATATGTGATCGGGAATATTGCAACCAGAAGGGTTTTGGCTCATTTGAAACGGTACTGGTGATTCTACTTTCACGGGGATCGCGGTGGTGACACATGACGAATAACTCTCAAAAGCAGAGATTATGTGGCCATTACTCTGAAAATAATTGTTGCTCAACAAAAACGGTAACTACTCTTAGTTTTCGTGCTTTCACCAATTTGAAAATTTGTTGCAAATAAAAACAACTAGCCCCTTTAAGTTCCACCTAAAAGTACTAACTAATACGCTTCCAACTATTTAACAGAAATTATTAAATACATATTAAATGATCTCCAAAGACTCTGAAAGCGTTATACTTCTCTTATATGACATATCCAGATTAAACAGCACTGGCATTGGTTTCTTACCTTCGGCGTGTGCAAAAAGGGTGTCGGTTTAGTTTCAGTGTACATCAACGGTGGTGACACTTCTGGTGGAATCGGTTGCATCGATGGAGGTGTCGGCTGCTGGTTCTAGAATAGAGGAAAACAATTAGCTGCTACAATCCTATAAACTAAAAACCATGCTTCTTGGTTCGTTGAGATTCCTCCTTGTTAGTTACGAGAAGCACCAGTCCGATTGGATAGCGACGGAACACGTTTGTTATAAAAAGCGATATTTTATCACATATTTGTGCACCACTTAAAAACCGGAGCCCGTTTACGAGCCAATGACGTTAGTTGGGGAAAGAAGGTATGTTAAGTAATGCGAAAGCAAACGGTGAATTTGTCCTGCTACAATGGTCCAGCGTATCAGGACTTCACCGTGGCCCCCAATTTGAGTGTGTCTTCCTCGCCTACATTCTACATTATCCACTTTCTAGCATAGCCGTTTTTCTAAATTCAAGTTCGGATTTGAATTAACAAAGCGCATATGGATACTTGAAGGAAAAACTGAGGAAATGTTTGCAAAAATTAAAGGAAAAGAACGGCGTAAAATGTAAATAAGCGTCTTGCACTGACTGATCGCATACGAATGTACCATTCGCCATCGCAGAAGTGACCTTTCACCTAAAAGTGGTTTGCAGTAGCCCATTAGTCGTTCCTATTCTCCCTGAGAGTCTGCTACGAATTCACTAATCCCAAACTGATAGAGGGCTTGGTTAGTCAGAGGGTGGATCGAACTAACGACAATTTACTGAGAGACAAGCGAAACGAAGGATCCGTATGGTGTTGTGGTGAACGCGTTACTCCCCGGAAAGGACAATAGCGCGTTCGTTCCCATTGCAGACACCTGCGGTCCGGAGCTTTGCAAATATCTCAGCATCGTTGTGGTTATATTTCGCATTATACCCTGCCATTAAAAATAGTTGGCAGCAAGTAAAACGGTTAAGATTGTGATCATAACGACAATTTGCTTAAACGGTTATCGAAACTTGTCGAAAAACCAATACGGTCGCGAATGCATTTGCCAAAACACCGGAAAGAAAAAAAACATTTCAAAGAAATTTTTATTGATTTTGTCGAGCACTGCTATCAACATTCAGTCATCGAAAACTCACGTGTTTAAAAAGTGGCGACCAAAAAAAAAAATTTCAAAAAAGGCTGTTTATTGAAAATATCACAGTCTCTTTTGATGACAGCGCTTTCAATGTAACTATTGATAAGATAACAAATTCAATAACCAAAATTGTCACCGACTTGGCACCAACTGATTAGAGGGATAAGCTTTTGAACCGCACGTTGGTACGAACTGGATAATTATAACCTTTCAGGTGCCAAATTGAACGTTTTCGACTTGCATCAAGGAATTCTCGATGGGGCTGGTTTTTCAACAACCAACGATAATTTTTCGATTAGTGGAGCAATTGAGTTTAGTACTTAACAGAATTATAGACACTTTCATATCTACCCATAACCTAAAAACAATAAAGAATAAAGAATTTGGTTTGTCTAAAAAAGAATAAAGAAAGAAAAAAAGGAGAAAAAAACAATAAGAGTAGAGAAAAGGAGGTGTTAGTCAGTCCCTGAAGGATGCGCCATGTATTAGACTCCATCAGACATCGTAGAAGTGAAAGAATACATCGTCTTATGCAATGACTTGTGATGGCCTATCGATGCACCGAGTCAGTGCTACTACCATTACAGACAAATATTGTCGCATTCTGCCATCCTTGAAGAGAAGGGAGGCTTGATAATAACGGCATTTGTAGTGCGAGGTATATCCAACCACTGCATTCTCGAACACTTTCGCCACGAGGTCTAATTTCGCTTTTCTACCAGAGTGAACAACATCTAATTTTTTTTTCCTTGATGAGCTTACACGAGGTTGATAATAATATTTATTATCGGCTAACGTTTCGACGTCTTCGTCTTCATCAGAGCCGATGATCCGACTCGATGGTCCACGCTTGTCTTTCGTCTCGATGTGGCGGTTTCCCCTTCGTGTCGAGTCAGGTCTTCTTCAGCGGTCCGTCTCCTCGAATGAGGCACACTCATTCAGTGGTGCCCTTTGATACACGATGCTGATGGTGAATATATTGATAATGTCAGTTGATAACTACTTGTTTTTCTTCCGGACATATATCATCGCGCACATCGTGCAGAAGTCGGTGTTATCATTAGCTAGCACAAAGCGATCCATCGACTCGGATCATCGGCTCTGATGAAGACGAAGACGTCGAAACGTTAGCCGATAATAAATATTATTATCAACCTCGTGTAAGCTCATCAAGGAAAAAAAATACATATTGATTAAGCACACCGAGGTTCAAGGAAAGTCGGTTTCGGAGCATCTAATTTTTTGTTGTGCTCACTCACTGTGAAGCCTATGGAGGTCACACCGACCGCCCCCGCAATTTTTGGCTGGCTCCGCCCATTTTATTGCAACCTTCGTTCTATAAATAGGTTTTCTTGCAAATTTTGAAATAATTTCGGAGCATTTCTTATCCTATGCATGTTCTACGTTCTTCTGTACACATACCCATGTTTTGTGCATAGATAACTCCTATGTGTGATTAAAAAAACTCGTCCGCCCACCATCGAATCATATTGCTGTCAGCATTTGATGAAGTTGTGCAGGCTGTACAAAGAATATTACGAAGTGTACTTTGTAGTTTCGAATCCTCTCATTCAATACAATACCCAATAGCTACAATAGCGATTGAAAATGATACAATAGGTTTTCGATAATTTTCGACACTTTTTCGGGGTCAGCAAATTGGTACCAGACTTGTTTGGGAAGGTAGCAGCACCGGCTCGATACAATGGTAGGCCACCGCGAGTCATTGTAAAGGCCAGATATACATACAATCATCTCCAACGATACTTAATGAAGTCGAATGCATGGCGCATCCCTCAGGGATTGATCAACGCCGAGAGCTTTACCTTTTGAGAAGTTTTATTATATTGTATTACATTATATTATGAAATATTATATTATATTATACTCATATATATACATATGAAAATAATTACGGGCAAAAAATTGAATGTTTACGGCATATAACTATCATCCTCTCAGCTTTTCTCATGGTTTCGTATGAAATTTGAAATGTATTCGTTTTTCATACAGCCACAATGGCGCTGAGAGATTTGCAAAACGTAAAAAAGGCGTGACTGCCGATGGCACCGTTAGGGTAAAGAGGAAGGCGAGGTGAGGGCCTTAGTGGTGCAGTTGGTAACATGTGAACCCACAGAAAGGGTAGTTGAGAGTTCGACTCTGAACTAGGGCTTGAGTTTCGCAAATATTTCAGCGTCATTGTGGTTGCATTTTACATTATACCCTTCTTTAAAAAAATAGCAGACAATGGATGGAAACAGTTCCTAGGTTCGACTTTCTATTAACCTCGGTATTGGAATATGAATGCGTAATTTTCTTGTTCAGCAATCGCGAGATTGTTATACAGCATACATTTAGTTCCATAGAAAAGCACACAATACCATGGTCATCAACCATATGCGACTATAATCAGCTGTTCTAACCTTCCTCATTTGAAGTCATGTAAAAAAAAAGCGGCTCTGAAGAAGGCGATACTGTCGAAACGTCAGCTGCTGTTGTGTTGTACTGTATTGTGTGTTTTTCTATGTAACTAAATGTATGCTGTATAACAATCTCGCGATTGCTGAACAAGAAAACTACGCAGTGGATGGAAAGTTAGCCATTCCTGTGTCAGTTTCATGTTTTTACATTTACCGTTTCCATACTGTTGCGGTAATACCAATGGTATACTGTGCATAAGCATTGTGAATAGTGAAAATTTTGGGTTGAGTGCTAGTAGCATGTAGTATATTGTACTGACCTACAAAAATTCTACGTTTCAACGATTGTTGTAGAAAGAGTTAGTTCCAGGTGTTCGAGGTTGTAAAGATTCCAACAGCTATGTAAGAAGTGTTTATGGTGAAAGACTTATGACTGAGCATACTCATTAAATTATGGTCTTGCGCACTTCTTTTTTCGTTGTATCACTTGATGGTCATTTACTACACATCCCTTAGTTCTCGTTTACTGGTGGACCAGAAGGTACAGAAGGTACATGGGACATCCTGTTCCGTCACCTCATTTCAATAGATATTCATTTCAACTTATACCAATGTAAGTAACGTCTCTTCTACATCCTTTATTCTGCTTTGCCTTATAACATTTCCCAGAAAAAATTTAGAATAGTGGATCCGAAGGCATACAAACCATGTAGGCCAACTTTAAATGCGGCCAGTGCAACAGACTATTCTGTTCCAACAGTGCCCATATTAAGTGAAATAAGAAGCGATTTCAATTTAAAATGTATTAATCCTTAAGGTACTATACCGTGAGAAGAATGAAACATGTGTAAAACGTTTTAATTGCACGCAATGCTATATATATAGTTAAACTCCTACTAGTTGACAGATAGTATAAGATATTTTTGGCAACTACTACGGAAATACATTACAATTTTCATCAAAGTTGAGGAAACTTTAGCCAGGCTGACCTCGGCATTCCAGAGAACCACAGTGGCTCTAAACCAGCAAATCCCCGAAAAGATGGAGATCATGCTAGAGCCCACAGATCAGTGAGGACGACCACTCAAGTATTCAGGTATTCAAGTATGTTTCATCAAAGCTGTTCATTCTGGGTAGCAAATGGAAGATACGCAAAATGCAAGAAGCTTGCGTTGTAAGTACTAGAGTTTGTATGTAAAAGAATGACATTAATATGCAGACATTGTATACATTACAAACTGCAGACTTCATACTAAACGTTTTTGAGAACTATTTTCAACAAATTGCTTATACTTGAGGAATAGCTGATAAGGGTTGATAGCTGTTTATAAAGACGAATTCTGTCGAAGCACACTGATGGAAACACACTCTGTGAACATCTAGTCACTCTGAAGATGCCACCTCAATGTACGATCGTATCATAGAGAAAAGCCTTCTCCAAATGTCCTACTTTAATTTGAAAGTACAACAAAGACTCCTTCATTCTTCCTGAAAGGAAATAGCTTCTATGGACCAGACTGCCCTCAAAAGAAACAACCCCTCGCCAAAGAAATGAAGTCGTCCAAAACAGAGCTTTCCTAAAAATTATCGGAACTCCTGAGAAGACACGATCCTACGGTCTACCCCAGTCACAGGATTTGCGATTGATAAGGTATCGACTGACTATAAAAATCAGTACGTTGTTATATTTATTTATATGATCATATAAACTGATCTTTTTAAGCTGATGCGAGGCTGGTATAGGTCTTCGTTGTTGCTGTTTGTGTTGTCGATCGCTGGCTGGCATTTCCGTGATTTCGTCTTCCTCAGAGCCGTGCTGTTACGAGTGGGACTACCAGAATATATAAATAGATATATCAACTACCTATGCCGAGGTTTATAGAAAGTCGGGGTTTTGAGTTATTAGGAGATATTTCAGTACATTGGATTAAAGACCTGACATGAGCTTGAATTAAAAATATTTATTCAACAAACGTTTCAAGTTTTCGTCTTCTTCAAAGCCGGAGAAACATTGATTGCAAAAGAAAAATTGGGACAACAGTTCCATGTGTTAACATGAACCACCAGGAAGTAAACCTCTACAGAGGTCGTATCGTACCCTCCTGCAACTTCGAAGTGGCTCTCATGGAGGTCACGTGGTGCAAGCGTCAAGGATATATATATATACATATATATATATGTATATGTATATGTATACATAGACGACTAATTCATCGTTTGTTCCGCACAAGAACAGATGGATGAGTGCTTTGAATTGTTAAGACAGTCAGAGTATACAAAATTTACACAAGAAAATCCAACCGAAAACTGGCTTCCATTCTTAAACATCCAAATAAAGCTCTCAGAAAGTGGCTATATAACAAAATGGTATCGTAAGCCAAGTAGTAAAAACATACTAGCTCACTACCTCTCCTCTCATCCTTCACAGAAGAAAAAAGCACTTATCAAAAACATGTACCGTACGGCTAAAAATGTGTCGACAGGAGAAGTGAAAAGGAAGGAGTCGCAAAACCTGGCACGAAAAATAACCATTTCCAATGGTTACGGAGTAGAACCCACTCAGGTTAGACAAAAAGGTAGGGTAGCTCCCCAAAATAATGTTTCGGACGTAAGGAAGATCTCTTTTAAACTACCCATCATGTCAGATGAAGTAAGTTACGCCATTAAGAGATGCTTAAGAAAAAGTGGTCTTGAAAATTATGTAACGATTATTGACATCCCACCCAATACCCTACGCCGTCAGTTAGTTCGCAACCATCTCTACAATCGTTTGTGCAGCTCAGAAAACTGTATGATCTGTCCTAACGGGAGAGACGGAGATTGCATGAATTCAGGTTTAATATCCTTGATCTCATGTACGCATGCGGTGAAGAGTATATTGAGGAAACGGGTAGACCACTTTGTGCCCTTATAATAGAAGATCTAAATGAGAAAGTTAAAATACGTCAAAACACTCCTCTACGTACGCTTATGGCACAAAAGCACAACGGCGATAATTTTGAAGTGACTGTGCGGATCCTAGCGCAGGAATC
>MQTX01000251.1:79207-91320 GCA_009735665.1 Angiostrongylus cantonensis | reverse complement strand
CTCGCGAGACCACGTGAACAACGCGTGGGCCAGTTCCACTCGTAACATCACGGTGCGTAACCTTTCTGTTCAATATGGTGTAGACCTACATTTGACCGTAGCATCCTAATCCACCATCTATTTAAAAGTTTGATCTTCATTAATACTTTAGCCTTTTTTTCTACTGAATAACTAAAGTATTTTAATATAAAATACGCCCAGGCTCTGAGGAAGGCAAAGCCAATGAAACAGCAGCCATCGACCAACAACACCATCAACAACAACAACGACAACGTATATATATATATATATGAAACTTGCTACAAAACATTCAATTTTAAAATTATTTACCGAGGACCGAGGCCCTCAACAATCCAGGAGAGATTTAGTTTTGTAAAAACATCATCACAAAAGTGGAACGTGCTAAAGCCAACGATGTATTGGAAGACACTATCATGTTCTTCCGGACGAAATTTTGCCTATTCAACTGCAGCCGTGATCGAAATATGAGTGTTAACGAGAAAGTAGCTTCCAAGAGCTCCGAAGAATCAGAATTTCACCTTAATAGATAAAAAAATATTTCTAGCCAATAAAGACTTGTTAACACCCAGAAAAGAATTTTATTTCATCCAGTAAAGCCCATAATGAGTTGGTGTGCACAGGTTGATAGTTGGAAGTGGAAACTATTTTCGTATCACCTGCATTTAAATCAACCTAGTGGATGCGTTAAACAAAAGTTAGCCCAGTTAAACTCAGTCTTTCACAACCTCATCCCAAAATAAAAACTCTGTAGCTTTATTTGGCTATGTGGTGGGAGGGCGTGGTAGCGCAGTGGTTAACGTTGCCGTCAATCCGGAAGCAAAAGCGCTAGTTCGACCCCCACCCCAATGCTCTTCTTTAATTCAAGTGGGAACGCCTTAGTGCAACTAGCTCCAAAATTTCAATGAGAATCAACTCGATCAGTATTCTACGACATTTGTAAAGAAGACGAAATCCTCTCAAGCAGCAGCCGAAACAACATGCGAAGTGTTCGATGGACGACGAATACAAGGGAAACGAATCAATGCAAGAAGTGGTGGGATCCGCACAGTAAACGTGATGATGGGTCAGGTAAAATAAAGTAATAAATTCGGCCGCTGAAAATATCTTCAGTTTTACTACCACGTCACTCCATTTTAGCGTCTTGTGTCTCTGATACTCCGGCAGAATTCGACACCATTTCGATTTACCAAATTCTCTTAAAGGTCTTGCCCCAGCCTTGGCCCAATATCGTTCGAAATGTCGATATCTAAGGATGACGCTTGCTCCAATAAAGAAATTTCAGTCGGTCGCTGATAACGCGATGTGATAAGCACGTAACCGAGGGAACGAAGCGATGAACGGTCGTGTTTCATTGACATCAAAAAGGCCTCGTCAGCTTCTTACCAAGCTTTCCAATTGTGGCCATGCCACCCCATGGTTCTGAACAGATGCAAATCCTAAGTGAATATGGTTCATTACGTTAGTACAATACCTAATAGAACACTTTCTCCCGGTTAAACAAATGAAACCCAAGTCGAATGTCACGAAAACTGCAAAACGGATCGATTTTGCCAAGATTCGACGATTTATTGATGAGCTTAACCACTTCTTCACATTTCGTATCCCCACAGCGGTAGAATACCATATGACTATGCCAATCATTAACTTTAACTTCCGTGCAACAATTGCACGAGCGCTGTTTCAAATGTAGCTGTTGTTCCGAAAAAATCACTTGAAATTTTCGTAGTGAGTTTTCAAAGTCTTCTTCAACTATAGCGGATTTAAAACAAATAGGATTTTTCAACTAAACAAAAAGGTTTTTTTACACATAAAACTTGAATATCGTCGCTTTTCGAAAGCCCAATAGCGCAATACTATGAAGCGCAACGCGGGTATGCTTCATTTTTATGCCCTTGGCATAAGCTACTGCCCATCGACATCATTTTGGTGTTGTTGAATTCATTATTACTTTTACAACAACCACTTTATTATTTTTACTTTTATACAACATTTTTTTCACAACCACTGTGGGGATCTCAGCCCCTTATCGCATACAATTCCTTTCTTCGCCTCCATCGTCCACAAAGGTTTTCTAACTTTTACGTTTGGCTTCGGCTGCTGCTTGAGTATTTTTCGTTTCATCACAAATGCCGCTGAAGGGTGGTCGAGATGATTCTCGCTGGAGTTCTAAGATAGCCAAGTTAGAGCTTTACCACTTGGATTGCAGAGAATGAATTTTCTCCAGACAAGTTCAGCACCCATTTGCCGAAGGCACTTCTATGTTTTTGACAAATAACTCCCCCAAAGTTTAGCTCACTCATTCACTTTCGTAGTCTTAATCTCTTAACTCTCCAGTGGGACCTTTTTGAAGAATCATATTTAAAAAAAAGGATAAGGCTCTCGGCGTTGATCCATCCCTGAAGGATGGATGCATCATGCATCCGAATTCATTAAGCATCGTTGAAGGTGATTTAATGTATATCTGGCCTTTACAACGACGGCTAAGATGTACGGTAAAATCAGAAATACGAAAAACACATATGGAAGTAAAGATGTAAAAATGTACCGTTGTGCTTGTCTGATAGTAATGGTGCAGATGTAGTGGCGGTACCAAGGAATGACCAAGTTTCGGTAGCATACTTGCTGGACCATTCATATTCGGCGGGCTTACGTCAAAATTAGGAGGCGAAAACCTGAACGATAGTATTCGGACAATGGAAAGAAAGAGTAAAAACAAAACAGTCTCTACACAACTTCAAATGGTATTGCAAGGCCACGGATCTCGCTTATGTGTTATCAGGTTGGTTTGAAGTTGTGGAATTCTTAAGATGACGATTAGAAGGTAAAACGGGGATCAAGAGCAAGTATGTAGTCGACTATATACGTCCCTAGAGAAGGGTGCAGAAACAGAACATAGAGGTAGACCGCTCTGTTTCTGTTGGCGCCTAACTGACTTATAGTTTCATTATTCACGTAATTATATTGATGCCTAAGTAACTACCGTATTCAAAATCAGAGACGGTGTGTTATCACTTTTCTCACATGAATAGCTCCCACACTAAATCGGAAGAGGTCGAAATGCTGCATATACCTAACCATCAAGCCAAACATCAACAAGACCCCCGTGGATATGTTCTCATTACAAACTGCAAAAATAGAAGACCCTAATACGAATACAGAAATTCATCCTGTCCTTCGAAACAGCGTAGCCCGCTGTGCAAATGTGACGATCGAAAAAACTACTCTATGATAAACGGAATTCCAGCGAATAAAGGAGAATATTGCAACAAAACATTTATCACAGTGCTACCACATAAGACTGCAGCTCATGAGGCAAACGGTACTATTCCAAAGGTAACGAAGGACTTCACCATTTCCTACAGTATTACTACTACAGTATCACTACGCTACATTCTTTCTACAAGGTATAGCTGAGGTAACTGCACCCTTGATTCCGTGCACTTATCCAGCTATAACATGAATCAAAGCACCAACTACTGCGAAAGTCAAGTGAGAAAATCAGATGAGCAAAGTGGAGTTGTTTATAACTGTATTTTACATGCATTAATCCAACATAACACCCGGCATAGACACTATAGTGTCTATACGGGGTTGGGCTAGGAAACGGTACGTACACTAAAGTGTCCACTTTCCAGAAATTTTTCATCGCTCTACCTACACTCATTTGATAGCTAATCGACAGCACATCAATATATTACAGACGCGACAAGAAAAACCGCTCTCGACTCTTAATTAGTCCGAAGAAATCTTTTGTCTAAAAACTCAAGAGCCTGGTAATTTGGTTAACAGTTGATTGCTACTTCGTTTTAATCACAATGGTCCTTCAACCACTATGGTCTTTAGCCATATGCGACTCTGAGCGGCTGCTATTCCTCTGAGGAAGACAGGTGAAAAAAGCTGTTCTGAAGAAGGCGACTCTGCCGAAACGTCAACTACGATTGTGTTGAACATGTGCTGTTGTATGAAAGTAAACGTTTGCTGTTTAACAACCTCGTGATTGCCGGGAAAGAAAACCCCGTAACTACGGTCATTCTATGAAATGTGAGGATACAGAATACATCGAAAAAACTGATCATAGGGTGCAAAATACTTCCAAACAATGTATTTCCATAATAGACCACAGTGACACACTAAATAGTAGAGTACATATGGTTCAAATTCACTGAACGATAGATCAAGGTCTTCCATTGAATTCCCGTATGTTCAGGACCCATAAAGCACTGGAATCACTCAAAAATTGGTTTTTACTACCAAAAAACCAGAAAGTTAACTGCCGATGCGCCATGCATTCGACTTCACTAAGCATCGTTGGAGGTGATTGAATGCATATCTGGCCTTTACAATGACTTGCGGTGGCTTACCGATATATCCAGCCAGTGCTGCTATCCTCCCAGACCAGTCTGGTACCAATTTGCCGACCCCGGAGGGATGGAAGGCTTGGTGAGCCATGGGCGCGAGGATCGATTCCACGTGTGTGCCGCAGAGGCGCCTCCAACCACTGCGCCACACGCGCCCTTTTTACATGAAAGCAGTCTATAAACAATAAGTTATTAAAAAAGACGCGTTTGATCGGAGCCATGGCTCTGACGACCGTTTTTTGTTCTGCTAAAAAACTGATATGACAGAGATAAATTCTTACGAACTAGAAATTCTAATGGTGCTGAGATATTTGCAAAACTCCAGACCGCAGGTGTCTGCGGTGGGGAACGAACGCGCTATTGTCCTTTCCTGGGAGTAATGCGCTCACCACCACATCATGTGGGCCCTTCGTAACGAATGTCTCTCAGCTAGTTCTATCAATCTCTGCCGTCAATAATCACCCATCAGCGGGACTGATCTGGCGGCCCAAATCGGCAATGAATCCAGTCAAGCTGAGGCTTCAGTTATAACCACAATCTTAACCGTTTTATTTACTGTTTACTCTTTTTAGCAATAGTACGCTCGTTCCCCACCGCAGATACCTGCGGTCTGGAGTTTTTCGAATATCACAGCAACACTGGAGTTACATTTCGTAATATACCCTGCCATTAAAAAGAGTAGGTAGTAAACAAAACGACTAAGATTGTGATTAGAACTAGAAATTATTGAGATCCAAGAATTAAGTCGTTAAACTAACACAAGAAAAAGTCTTGGGAAGGAAAGATCCATAACACGAGCACGAAGGGTTGTGTACCATCGACTCGGATTATCGCCGCTCTGAAGAAGGCGCAAGCGCCGAAACCCTAGCCCAACGAAGTTTGATAGCAACCCCGTGTTAGCACAACAATCTCCAAAAAGATCCAGCAACTGTCAATGACTCTAACAAAAAGGAGACCCATAGTAGAGCTGATAAAAAATATCACTTTTACAGAAAAGCAAGTCAAGTCGGAATTCATGAAAAGTGGTAAAAAACATTTCGTGGAATGGTACGGAAACAACAACAAAATTAAGAAGATTACAGAAGCTAAAATGATCGAGGCAGGACTTCACGACATTCGATTATAACTGCCTAAGAGGGCAAAGTAAAACTACAGTAATACTTATTACTTTAAATACTGAGGGACAGTTGAGCTCAACCAAATGCCAACAAACACCGACCTGAGAGAAGTGAGAACACATCAAAAGCGTCGAGTGTAGCGCCACCGAATGAGGGCCGAAAACACAGAATCAATGAAACAATGTTTCAAATATTTTGAAAAAAAACAACCACACCCTATACAGTAATGTTCGGATTTGATACTTGTTAGTTCGCATTCGCAATGGTGGAAGTGTTTCGCGCTAGAGCAGCTTGCTTTTCAAATATTCTCATCACAAACTAAAAAGTGTTGTCAGCTCATAGAACGGCCTCCATCGGCAACGAATTTAGAATGAAGGAAGAGTGAACTTGAACACAGTTATTTATAATAACAGAAGAGTTGAAGATCCTACTGCTGTCGCTTATGAGGTGACTTCATTTCCACGTTAAACTCTTTTGTGTTGCTCATTAATCAGAAAACAGAGGGACTAATAATTCTTCAAAGTTACGTCTGGTACATATGCAGAAGATTTGTGAGAGAACTGAATAGTAACAATGGAGCAAAAAGACGTTGAGAACACTTCCACTTTACGACCACAGATTGACCATTGGCGAAAGAAACTACATTTTAAAAGCCACTTTTCCATTAAATCCGGCATTGTTAATCAGTATTTTGTTGGATAATTAAAGTAGCGTGAGGTTGCTATGACTAACTCTTCGCCGTTTTCGTTCCCTTCAGAGTCGCGATGATCCAAGTGAATGGTCCACAGTCAACCATCTACGATAGTCCAACACCATTCTGTACAAAATGACATCTCGAGTGAGGTTACTTCATTTAAGCAGTGCTCAATTTAACGAGATTCAACTCGATGCGACTACAAAGACGCACATCGCGATGACGAACGAGTGTAGAGCATGGACTCGTACAATCGCGGATTTGTAGAAGACGAAGGCGTTGAAACGTTAGCCGAATAAACAAACCATTTACAACAACCTCATTTTAGGCTTCTGAGAGAGCACTGAAAGAAACTCCGTTGTCAAATAAACGATAAGAAGGGCCAAATGGAGAAGGGGCAGAAAGTAAGCGAATATGCATTGAACTGGAAGAAAATTCACATATAACTGAGCTGTTGATGACCTAAATCGGTAAGCTATGAAAGAGAAAAGGTTGCATAGCATGACTAGGAAGAGAAAAAAACCCGACTAGAGAAATCAGTAGGTACAAAAAACAAGCAGACGTTAAGTGCATTGTCAAGGGCAGCAGCAGAAGAAGAAAAACGGCTCAATGTGACGGTAGAGGCGAAGAATGTCCTCGTCTAGGGATAGCAGTCGAGTTTTTTTTGTCTTAGATTAAACGAAGAAACAAAACATAGTGCTAAACAGCGAAATACGTTTGATATAAAGGACCACTGCTTCAGAAAAAAAATTATGAAAGATATATTGTTGGGATTCGACCAATTCTTTAGAGGTGCACCATGCTGTCGACAACATCAAGCATTGCTAGAGATGAGCGTACATTTGGCCAAAACAATGACTAGCGGTGACTTAGCGATGTAATAACTCAATGTTTCCTATCTTCACAAACTGGTCTAATCCCACTTTGCTGACTCCCTACATATAAACGGCAAGGTTAGTCAGAGCGTAGGATCGAACTAACGAATTGTGTATAATACAGCGTACCTCCAACCATTGCGCTAATCTCACACTGTTTAAAAACAATAGTAACCTTGCCCTATACTCGTCCTGCGTGAAAAACCAGAATCGAAGAATGATTCAATGTTTCTAATACATGTGATATGCCATTCTGACCACAAGGATATCGTTATAAAATGACTGCAAAAATGCGACGGCATTAAGGATTTCACTTAAGTGCAAACAAGTACCGGTAAAAGTCGTGGTTGTCATATGGAGGAGTGTGTTGATTCGGACGATATTTCGGCTCGACATAGGGAGAATTCTGTTCAGAGCAATGCTGGCTATTCCACGATGACGTCTCCCTGGCCGAAGAATTCTCTTGCGCATCCATTCGAATCAAATCTGCAAGTTACTGAACGGATTTTATGCTAAACCACCAGAACTAGGATCTTGTCCAGTTGGGATTCTCCATCGAAACTGTTGAGAGATGATATGACAAATGAAGAAAAGTGGAGGACTAAAAAAGTAAATATTTGAGCCCAAAGCTATTCGAGTATCTACGAAGGATCAAAACCATTAGATATAAAGATTCAGAGAAAAACTTGTGTGAGCATTCAGAACTCGAATTATAAACTATTTTGAATTACTTAAAACACTCAGAGAGAATCCCGTAAACGTTGACAATGAATGAACATATCTTACTACGTTGCTATCAGTGCACGGGGAATCCACGAGTAGTTCATCTTTCCCACCAGAAACTTGCTGCTAACATCCAGAAGAAATATTGCCATAATGGGATTTAAGGAATAAATTTTAGAGATTTTATGTTTTCTAAAAATAAAAACTAGTACAAACATACCAGTTATATCCTCTAGATTCGTCTCAAGTGTTAGAAATGGATCCGATATCGGAATCTCACCAAAACTGTAGTCCATTCTCTACAAAGCGGTAATGCCACTGTCCATGAAACTGAAAACGGCTCGGCTTAAAAACGTCGCCATCATTCATGTCAGCCATCGATTTACGTAAACTGATGATGTAAGTATATGAATCTAAATTTATGAACAAAATGAACAAAAAGAAGCAGCACAGTAGTCGACGCACAGTTAAGTTTACATTATCCCATCTAACCGAATTGATATCTGATCATTTGAACCATATTATAAGCGAAAACTCTTACATTTTTAATATTAAAAGGGTAAAGGATAAAGCTCTCGGCGTAGATCAATCGCTGGAAGGTACGCGTTGCCTTCGACCTCATTAAGCATCGTTGGAGGTGACTGAATGCATATCTGGTCTTTACAATGATTCGCGCTTGACTACTGATGTATCGAGCCAGTACTACGGTCCTCCCATACAAGTCCGGTACCGATATGCGGACCGAGGATGGATGGAAGGCTTGGTGAGCATTGGGAGCGGAGATCGATCCCATTGTATTGCAGGGCGAATAAACGTGCTACACGCACCCTTTTTCAATGTTAGTTAGCCGAAATATTATGCACAAAATTAATTAGGAAGAAAATAATGAAGTAAGATTTAAACTTCATAAAATTTATCGCGGGCTAAAAGCGTAAATTACAACTTAACATAACGTCCAAAATATAAGTTTCTGGGCCTTTGATATGAACCTGACAAAAATGTTTATTTCACAAAGACTCACGAAGCTTTGATTACCTTCACATTCTTCAGAACCCGGAAAGGGTCGTACCAACATTCAACCTATTTTGACAACTATTTTCATAGCGTAATCATGTTATATTTACTGCCTATTCTTTTTTCATGACAGGCTATGATGTGAAATACAAGTACAGTGATGCTGCGATATTTGCAAAACTCTGGAGAGCAGGTGTCTGTGGCGGGGACCGATGCTCGCTCGATATTACCCTTTCTGGGGCTTACGTGTTCACCACCGCACCATGCGTGTCATTCGTTTTGCCTTTCTCTCAGCCATGTTTTATAGGTACTATCAGCAGTGTAGGGCGCGTGTGGCGCAGTGGTTGGAGGCGCCACTGCGGCGCGCACGTGAAAATGCGCCCATGGCTCACCAAGCCTTCCACCCCTACGGGGTCGGCAAATTGGTACCAGACTTGTCTGGGAGGATAGCAGCACTGGCTCGATACATCGGCCGGCCACCGCGAGTCATTGTAAAGGCCAGATATGCATTCAATCACCTCCAACGATGCTCAATGAAGTCGAATGCATGGCGCATCCCTCAGGGATTGATCAACGCCGAGAGCTTTATCCTTTATCCTTTTTATCAGCAGTGTAAACTAAAGTAAACTTCCATTAGGAAGTCCAGATAAGAATAAACCAGCATCAGGATCCACCACTGTCCTGGTATCAAACTAATCGCATAGTGGCGAATCTCCCTCTGATCCACAAGGGCTGCGACTGCCTATGGTGGTGACGATCTGAGGTGGGCTTTGCCCTGACGCTGATCTCGAGACTCTAGGGAACCACAATGGCTAGACCAGCACAAACCCCACAATAAAAATGTAAATTTTGCTGGGTTCCGCACAACTAGTGAGGGCGAGCCATCCAAGCATTCAAGTAATTGAGTATCAGCAGTCATCCGTCAACGGGATTGATCTGGAGAGCATAAGTCTTCTTCTAAAAGGTTCAATAAAAGGAAGAGTAAGAGGATTCCAAGCAAACAGACTAGAAGACACAGAAAAAGGCGAAAACGATTGAACTACCGGCTATCATGAGATCGCCTTAGATCAGCTTATCAATGAATATTGTAATCCACTGAGTAATTTCAAGGCTAATTGACAGTCGACTATAGTAATCGTTATCTACAAGCCTCTGATTGCAACCAGACAATGAGTGCCTAAAGATCAGAACAGAAACAGGAGAAAGAATAGAGACGGATCTCTTCAATACATTATTGATTACGTCACAACATAAAAGTACTCGCTATATTGTTTGGACTGAGGGTTATGAATGCTTTGCATGCTACTACTTTGCTATTATTTCATTATTACTTTTATTATTAGTACCGTTACTATTGTTTTCATTATTACTATAACCATCACTATTATTACATGATCCGACATCACATGTATCACACCGTGTGGATCCCAACACTTCTTGCATTCGGTTCGTTTCTCTGTTTCCACCAACCATAAAAGTCTACGAACTTTGGCATTGTGGCTTCGGTTGGTGCATGGCGAATTTTCATTCTTCGTCACGAATGTGGTCCAACGCTGATCGAGTCGATACACTCTGGAATCCTGAGATAGCTGTGCTGAAAAGCCTCGTGGATTGTAGGAAATCAGCTTGTCGTGGACAATTCTGGTACCAATGTCTCAACCATGAAGTGAGGATAGCTTGGTTGGATCGGAGTCCTGTCGAACTAATGCCTGAATGGGTTGAACCGTTCTCGTAATGGACGAGTCAGTACCACTGGGCCACCCGCCCCTTGTAAGACATTATTTAGTATTACTATGGTTATTCATACAAACACATTATTGTCAACATCTGCAAGTGTTTTGGAATTTATCTCGTGACTATTTCATCCCTTTTTGTACACGCACATCACATACGACAACAGCGATTTGTCATAGCTTTCGGGCATGAAGTAACAGTCAACTACTAGTCAAAATACTGATTAATGTACCCATTCGAAAGACGGTTTTCTGCACTTTTCTAAGCAGAGAATAGAGCCATTCCCAACTAACACCTACCACAACATCTGTCTAGGACAAAACATCGACTGACTCCCGAAAGTATGGAAAAGAAGCTCCACGCGGCAAAAGAAACCACGGAAAACGTGCGCATTAAAAGCAATATGCACCTTCCCTATCGACCACCAACGCACGCATTGAAATCAAAGCGCGTCGTCTCTATGGTGTAAACATGCATATTTTAAAGATAATTACGGTAATTACGACATCTGAAGATTTTACGCAGACAGAAGAATAAAAGAATAAAAGCACAACAATCTGTGGATTTCCATAAAAAGCAGGGATTAAACGATCTCCGAATTCCAGCACAAATTTAACTACTTTATATAGAACTGAGCATGTTAAGCGATTTTAATTAAATTTGTAGAAGAAGGTCAAAACAAGTCAAAAAGTAACTTCACCAAAACCCAAAAGAAGGTCAGTAGAAGCCTTGGAATACTTCAAGAGGTTAGACAGTAGATGGACACAATATTAGCTCATAAAGCATGACTTCTTAGTCAACCGTATATCAAACTACGAAGTGAATACACAGAACAAATCGCAAAGAAAAAAAAATCGTTAATTGTTAAATTTTAATTATAAAAAAGAAAAAGAAATATGGAAAGAAGCAAATCGTAAATTGTGAGGACTGATTGACTTAGAATGTGAAAATGGTTCATTTTGTAGAGAATCATAGAAAAAATGACGCCCCTAAAAATCCATAAAAATACAGTAATCGTTTGATTACAGTCATTCTCCCATCATAAACAATCTGAATGCCCTTCTTAACATGTGCAGACAAAGAAAAAAACCATAGAGATAACCCCTACCTGTGAAGATAAAAATATCAATCTGATAAATGTCTGTCGCCAAACGTTAATAACGTCCTTTAATCATCTTTTCGCTTTTTCTTTCGGGAAATAAGTCATATTTTACAAACAAAATGATCGAGATTTCCAAGACAACTTAACCAGGATTTTCTTCATTCTCGAACCGTAGAAGGAACATACTCAGGTACTTTGCATACACATACATGTATATATGTATGGTTATTTAAAAGACTACGTGTAGCGCAGTGGCCTGCAGTACACATGTGATCGATCCCTGCGCCCCAGGCCCACTAAGCACTCCGTCCCCTTGGGATTGGCAAATTGGTATCGAACTTGTCTAGGAGGATAGCAGAATTGCTTCGATACATCGGTATGTCACCAAGAGTCATTGTGAAGGTGAGATATGCACTCAATAGCTTCTGACGATGCTCGACTTGATGAAGTCGAATGCAAGGCACATCTCACCGG
>MQTX01000251.1:27200-79135 GCA_009735665.1 Angiostrongylus cantonensis | reverse complement strand
TATATATATATATATAATATTTCGACTTTTGCAAGCTTTTTAAAAAGAAAAATGCGCAGGTTACAAAGGTGGAAAAAAGTTAGAGAAGCGAAAAAAATCACAAACGAATTTTCCTTTCACATTCACAATAATCGATAGAAAAAAATCCTTTCAACTTATGATCATTAACCATAAGGCCATAAAGCGTATGGAGTTCAATAATGCCGTTGGAATGCGCCATGCATTCGACTCCATCCGTAGTACCATAGGGGTGATTGAATGTACATCTGGCCTAAGCAATGAATCACAGTGGATTACCGATGTCTCCTACAACCCCTAATGGACGACATCTTGGTTAGCTCAAAGTGAAGAATTGAACCAAAGACCAGATATGCATTACAGAACACCATGAATCACTGCGCTACACGTGTCCTTACTAATAATAATGAAATACTATCACTACGATATGAGGAAGAGCAAATGGAGATAAAGAAGAAAGGATTTACGTCGAGTACGGGGTGGAAGCAGTGACAAAGACAAACAGATGGAGAGAGAGAAGAATGATAAAGCTACGAACAAATTGAGGAGATGAACGGAAAAAAAGTCGAGACACAAGTGAAATGACAGCAGAAAGAACAAAAATAGTTGGCCGACGAAAAGCCATAATGTCAATAAGGAACGACTTGTACTGAAATGAACCGCTGGTTAGTTGTAATGAACACGCCACAATGAAAAATGTATTAGGCTGTCCAGAAATTGTTGCCGAATCCGCAGCCTCACTTTCTCTCTACATGTTATCATAAAAGTTTTCTTCTAATCTCAAGCTATTATATATCGTTGCAATGCTAATTTCACCCACTTATCCAATTAGTCAATAATGATTGATTGGGGCCGATAGTATAGTGGTAGTGATGCCGGTCATCAGGAGCACTGTGCTGGTTTGATCCTGCCCTAGGCCCACCAAATCTCTCATCACCTCCGGAGTCAGGAAATTGGCGCCGGACTTGCCCGGGGAAAAATCGCTTTCTGCATACTAACTGCGAACGCTCAAGCCAGCCTACCTCAGAACTCCAAGGAAAATTGACTCGACCAGCATTCTATGACATTCAAGATGAAATGACAATCCACAAAGATCAGGTGGACTAACTTATCCAGACCATGTTTCGACGCCGCATCGGGTCAAGCCAGTATTTCGCCCTTTGTATTTATGAAATTGATACATGAGTAGTCTGAGATAAAAGCACCCCTTTTAATCCACGTGGAAACACCCTAGCTTGGATATCTCAGGATTCCACGGAGATCGACTTAACCAGCATTAAACGACATTCATTATGAAGACGACATTTCTCGAGCAGCAGACGAACTCACACACGAAAGGTTCGAAGGCCTTCGTGAAAGGTGGATACGAGAAAACGAATCGAATGTAAGAAGTGCTGAGACCTGCATATTGTAATATATGTGACGTCGGGTGATGTAATAATAACGAAAAGTATTATTTTTATAATGATAACAATAATAAAAGAATTTTTGTTCCGCTGAATACCATCGCTATTTTTTCTGCGAATTCTGTCCAAGATTCTTCACCTTAATACTTTTTTCTTGCAAGTAAAACCAAGTAATTAAAATTTTCTTGCAAGTAAAACCAAGTAATTAAAATTTGTGAAGCACAACTATAGGAATGCTGAGATATTAGCACAATTCGGAACCTCAAATGGACTTCAAGATTGCGAATGCCTTTACCGATGGTCACCTGGTAGCCACCACACCAACCGTGGTTCTTCGTTAGCTCTCTCTCAGCCATGTTTTTGCCCTATCGGTGTTATATATGCCAATTTATGCTTCTCAGATCATTCCCGTTGAAGGGTGATTGCTGACAGCACCAAAAGAGTAAAAGTCTGGCTTGGAGAAAGGGTAAGCAGGAACTTTGGTTGGTATGGCGGAGAGCACGCAAATCCAGGTAAAGGCACTTGCGGGTACGAAACCCAACTGAGGCTCCAAGTTTTGCTCATAGCTCAGCCCCTTATGTTTGCATTTGACGCCCTACCCTACCATGAAAGAAGAATAAGCAGTAAAAAGAAGTTAAGAAGTTTTGATTTTAACTAAGATTTTTTAAAATTTGTCGTCTCATCAACAGAATCTTTAAAGGACTGTGCAACTGTTCGAAATGGTTTTTCAATCGTTCAGTCTGAAAATGTGTGGCTTCTTCACAGCACCGATAAAGCTATCAATGCACGAACCACCCAAATAGTAGTTCAGTATTTACAAAAGTATGTCATGTTGAGGCAATAAAACCTTAGAGAAGGGATCTCGGCGGAACTGAGGATTGAACCTGCTATCATTCTACCTATATTGCATTTCAAACGAAAAGAAACGAAAAACTGAAAACATACATAATCACGAGGACAACGGCAAATATGAGCTAAACAGAAATGAAATGATGTCGGGGATGAACCATCGATTAAAATGGACACCTAAAGTATATTCTGTTGTGATATTTTTCTACTGACACACATTTTCGCTATTCCGCCACTCTCACCCGCACCCAGTGATAAGACGTCTACGTATTCTACGTATAATAATCTCTATCGATTGGAGAAAACATAGTGACTTAAGATTCATAAGCACACAAGCTGAAGGCTGAGGAAGGAAAGAATGCTTCAAAGTTCTGATCCCAAACTCCGAAACATAAAGAGATGCTGTGACTTAAATTGAGGAAACTGTTTTAAGATATTGGTTTAATCTTATTTAGGCTTCTGAATGAAAACGTCGAACTTCTTGTTAGCTAGGGAGACCCTACTAGGGGACAATCCACCCGCTTTAGACCGTAGCCTGACACACAAGACAGGCCCGAGAGTCACCATAAGGCGATGAAGCATTGAGGGAAATATTACGATGACATTAGAGCCTTAAATAAGAAGCATAAAATAAATGAATACAAATTCCATTCAAATTAACTATCTAATCTTCACATAATAGTCTCTTAGTCATTTTTCCCCAAACTTCAAAAAATGCTTGTGTGACGAAACATCATAAACACCTCGTCGAAGCATTGACGAACAAGGTTACAGAAAAAACCGTACGATAAACAATTTGCTAAGAAACATGGATGATACCTCTTTGTGTGGGCTCTGAACAATTCCCACTTGATTCTTCCCTGGTTGGGAAAATTCCCTACACTTTAACCCAAGATCGTTATGTTGAGGCGTTCCCATGTTGCCCTAGATTAAGTTATGTAAGCCAATGTGTAGGTTGGTTTGCTCCACTGCGACGACTAGTATCCACTTTTAGCAGCTGCTCCTCGTATAGCCTTCTTTTAAGATGAGCCTTCAAATGGAAATGAAGAACTGTTTCTTAGTTTAGATGACAATGTCAAAAAATAAACCACACACATCACATATAGTTGATAAAGAGTGCAATATTACCCTTCCAAGATGAAAGGAAGACTGTATTGTTATTCTTTGGCTCGTTATCTGCTCTCCACGAACGGCCAAACACTGAAGACGTCGCTCAAACCAATGAAAGAGCTCATCCTGTGTGAATTATGGTAACGATCTAGCAACAACTGAAGTGTAGTAAAATGATGGTGAGCTAAGACTTTCCCAAGGGAGGGACTTAAGACAAAGATTTCCATGTGTGGAGCCATAAACTGTCACTAAGTATTACACTATCGAACAAGTACAAAAAGGGATCAATAAAGAATTTCCTTCGTGTATTTCATGAGGAAATGCTCTTAAGTTCCCCGAGCAAGAAGCTTCGAAACCCTTTCTAATTGAAGGGTCTGAACCTATCAACTGGAAACAATTTATCAGGAAAACCGGTGTACATGCGTGTCGCTTCTTGTTTGCGTTTAACCCCTTCGCTAGTTAAGAAAAAAGTCTTCCATTAAGTTATAGAGATTACCATTCTTATTCCAAAGGTGATAACCCACATCATCCATCTCCAGGACTCAATTCATGGAAAATGAACCGTTCTACAAAGGTGAATATGCACATGCGCTCGCCAAATGCCCGATTGTCAGCCCACCATTCCACTTTTCAGTTCACAACATGATGTAGAGCATCTCGAAGTGTGAAACATGGAAGATTGAAAGGCGAGTCTCTTTACAAGATACAGCCAACAATTGGGCAAATCTAGTTACTGCGGTCTACCTTAATGCGTTTTTCAAACACAGAATGATATTAGGGCTAAGTGATTGTTTACAACTTGGTTACATGGATACATTGACGGCCCGTCCTCACTGGTTGAGTTCCATAATCTCCATTTTTCGGAGTTTTGCTGATTTAGCCACTGTGGTTCCTTGGAGTCTAGAGGTCAGCCATGCCAAAGTGTGCTCCAGGTCCTCACAACAACAAGCAGTCGTCGCCCTTGTGGATCACAGGGAGATTTGTCAGTATGAGATTTTGATACCAAGACGGTGGTAGGTCCTGGTATTGGTTTACTCTTAGCTAGGCTTCTTGATGGAAACGCCGGACTTCTCAGCTTAGGAGACCCTGCCAGTGATGAATCCCCCGCTGTACATCGCAGCCCGACACCCAGGAACACCTCGCACCCGCCACTATGAGGTGGTAAACCGTTGTTTCTTCGCATAAAATCACGCACTACGCAATTTTACATGAAAATAAATTCATGACTGAGACATTTCGAACGAGCATGGTTTTTTTCACAAACGATGGCATTTTTTCGACAACTGAACAATTTGGGAACAGTGGTCTAGGCAAAATACGAGAGGCTTTGCTCTATTCAGTGGGTACACTCAACTTCTGGGCAAGATTATTTTCATCCTAAACTTGTTCAAAACACAAATTTGCAAAGAAATTCAACTAAAAACAGAATTGTAAACATAAGTGTGGCATTAATCAACATTAGCGACGCGTTCGGAACATAACTGCAGGCTGACCTTCGGTGAAGAAAACAAGAAGGAAGTGATCTGTGAGCTCCAGAGAATTAGAATTCCATCAAACCTGAACAATAAACTTTTACTTCAGTGATAAAAACTTGTAATTTCTAAAAGATTTAATTCCAATTAATGAAATCCTCTATGAGCCCAAATACGCTTGCTTTCGCAGATTAATTTCCGGTCACGTATGAGCCTATGTGACTCATCCAGTAGAGAATGGGTTATTGCGTGGGATTACGAAATCGAGAGCGCCGATTGCAAGACTTGGATAATACATTATGAAATATTATGCAGAACTAATGAATAAGTGAGTTTTCCACCACATCACCATCCTCTCTTCATTTCCCAACTTATTGTAACACATCTCGAAATGTGCAACATGGAAGACTGGACATTTGATGACCTTCACCTTTAGATCTTCCCAGACCTTTAATGACGTCCCAGACTCTGAGGAAGGCCAAATCCGCCGAAACGTCAACGTGCTAGTGAATAAAGAATAAATGACATCTCGTGCTTGCTCAACAAGAATCTAGGAATTAATGAATGAATACTTTTGAGTAGCGAACTAAAGTAATCAACAATACGATTTTTCAGATGTATTCGATGAATTACGTACAACATTGTAAACAGTTTCTGTCGTCGCTGCACCACATCGTAAACATGTGATTTCATTGCAGGAAAAAGAAAACAAAGAAAAACAGCCAGACGACATGCGACCGTGGAAGGTGTAACGTCGTTGGCACGTGCAAGGTGACCTCTAACTGTAATCGTTGGACAGAATATTTTCGATGACGAACGTGTCGATGTGTTAGCAGCCGATTTCCAAATCGACATCTTCAGTGTTTTCGATGCAAATCTCCGAAAATACTACTCAGTATTTACTTTATTCATTCAACTAACTATTGGTTCAGATGACTAGCACATCTAGTACATCGTGTATGAAGCCAACAGAAAACAAACAAAACAAAATCGAAAGTTTAAAAGTTGCTGAATTTCGGGTGAACGACATCAAATTCCAAAACTATAAAATTCTAATGTGACTGTGATTGCCTTTTTCAAATTTCTTCCTAATTACTTTCCACATTTACTTCTTAAGGACGCGGGAAGCACAGTGGGTAGAGTTACCGTTCAATGATACACGGAACGCCACTAGTTCGACCTCATGCTAGCTCAACAAAGCCATCCATCTTTGCGGTGCTGATAAATTCTCTGAGAAAAGTTCACTCTGATCTGCAGAGACCGCCGAGTACCTGTAGTTTAATGAAAATGTGAAAACGCCCTAATATAGCTATGGTAGGATTTCAGGCAGAATTAAATCGACTAGGATCCAACGACGCTGAATCAAGCGACAGCGTAGCGCATATGCAAATCCGAAGGCCTTCGACAACAGCGAAGTGAGTGAAAAAGCAGCTGGGATCTGCACCGTATGGGACATAATATCATGTAAAACTAAATAATTTCATGTATTTCATGTATAAAAACATCCCAGTGTCCCAGGTTTAATTCCAGATTCGAAAGAAGGTTTCGTCTCCGATAATGGAGCACATAAAAGATGCAAAAAAAGTTTCAAAGCACTTATTGCCAAAGGAAAAGTGGCACGATGACAGAAAACCATGCATAAAAAGAAGGTTCGCACTTCTGCGCACTTGCTCCGACCAAAGACTTTGAGGATCCCGAGAATGCCAAGACATTCTTGGAAATCTCCACCGGCTCACTTCAAGCTGGACTCTTTTGCTAACCCAAGCATCCGTTGACCTCCAAATCCGCTATAAGAGCAAACAAATATAAAAAACATGTTGGTTGGTCGTGCCGAGGTTAAAGGAAAGTCAGTTTTGAAAAATTATTACGGTCTGTATTAGCTGATAATGATGCCGGCTGCTGTAGGACAGATTGTCCGGAGAAAACGAAACGATCGTCAGTGGACAGTCAGTATCCACAGGAACAACCCTGTATAAAAGAACATTGCCGAGCGATATTAGTTCATCCGACTGGTGGGTGCTTCACTTAATTCTACTCGAAGCGTTCACAAAGACCCATATAGGAAGAATGACGAACCGCCGGCAGTCGAATTGGATCAAACCGACTCTGAAGAAGGCGATGATGCAGCCGAACAAAGCCTTTTCGATCAACTTCGTGTCAGCTTCTGAATGAGAAAAGATGTTGAGTAGCTATGCTGAGGTTGGAAGAAAGTCGGTTTTTGAAACATTAAAAAATCCAGCCGAAAGATCTACTGCTTAAAGAATTGATTATGAAGATGAAACAACAGCGCTGCGGATGGATAACACAACCAAAAAATGGACTTGAAATGATCAATTGGAAGCCATATAATAGGATGTGCAAAAGTGCATGAGAACGGGATGTCGATCCTCGATCCAACAGCATCAGCATTTTCATTGCACATTATTTTGTTTGTTTTCATTTATTGCACGATTTAATATGACATATATCACACTGGCGGGTCCCAGCGCTTTCTGCAACGGATTCGTTTCTTGCTACCCATCATCCATGGAACTTTTTTGTTTACGTACGGGTTCGGGTACCGCTTGAGAATTCCCTCCTCTTCGCTACGAATATCTTTGAGTGCTAGACGAGTCGATTTTCCCTGTAATCCTGAGATATCCACGCCCACATGGATTAGAGGAAGTGTGATTAAACTTGATTACTCTGATAGCAATTGCCCAATCTTGGAGAGTTTTGGGGCCCGGTAGCTTTGATGTGGGCTCAAAGCAGAGCTTGGGATGGGGTGGGCCGTCCTTCTATTAATGATTCATCACTACCACTACCCGCTCCCTTCATTGCATATTTTATAAAATATTATGTCTACAAAATATACACCCAGAAGTAAGTCAAATGAAGAAAAACATTTTTCCTCAGGAAAACACCACTTGTGTATTTTAAATAGATGGAGTAATGTTAAAAATTGAATCGAGTTGAACCAAAGTGACATTAAAAGTTTAGCAGCTCCTTTATCAAATTCCTGAATTCAGAAAAAAGATGGTCCAGAGACCGAACACAAGAAGATACAAAAGATAACTCACTTAAAAACACCTGCAAATAGAAGCCACTTAGATTAAACTGAGATAAAAACCTATTTAATTGACGTTTCCTCTGCTCGTGATAGACTTATACTCTTCTCAATCTTTCAAAAGATGTCCATCACTTGATAAGAACTTCAAAATAACCAAAACTCCTAGAAAACAGAAGAGTTAGTAAGAGGAACAGACGGATTAAAAGCCCTAGTCGCTGATCAACCACTCAAGCAGACGACGCGCATTCGATTCCACTCATAGCATCGTATTGGTGGTCGACCGTATATCTGGCCTATACAATGATTTGCAGTGGCTCATCGATGGATTACAGCAGTTCTGTTATTCTTCCAAACAAATCTGGTAGCAATTCCCCGACCCCGGATGGGGTGGGAGAGGCTTGGTGAACCCGGGGCGAGATCAGGAACCAGAGACCGATCGGGTGTGTACTGCAGGACACCAGTAACCACTTCGCTACACACACCCATAAACAGAATAGTAGAGCCAGTAGATTCGCCAAACAAAAGTTGACATACATAGAGATTCGTGTAAGATTAACATGCAAATATAAAACAAAAGCGTGTAATCGACATAGAAATAGACCATTGCTTTAAAGCCCACTAAACCCTAGTAGAAAGAGTGATAAAAATAAAATGCTTGAACCAATATGGTCTTAAAAACTAGCAAACACAACTTTAATTTGAACCACTAATGGTAATGGTAGTTGGCTGCGATGTGCGGTGTGCGTGACTACAGACCTGCATATCTTACCATAGTGTTTTATTTGTGAACTGAATCCACACTATACAAGTCCATATTCCATACCAATCATGATTCTAGATTTGTGGTCGATTTTGACTAGGATTTCATTATTAGTTGCTGTTTCTATATTTTGGGGGTGCGTGTAACGTAGTGGTCAGAAGCGCCCTGCAATACACATTGGATTGGTCTCCGTGCCACAGGCCCACCAAGCCCTGCGTCGCTCCGGGGTCGACAGATTAGTGCCAGAGTTGTCTGGGAGGATAGCAACACTCGCTCGATACATCGGTAGGCCACTGCGAGTCATTGTAAAGGCCAGATATTCATTCATTCATCTCCATACGATGCCTAATGAAGTCGAATGCATGGCACATCCATCAGGGATTGATCAACGCTGAGAGCTTTATTCTCTTGTCTTTTATTATTCTTATATTTTATCCATTGTTCGACTCCTAACAACAGAGAATATTCCTGTATATCTAGGCTATTTTTAAGGTTACACAGCAAAATGGCTTCATTTCAAATTCCCGGACTGGATTACGATAGCGAGTCTGGTCGGGTAGCGAAATGGAGTTCACCATCACCAGAACCAGAGGAAACGAAACCACCTATGGTATGGTTTTCAATGAATCATAGATTGTGGTAACGAGCGGAACCAAAGGCTTCGTACTCCATAGAGTATTTTGACGACTTCGTTTTAGGAATTTTCCGGATGAATCCTGACTTGCCTTGGTTGCGTGAGAATCTTTTTATAACCTTTTTCCTGATTAATTCGAGATTTTGTTGATGCTAGGTCACGTAAAGAAGTAGATTGTCTTACATAGTCTAGTTAGTGGTAGTCTTTCTGGGCTACTCATTATGGATTTGACGCTATTTTCAATAGTTACTCCCAGGCTCACGAATGTACTGTCATATGTTGTTTTTTATAGGATAATCATATGTGCATCGATTGTTACAGCATTGCAATGAAAATTGTACAACAACCACGAGGAAATCCTGTGCCCGACAAGTATCTTGTCGTACATGAACTCACAAGTTCGTTCTCCATCTCTTTTTGATCAGTTGAAGCCCTGTAATATTTTAGAGTAGTTAGAGCTACTCCTTCCAACGGTTCACCGCCTCATCGCTGCGTGGAGGTGTTCATCGGTGTCGGACTGCGATGTACAGCGGGGAATTCATCCCCGAAGCAAGGTCTCCCAAGCTGAGTAGTCCGGGTTTTCCATCGAGTAAACCCATCTAGGAGTAAACCAATGGCAGAATCCATCATCGTCTTGGTATCAAGCTACTATAGTGCAAGTCTCTCTGATACACCACATAGGCGAAGGACTGGAGGGTGACAAGCATCTTGTTGTACCTGAACTCACAGATGTGTTCCACATTTCTTTTTTATGACTTGAAGAACTGTCGTTTAATATTTAGAGTAATTAAAGCCACCATAATAAACCCGGAGTTTTGCAAATCGCAGCATCATTATGGTTAAAGCCACTATATTTTAGCAACTAACTTAGATGTTTCTGGTGCTTGACGTACTGGACATTTCTTTATGTTCATCATATTCTTACAGGCGAAGAATTGGCTTCTTTTGGAAATGCTCTTAAGGACAGCGACATCGATCATGATGGAGACGATTTCATACGTATGCATTTTAATTCATTACATTTTACCGTTGTGGCATATTAAATACACATGTAACTATGTATATCTATATACACGTACATATATATGTTATATATATAATAAAGATAAAGCTCTCGGCGTTGATCAATCCCTGAGGGATGCGCCATGCATTCGACTTCATTAAGCATCGTTGGAGGTGATTGAATGCATATCTGGCCTTTACGATGACTCGCGGTGGCCGACCGATGTATCGAGCCAGTGCTGCTATCCACCCAGACAAGTCTGGTACCAATTTGCCGACCCCGGAGGGATGGAAGGCTTGGTGGGCCATGGGCGCATTTTCACGTGCGCGCCGCAGTATATATATATATATATACTTGGAAGGCTCGTTCCCATTGGTTGCACAAGCCACAGCACATTGTCTGTTTTTCGGAGTTTTGCTAGTTTAGCCATTGTGTTTCACGGGAGCCCCACGGTCAGCCAGGCCAAAGTCTGGCGCAGGTCGTCACCACCACACGCAGTCACAGCCATTGTGGATGAGAGGAGGATTTGCCAAATGCGACTAGTTGGATAACAAGACGGTGGTGGATCCTGGTATTGGTTGACCCTTAGCTATGCTTTTCAGCTTGGGAGACCCTAGGGGGAGGTACGAATCCATCCGCTGTACATCACAGCCCGACACCCAGGAATATCTCCCAGCCATGATGAAGCGGTAATCCGTTGGGAGGTGTATATATACATAAAAGCTTTTTTGAACTTCACATTTGCCAACGACGACAGTATTGTTGTGAAATTTGCAGATTGTGATAGGTGTAACTGTTACTATCGAGCATCATGCAAAGAGCACCCTCTTTTCTGGGTCAAAGACCGTGAACCTGTAAGTTCTTCCCGTATTTTTCTTAGTTTATCATTAGTTTCTTGTGTTGCGACTAAATGCGTCTTAAAATTTATAGGCAAAAAGCTCGAAGCCAGAGGACCGGGCCAGAATGACAGCACCGGCATTCATAAGCATCAAGACATCGTCGATTCCTAACGCAGGGTTGGGTGCTTTCGCAGAAGCTTGCATTCCGGTTCGTTTTTACCGCTTTGAATGCTGACGATAAAGCGGTGGTTAGTGATGTAGTTCGTTAAGAAGCAAGGTGCTAATGGGATCCCCTCTTGAAAGCTCTTCCCCAGTCCATGTGCGAACGCCTTATCCCGTATCTCCAAGAATGCAGGGAAAGTCGACTCGACCAACATTCAACACCAACATCAACTCGACATTCATAAAGGAGACGAATTCCTCAGGCAGCAGCCGAGACAGCATGTAAAATTCTGGAAGATCTTTGCTGACAATGAATGCGAAGAACAACAGATTAAATGCGTGATGACGGGTCATGTAAAAAGTGAAACAAGAAATTTTATCACGTCATTGTGGATTGGTTCAAGAAGTATTCATTTTATCATTAGCACTGTAGTATATACACTAAATTACGTTTATTAAAAAGGTAACTTTAGGTAGGTATGGTTTTTGGTCCGTATCAGGGGATTTTAATTGACGATGCTTCTGAAGCAGAGAAAGACGGGTACTGCTGGGAGCTTAGGTAAAGTGTTTCCTGGTTAAATCCAGAAAAAAATGCTTGTATATACATATGTGTGTATATGCGCATATACATATAGATATTCACATATATATTTATTTAAATATATATATGATATAGAAATCGCTCTATTCGCAAATTTTTCCAAAAATCTGGCTAAGACCGTGTTTATAGAAGTAGCGACGGCCCACATTTTATGGATGGTAGTAATACGCAGTATTCAAATTGGATGAGATACATCAACAGTTCGCGACGTGAGTTTTAGCCCAATTCTTAATCGATAGGCAGCCTTCTCTCCTTTCTCGTTCCTTCCAATTTACATTTACTTCTTATTTATTTATCTTCGTACTATTTGCACCAGCACCGTATACATCTACACTTTGGTTTAGAATAGAGGTAACGTCTGCAGGAGAAATGGAATAGCGTCCTGAGTTTCGCTGTTTATACAACCCACGTCTTTGACTTACTCATTAAAGAAGTTCTGGTTCAACTTATCCTATCAACTCTTGCTAATTTAGCACTTAAGCTCAGAGTTAATTTGATTTCCATTCACCCCGTACGATGGTATCAGTCGCTTCGAACGCTAAGCCAACTTGTCTCAGGGCCAAGTGAGCTTTGTTAACTGCGATAAGATGTGTTAGGATCCACAAATCTTTGCTTACAAGATAAAAGCTCGCTTTATTTAGCACGATGAGACTTATTTTCGGGAGCCCACTAGGCGTATTTTGTGCAGTTTCTTTATCAAGGCTCGTATTTCGAAAATAAAAGCTACTGAAGAATGTTTTGTCCAGCAAGCACGATATCCCCAAATGCGCCATTGATCTTGTGACTGTCGAGATTCGCCGGACAATTTAAGAATTCAAATTTCGTTCCCGTGTTTTAAAAAGAAATTTTGGCTTTAATGAACCATAAAAAGAATAAAATCTCTCGGCGTGGATGGATCCTTGAGGAGGGCACCACGCATTCGACTTCATTAAGCATCGGTGAAGATGACTGAATGCTTATCTGGCCTTTATAATGATTCGCGATGGCCTACCGATGTATCGAGTCAGTGCTGCTATTCTGCCGGACAAGTCTGGTACCAATTTATCGACCCCGTAGTGATGGAGAGCTTGGTGAGTCTCGGGCCCGAGGATGGAGCCCATGTGTATTGCAGAGCGCTTCCGGCCACTGCGCTGCCATGCCCTTTTAAAGAACCATACTTACTCATAAATAGAGAGAGCAAAATCATATGATGATGGTAATTCCAACGGCATAATCATGCTAGTTGTCCAAAAACTATCGACAATTTTCGAAAAGCCACTTTTGGTCCCCAAGTGTTGAAGCTTGAAGCGTTAAAACATTACTGCACGTTGTAGTCATATGCTTATTCAGAGGTCGCAAATTAGATAATTTTATTCCAGACGACAGGGAACAAAACCTGTTGGCATTTCAATACTGCGGTGGCGTGTACTACCGAGTGATACGACCGATCAAAATGAAGGAAGAGCTACTAGGTGGGAAGAGTCGCTGCCTCCGTACTAAACGTTCCCGTTGATGTTTTCTTTCGACTATCTTTTATACTCTATTCTTATGAAATACTCAGAGCGTACTGTCCTTTGTAACTGTAATTTATTCTTCGTTTTTCTTCTGATAAATATCCGTTATTGGGTTAACCTTCGTCCGACTCATAGAGTTACAGTACATTTGGACAAAACATTTCATTTAGTGGTTTTTCAATCCGGGTATGTATAGTAGTGAAATTAGTTGCCATTTTTCACAGTAGGTTAGGTATGGACTGACTGATATCATTCTTTCCCATAACCTTCGATCCTTGTTCGTTACTACTATTTTTCAAAAAATAAACATTTATGACCAATTGGGCTCATGAGTAAAGTGCTGTGTCACCATCTATCGTATTTTTCCTTTTAGTGTGGTATGGTAAGAAGTTCGGCAAAAGTCTCGGAGTTTTCACTACGCTGCGTTCGCTGAAGAGGCCGAGCACACCAGCTAACAAGAACCCCTTCATACTTTAACTGATGGTACGTTTATACCTAGGGAATAGACGGTGGCACAGCATAATCACCAGAGAAACAAGACAAAAAGAAAATGTCGAGCGGTTCTGAAATACATTAGAAGTTTTCGTTTCCATCGTTGTTGTGTTGTGGACGTTGAGTAGCCTGAAAGTTGAATGTTCTAAACAGAAGAAAAGAAAGACATCCCTTTCATTTGCTTTGACTCAAGTCAAAAATATTTGTGTAATGACGTCAGAATCCGCTGATTTAAGTGGTAAGATATCAAACTTTTTATTAACAAGTATGTTGTCGGACCATGTGAGCAGAGTTTTTGTGTACAGCTTTGAGGATAGCTAATTTCCAAACATGCGCATCATGCTGGAAACTAGAGCGCTGTTGGACACAGCAATTGTTGAGATGCTATGCAGTGATAAGGGAAACACTTAAAGGACTAAACTGTACTCACCTGTGACGTTAGACGCTGTCTTTCAATTCGTTTCTTTTCCATCATCGCAATACCGTTGACAATGCGTTCTTCTGGGGATGCGCTATCCAAGGAGATGAAACTAACTTGTTTCTTATCGCTTCTTTTCGGTAGTTTCACCGGCTTTAGGCAGTAACCACGTTCTGCAGTAGCTGCACATATAGAAGTTACACAGATGTAGGTCTTTTCTTGTTTTCTGTCATAAAAGTATTCGTCTAGGACTTTATGGTTGTTGTGCTGACGCAAGTAAGTTGAGTTTAGTAATTAGTGATTGGTCCATTTCAAACTAGCATAGGGGCACCTGTAGCCCAGAGGTTGGAGGCGCCCTGCATTACACATGGGATCGATCTCCGCGTCTCAAGCTCACCAAGCCTTCCATCTCTTTCGGGTTCGCAGATTGGTACCAAACTTATCTGGGAGGCAAAACTGGCTGGATATCGCTAGGCCACCGGTAGTAATTGTAAAGGTCAGATATGCATTCATTCGCCTCCAACGATGCTTGATGAAGTCGAATGCATGGCGCATTCCTTTAGGATTCATCAACGCCAAGAGCTTTATCCTTTTTATCCACACTAGCATAAGCAAACAGTTCGTGCAGTAAATGGAATAGTATGAGTTGAAGGAATTTTGGACTTACCGATGATTGAAAATCGTTCATTAAGCGTAATGCGACGATTCGAGTAGTTCTGAGCTCGTTCAGGAAGTTTGACGAAATTTTTTTGAATAGCAGCACGACCCTCGATCGGTTCGATCACGTAAGTGACGGCAGTCATGTTCAATTTGTCCTGGATTGTGTTCGTGTTCAGAACATCAGAACCTTGGTAGTCATATCAACTACTTTTAGTACCTTAGCAACTTAAGGGAGGCTTACTTATACCAAACGTTTAGTTGGCATTACGAAGGAAAGAAATTGTGTGTTTATGATTGCCATTTTCAGATTTGGACGACGGTTTGACTATGGCAGCACTGTGCTCATTTACCATTACGAAGATAACCACGTTGTGATAACTGTCTAGTACTAAACCACTTCCCAAATCATAAAAACTCAATTACCAGTATGTCCCTGATGTTTTAAACATGGTTAACTGTTCTTTCATTTTTCTATGTTGGGCTACACATCGACTAGAAATACTTATTTAATCTCGTGATATTCAATTACTGGTTTTGCACTCAGTGAATTTGCCAAAGAAGATTGAAGCTGATGAAATAAAACTCTCAACGAGGTCCTATAGATTGAAAAGCTGTACTTATAACGGTATAATATCTCCTTCTTTAAAAGAGTAAAGTAAAAAGTTACTGTTGTATGAAGTAATTGTTATAAAGTAAAAAGCCGTATGAGAAAGTAATAAGCAGATAGTCGAAGTGGACAGCAAATGTCTACGAAGTCAACTAACACACCATGGAGCGGTCAAGTTTAGATTTCGCGCGCTCCCGCCACATTGCTAAATTTTGAAACTGGTTTACTGTTTCCTTATTAGGTTGTTATACAGTAAACCTTATGAATAAACGGAATTTCAGATTGTCTAATGGAGCTGTGGAATCTGTGTGTTCCACAGATTGTTAGCGGCTCGTATATGGAAATATAATATATGGGACGATGGGCGCAGCGGTCGGCGGCGCCCTGCAGAACACATGGGATCGATCCCCGTGTCCTAAGGTCACCAAACCTTCCATCCTTCTGTTGTCGGCAGATTGCTAGCAGACTTACTTGGGAGGGTAGTAGCACTGTCTCTACACATCGGTAGGCCACCGTGAGTCATTCTAAAAGGCCAGATATGCATTCAATCACATGCAAACGGTGCTTAATGAAATAGAATGCATAGCGCACCCCTCAGGGATTGATCAAGGCCGAGAGCTTATTTTATCGTTTATGTGGCAAGAAAGGAATGTATTAGTAAATCCGCTGCCATTTCTGGAAAGTTTTATTTGGGAGAAGTAACATAGCTAATGTACCGGAAAGCCTTCGTACTACCTCTACCATCTAGCGACACAGATTTGGGTAAGGCATTTGCTGTTACAACTATTTGAGGGCTTAGGCTTCAATTTGCTCCAGCTGTTTTGCTATGTGGTGATGGTCTTCCTGAAGGTGTATAAGTTGTGTTGGAACATAAATGGGAAAAGAAACTTCGATGTGAGCGAAGGTATGATGAAGTGTCGGGTTGAAGGCGAATAAAGAAAATTTAAGTTGCAACTATCTTCACAAAGAACTTTTACTACTTTTGCTTCATCTGTTGGTATTTTTGCTCTCCCTCCCAACGGTTTATCGCCTCATCGTGGCTAGGAAGTGTTCCTGGATGTCGTACTGCTATGTACAGTGAGTGGCTTCATCACCATGGAAAGGTATCCCAACATGAGAAAGAGTCGGGCGTTTCCATCAGGAAGCCTAGCTAAGAGTGAACTAATACCAGAATCGACCACCGTCATGGTATCAGACTAGCCGTATGGTGGCAAATCTCCCTCCGATCCCCAAGGGCGACAACTAGCTGTAGTAGTGATGATGTGGGGCAGACTTTGGTCAGGTTGACATCGGGACTCCAGGAAGCCACAATGGCTTAACCATCAAGACTTCAAAAAATGGAGATGGTGCTGGGGCCCGCGCAATCAGTGAGGGCGGACCGTCCAAGTGTCCAAGTTTTTGCTCTTACTTTTACTATTTTTACTACTTATTACTTCGTATGAGAAAGTATCATTTGGCTCTTCATCTATCTTTCAACGTTCTTGCCAATATGATTTGATAGTTTATTCCAGATTTCTTGGGTTGCTGAACACAGAATGAACTTCGCAGGTCGTCCCATGCGCATTAAACAATTACCACCAGCGGCCCGGTGAGTCCTGTTGCAGTTGTTTCTCCTTCTGTTGTGGAAGCTCTTTCTTTGTTGAGTTCGTTTGAGGAAATCTAATCGTTCGCTGTTAAGAAATGATGGTTTTTTAATTCCTAGTGAAAAGTAATGAGAGGTCTGAGGTCTCAGTTAAGTCAAGATGTGTGTTCCGCTTCTTTTTAAAAAATATCCTGTTTGGAAGCTATTTCAAAAGAAGCTATATTTTGGAAAATGTGTTTGGAAGACATAAAGACTTCATAGGAAGGATATTTTGACAGTAATAAATCCAAGGACGGACTTTTTATTGATCCCGGCATTGACCAATAAGTTTATTTTATTCTCAAGACACGAGGATCTTAGTGCGAAATTTATTCAGCAATGGCTGGTATCTCTGTGGTTATCCCTTCTTCAGAAGCTGAAGGGGCAAATTGACACGCAGTACACTCAGTCAAGCGCTTCCGTAAGCTTAGTAGAAAAACTCAATGCCCAAACTTCAATCGCATGGCAAGTACTTTTTCTTAAACATTCACCGTTTCAAGCTCTGGACCGCAGGAGTCTGCGGTGGGGATCGAGCACGCTAATACCCTTTCCGAGAGCTAGCTAGAAAAACTAGCTGAGAAAAAGGCGAGACGAAAGAAACGCATGGTATGTTGGTGAACCCATTATATCCCGGAAATGGTAATATCGCGTTCGATCCTCACCATAGACACCTGCGATCCGGAGTTTTGCAAATGTCTCAGCCACATTGTGGTAATTCACATAATACCCTGCCGTAAAAATTGCAGTAAATAGTAAATAAAAAAGTAACATTGTGATTTCGACTCACCATCTTGTCTATAAGTCTTCCATTCATAAATGGAGGCCAGCTGCGCGGAGTGTTGTGTAGGTGAAGAATTTGCCTAACACTTCTGACGGTAGTCATTTTCATAGACCGAAGCGTTTTAACGCTAGTAAAATTTCTTCCATACTGACCTGGATACTTGTACGGTCCGTCCTCACTGCTTGTGCGGCCCCCAACACGTTCTCCATTTTTCGGCGTTTTGCTGGCTTAGCCATTGTGCTTCTGTGGAGTCCCGAGGTCAGCCTGGCCAAAGTCTGCCCTAGTCGTCACTGCCACAGGCATTCACCGCCCTTTTGGATTAGAGAGATTTTCTACCACGCAGCTAGTTTGATATCAGGACGGAGGTGGATACTGGTAATGGTTTACTCTTAGTTGAGCTTCCTGATGGAAACGCCGGACTCCTTTTCACCTTGGGAGACCTTTTCAGGGGATGAATTACCCCGCTGTAGATCGCAACTGGACACCCAGGAACACTTCCCAGCCACGATGAGACCGTAAACTGTTGGGAAGAAATTTTTTCCGTATGTGCCATATTTGAGTCTTCTGCATTTCCTAGTGATTTCTTTACATGAAAAGTTCGCAGCTGTGACATGCAGTTGAACCCTGGTTGACTAGCATTTTTTTTTAGTCAGTCTGCGAACATTCGAGGCCAACGGTCGCGTGATAATACACCACTCTCATGGAATGAGTTCTTCGATGACTGTTGCAGTGTTGACGTTGACGGTGACACCTTCAACGTCTATCGTAAGGTATGCCATTTCTCAATTATTAACGCGAATGCTTCTGAAGGGGCGCGTGTGGCGCAGTGGTTGGAGGCGCCACTGCGGCGCGCCCGTGAAATGCGCCCATGGCCCACCAAGCCTTCCATCCCCCCGGGGTCGGCAAATTGGTACCAGACTTGTCTGGGAGGATAGCAGCACTAGCTCGATACATCGGCCAGCCACCGCGAGTCATTGTAAAGTCCAGATATGCATTCAATCACCTCCAACGATACCTAATGAAGTCGAATGCATGGCGCATCCCTCAGGGATTGATCAACGCCGAGAGCTTCATTCTTTATCCTTTTATGCTTCTGAAGTTGGTGCTCTTCCTTTCTGTCTTTCTTGCACTTCATAGTACTATTGGTAGACATATTTAGGGAACTTCTGGTCCAGTATTTTACCTCTTGCATGGTGGCGGATACTCAGGATTAACATGGGCTTGTCTTACTGTAAGTTATCGTTGATGTTTTTCCAGCCTCAATTTTAATGGACTTTTTTATGTTATTTTACTATTAAGGGGCTATAATCGTTCGGGAATATTCAGATTTCAACAGCAAAGTTTCTAGACACCAAGGGTGTTGTTAAGTGATTTAAGATGTTGTAAAGGACGTAGGCTGATTTTTCAAAATCTTTTTTTGTGTTTGTTTAAGATTTGGAGTTGGTGGGGACTTTGTTTCGGAAATGGTTTTTGTTTTTCAAAGTTCTGCATCACATCTATAAAATATTGCAACCTTAACGACTTTCGCGTTGAAAACTAACCTGATCCCCTATAATATTCTACTATTCCAATGATTGAAATATATTGAAATCAATATGATTCATATAATAGTGAAAGAAATATGTTTAGGCAGAACTTATCTCTCGCATTCGATGTCAAATATTAGCGCCTGATCTTCGTGGGCATGGTCAAACGCGTGCTAAAGACGAGTTAGATTTGTCAGTTCAGCAACAAACGAGGCATAGTTTATTTTTCAGTTATTGCAGTTTATGCGACAAGAGGCCTCTCGCTATAAAACCTTATTGATTAGCCGCTGTCTTATGTTAGGGGACGTGTGGTGCAGTGGGAGGCTCCCCGCAACACACATGGAATCAACCCTAGCACCGCTGGCTCACCATGCCTTCCATCCCTCCGCGCTCGGCAATTTGTTACCAGACTTGTTTGGGAGGATAGGGGCACTGACTCGATACATGGGTAGGCCACCGCGAGTCATTGTAAATGGCAGATGTGCATTTAATCACCTCCAAACGATGCTTAATGAAGTCCAGTGCATGGCTCATCCCTCAAAGAGTGATCAACGCTGAGAGCTTTATCCTTTTTTTATGCCTTCTCTATCAAATTCAAAATCGGGAACGAAGAAGGAAGCATAATCACAGATGGAAAACGAGAAAAAAATTTAGATTGTGGACTGCAAAATACCCTATATTTTGTGTCAAAAACCGCATTCTAATAGAATTGGTTAAACTCATCACCTCCTCGGTTGTCTGGGTGTGAAGTGTCATACTGACAACTATGCCACCATCCCTTTTGATAAGCTTCACCGACTAATTTTCATCGTCGCATACCATTTTGAATGTTACACCTGAGCCACTATGAACAGCGATGCATGCATGGAGCAAAAACGACATGCCTGATATCTTCTAGGACATTAATGAACACAATGGCGAAACGGATAGACCACTTCATTTGGCGAAAGAGAAAATCCGGGTAAAATATCGGAAGCTCGACCAAATACTTGCCTAGGGAAATTTGGGCTCGAATTTTGGGGTGGTTGTCACAATTCTGATGCGCTCAAGGGTTCTTGAATTAATATCAAAAGTCCGAAAATGAATAGAAACGAGCAGTAGCTGACTATCACACCTGGTATGGCGGCTTATATTAGATTGATTTTCTAATCTGACCAAGGTTCATTGCTCATTAATTTGTCAACAACACATGGCTAACACCACTCCATTTAAGAGGTCAAACAGTAGACTATTTTTTATAGGTGGATTTTCGGATTAGTTTATATGTTAGATTGTTACTGGAATTAGGAAATATCATCCGAATAAGAATATGTGGTACAACATAGTGCGCAAGGCTCTGAGAAAGGCGAAATCCACGGAACGTCAGCCATCGTATCTCAAAAACAAAATGTACCAACATCTCACTGGCTTAAACAGGGTAATTCCGTAAGATATTGTTGGCTATCCAATTAGACCTTAGCGGCTGGTGCGAAACCGTAAAACTAGGTGTGAAGTGAATCCGTAAGACTTCGTTTTACGCCTTTTTTGTATTTGTTCTAGCTTTTTGTGTGTAGTAGAATTTGAAATTAGTGCGACTTCGAGTTAATCACAGAGCTCAACTAAGAGAATGGTTAGAACAGTAGAAAGAGAATCAGAGCTCCGCTTGTTTAAATATCTCCATCTGCAGTGCCAGTGACATGCGCCATTGGGCGCGTGTGACGCAGCGGTTGGAGGCGCCACTGCGACACGTACGTGGAATCGATCCCTGCGCCCATGGACCACCAAGCCTTCCATCTCTCCGCGCTCGGCAATTTGGTACCAGACTTGTTTGGGAGGATGGGGGCACTGACTCGATACATGGGTAGGCCACCGCGAGTCATTGTAATAATTGCCAGATGTGCATTCAGTCACCTCCAACGATGCATATTGAACTTGAATGCATAACCCATCCTTCAGGGATTGATAAACGCCTAGAGCTTTATCCTTTATTCTTCTTTATGCTATGATTTAGTTGCATTATGTTCTTATTTATACTATTATTTACTCAGTTTTCTACGTTTACTTGCTAGGAGGGCGCGCAACACATTGGTTAGAGATGCTATGCTAGACACACTAGATCGCGATCGCTAGGTTGTTCGATTCTGCGTCTTTAGCTCACCTATCTTTTCATTAGTTCAAGGTCGGAAAGTTGTACCAGACTTGTCTCGGAAGATAGAAATAGTGGTCTGATATATCGTCATGCCAGTGCGAATGATTTTATGGGGGCAGATTTGCAGTTAGTTACCGACACGACGATGATTGATGTAGTCAAGTGCATGGTGCATCCCTAAAGGATTAGTCGACACCAATCGCTTTATCGTTTTTGTTATCCTTTGCTTGCATCACCTGTCACCTGTAGTCCCTTTGATCGTCGAGTGACGCGATCGGACGCTAGTAAATCCTCCATTTTCCCTGCCGCATTCAAGAGTAGCCCAGTGGGTTCTGCTCGCTCTAGGAACTTGTCGAGCATAATATTTTTCTCCTAGGCTCTTCGTGAAGTACTCTGACTATCGGGTCGGTGGTCTTCCTGCAGTACGTTTGACATTCCGAGGAATCCAGTCACTAACGGCTCTTGTCCATCGGTTATCATTCATACGCATTACGTGTCCGGCCCACCTTATCTTCGACTGTTTGGCGTAAAGAACGGCATCTTTGATTTTTATCGTTGACGTAGGTCGGAGCTTTGGATCCTATCCTTTATTTGTGTGAAACGGGATACTCCTAGCATCGTCCTTTCGACTGCGCGTTCGATAACGCTGAGTGCTCTTTTATCCTGCTTACGTAGCGACCATGTTTCTGACGCATACGTTAGGGCACGAAGAAGCGTGGAGTCGAAAAGGCGGGCACCGAGTCGGGTGTTCTTTATTCTCTTCACTACATCCTCGATACTCTTAAAAGCTCCCCAAGCCGCTCGTTTCCTTCTGCTCAGCTCTGGAGCTAAGTCGTTCATCACATTGATTTCCCGACCTAGATAGACATAACTGGAGCATTCGGAGAAATTCGTTCCGTTGAGCGTAAATGGTGCAAACGAAAGCAATACGTTCTTTATAAACATCGTTTTCTTTAGATTTAGTCGAAGACCAATCTTTCCACACGCTTTATCAAAGTCCGCAAGCATACGTTCCGCTTGGCTAATGTCTGGTGCTATAAGGACAATGTCATCAGCAAAGCGAAGCGATTTCATGTTTTTTGCACACTTAATGAGGTTTCTATTTCTTTGGGCAGCAAAAAAAAATCGTTATGTACAATTCTGTAAATGAAATAAAGATAAAGCTCTCGGCATTGGTCAACCCCTCAGGGATGAGCCATGCATTCGACTTTATTCGGCATCATTGAAAGTGATTGAATGAATATTTGGCCTTTATGATGGGTTGTGTTGGCCTACCGATATGTCGAGCCAATGCTGCTATTCTCCCAGACAGCTCTGGTACCAATTTACCAATTTGTCGACCCCGGACAGACGGAGGGCTCGGTGGTCCTTGGGCACTGGGATCGATCCCACGTGTTTTGCAGAGCGTCTCTGACCACTGCGCTACCCGCGTCTTCCAATGCTGTTGTTTTTATTAATTGTTTTGATGTTTTTGAAGGTTTTCAAGACTTTTTTAATCCCTTTACGTGTATTAGAATTCTTCATAACTCAAAAGACCGACTTTCCGTAAACCTCGGCATAGTTGATATATTTATTTATATGATCTTATAAACTGATCTTCTTTAGCTGATGCGAGGTTGGTATAGGTCTTCCTTGTTGTTGTCGTTGTTATTCTATCCGTTGGCCCGTCTACACAGCTGATGATGTGTCTAACCTCGAATGATGATGGACCGGTTGACGCAACATCATCAGAAGATACCGACTTATGTGTTTTAATAAGTAGGTAAAAGGCGGGACATGTTGGTTTATTGATCTTAAGCTTTGAAATAACCGATGATTTGAAGCACGCAGCCTTTGCCACGCTGACCCATTGCTCGTTTAACTTCCGGTAATGATGTTTGTATTCCTTTTCAGAGGATGGGCGATATAGGGTAGCATCACTAAGATGTTCCTCCGTTATCTTAACATCCAACTGGCGAGGAATAACTACGAGCTGTACCCCCCTTATCACTAACAGACAATCTTATCGTTTTCGAGTTTATCAATTCTCTATTTCCTCGCAATCCACATTTTTGTGCGGCTGTGAGGTTAGAGATAAACCTTCTATCGCGGTAGTGATTAAGGGTCTTAAGAACGCCGTCCGAAAATATGCGGAGTATGGGTTTTTTTAAAAATATGCGAGGTTTTTTCGAGAAGCCGTAGATCTTGTAATTACCGCTCAGATTTTCACCTTTCTGTTTGTACTGTTGAAGTGTTTGACCTAGTAAGTTGCGTATTGGTGTACCCTTCCAAGAGAGACATCACTGAGATGCCCCTCTGTTATTCTAATATCCAACTGACTAGGAATAACTACACATTCACCGCCTTTATCACTAATAGTAAGTCTAACAGATTTTGAATTCGAGAGTTCTCTAACCTGGCGGATACCACATTTTTGTTGGTGTGTGATGTTGGAGTTTATTTTTCTTTTTTGGTAGTGATTAAGTATGCGGAGAATTTCATCCGAATATAAGCGAAATGTAGGGTCAATATCGCTATTTAGTAGCTCTTGTTTAAAATAAGTTCAGGGAAATGGTATTGGTGGTAGTTGCCCCCTTGGTACTACCTTATCGAACCTTTCTAGCCTAACCCTGTAACGTAGCTGATCTTGATGTTCATGTAGACTACACGTGATCCTGTGCAGGATTGGTTTAGAAATGGGTTGACTGGGCGCGAAACTCGGACCCAATTCTAACAATGAACGCGCATTTTCCGGAAGCGTTATGCCTCCTAGCACAGTAACTCTGAATGTTCATTGTGCGCAGTCTATTTCAGGGGTTTTCCTTGCAACTTGACCGGTGGTGGTTCGTTTATTTGACCTTACTGAGCGGCGTGATAGATCTTCAAACTTTCTCCTTAACTTGCTCTTAGTAGCACACCTAATCTTTTCGCATACCAATTTAGACCCAGCTTCTATTCTCTTCCAAAGATTCCTCTCCAAATGCTGAGCACAATGGTTTTCTTTGTACACACATTTGTTTAATAGTGAAAACATTTCGTTTTGTGTGCACCGCAATGAAATGCGTAGCACTTTCATTTCGACGCTCAGGATTTGTTGAGAGATCTCTGGTAGGCCGTACACTTCGTATAATTTCCTACGCTTTATAAAGTTAGGAATAATTCGATGTCTTAAGCAGCGGCGTAGAAAGTGGGTCTTTTGTCGCATTAAGACGATTTTCTGTCTTAATGACAATATGTCTCTTACAAGACGTTAATATTTTGCTGGAACATCTGTTAATAACTCAAAAAATAAACTTTCTATAAACCTCGGCATAGATAGTTGATGTATCTATTTATATAATCTTATAAACTGATCTTCTTTAGCTGATGCGAGGTTGGTGTAGGTCTTGGTTGTCGTTGTCGTTGTTGTTTTTGTTGGAAAAAAAATAGAATCGATTCCCGCGCTCATGGGCCATCAAACCTTCCATCTCTTTGGGGTCGGCATATTGGTACCATAATTGTCTGGGATGATAGCAGTACTGGCTGGATACATCTGAAGGCCACTGCGAGTCATTGTGAAAGCCAGATATGCATTCAACCACCTCCAAACGATGCTTAGTGAAGACGAATGCCTGGCGCATCCCTCTGTGATTGATCAACGCCGAAGGCTTCATCCTTATATTTTATTTGTATTGCAGTACAGTTTTAGTAATGCAGGCAGGGCGATTTTTTAAAATTTTTCTTCAACGTTTTTCATTTATGTGTTTGCATTTTTATGGAAACGATATCTCATTACATCCCTCGTCCGTGTTAAACTCGTCATCAAAACTCTTTTCCATCAGCAATTTGTGTTGCGGGGCAGGCGAGCAAGTTCGCCTAAGAAACATTTTGATAAATACTAATAGGTTTTATGTATATCATATTACTTAGAATCTTGTGTTTTGGCTTTAAAACATATCCATCTTCTTCCAGAGATATCATCAATATCTACAAATCCGTTTTTGTTAATGGAGACGATGAGCCGCCACTTGTTTGTTTAGTCGGTCACAGGTTGGTTTTAGTTCCTCTTTCCCTGACTACTTGATGGATTTTCATTCCTCGTACATTTTAACCCGTTCATAACAGCGTCTGGTTTTCTGTTGGGTGAATGGCACGATGCCTACTTCTTCGAAGCTCACAATGGACTTTGACTTCTGTGCGCAGCGTGTGTTGTAATCCCTTGCAACTTTCCGCCTCCTCGGAAGAGAACTTATATCCTATAATCATTAGCAACCGTTTTTTGTTCCATTAACTAGGTACAACAAAACAAGGAAAAGCGCGGGGAATCATGATGTATTTGTATTTGTACACCATGGGTGTTCGATTTCTCTCCTCATCTATTGCACTTTCGTAGTCGAAGATTTTTCAGCATTAACACTTTGGGTTTCAAGGCAAACAGTTTCGTTCGAGGATCATTTCTTTTCTTTGTTCTTAAATGTATACAGGTGGAAAGAAAACATAGTGGGTCCCACATAAACTTTCTGTATTGTCTTCCTTACCTCCTGTGCATATGTACGGTGATAGCAATCCACATGTGCTAATTAATTTAAATGAATACTATTTTTATTGCAGCATGGGCGGTGCTCTGGCTATTCATGTAGCAGCTACTAATGAAATCCCAAATATGGTGGGATTAGTTGTTATTGATGTTGTTGAAGGGTCGGCTATGGATGCACTTAGCGGCATGGTAATTTTTTTTATGTTTGGCATAGTCTCTTTCTGTCGTTCTTTCTCTAATCTCTTTACGTATACGTATGTTTGCCAAGAAGTTTGACGATAGAAGACAGTACCTACAAGACAAAAAGAAACTTCTTGAAAGCACATAAATTATACTGCTAACATTGGAAGACATTATGAAATGACCTCACAAGTTGTGGCATATTATTCTTGTCTACGATTGACACCATAAGGGCGCGTGTAGCACAGTCCTCTGTTCCTCCTAGCAATACACATGGGATAGGTCCCCTCTCCCAGGTTCACCAAGCCTTCCTTCCATCCGGCCTCGGTAAATTGGTACCAGATTTGTCTGGGAGAACAGCAGCACTGGTCCCATACACCGCGAGTCGTTGTAAAGGCCAGATATGCATTCTGTCACCTCCAACGATACTTAATGAAGTCGAATGCATGGCGCATCCCTCAGCGATTGATCAACCCTGAAAGCTTTATCATTTATTTTGCTTTACGATTGCCTCCGTTGCGTCCGTACGAGTGTATTGCTGCTTCTTCTGAGCCCCTATCCTCTATCTTTATTTCTTCATTTATCTCTATCCTTATGTTTTAGTTGACTTTCCTCCGTGGTCGACCGGCTGTATTCGATTCCGAGGAGAAGGCTGTTGCTTGGTGTTTACAGTCTGGTACAACCAGAAATCGACAAGCGGCACGCATATCTATGCCGTCCCAAATAAGAAAAATGGATGATGGAAAAGTTCTCAGTTCTTATATATGCTATTTTTGCTTGTATGTTTTATAATAACTTCCACAAAATCCTTTCAGTACACATGGCGAATCGACTTGACGACAACAGAGCCATTTTGGGTGGGCTGGTTTCAAGGATTATCGTCGAAGTTTCTGTCATGTTTACCTCCAAAACTGCTTGTGCTGGCTGGTATTGATAGGCTCGACAAAGAACTTACAGTTGAGACACTGTATCCTATTAATGTTATATTTATTGCTAATTATTTCATTAGTTGAATCGTTTCCGTCTTTTCTGAACTGGGAAAAAAGTAAATGATTTGCAAACAGCTTTCTTCCGAGACATATATCCTGCTGCGCATCGTAGTTTTACCACTTGGGATTCGCTTGTACCACGGTAAAGCGTTAAAATTAAACTGGCGCATGAGGTTTTTTAAACTCTATTCAACGGTTATAAGGTTGTACGTCAACTGTATCCGTGGATAAATTGTTCGCCCTTTCAGTTTTGCCAAACGTACTTGGATACCTGGATGACCCTTCTTCACTAGTTGTGCGGGCCCCTTCATAGCCTTTGTGGTTTCTAGGAGTGCGAGGTTAGCCAGTCCAAAGTCTACTGTAGGTCATCACCACCACAAGCAGTCGCAGCCTTTGTGGATCAGAGGGAGATTTGCCACCGTGTGACTAGTTTGATACTAAGACGGTAGTGAATCCTGGTACTCGTTTACTCGTAGCTAGGTTTCCTGATAGAAACGCCGGATTCCTTCTCGGCTTGGAAGACCGTGCTGAGGGACGGATCTTCCCGTTGTACATCGCAACCCGACACCCAGGAACACCTCCCAGCCACGATGAGGCGGTAAACTGTTGGGAGGTGTGGTAAACCATTAGTAGCAAACTCGTTTGTAAAAGACAATACAAACTGGGCTTTAGCAACTCTTCATATGCATCTAATCGAATGACGTCTACAATATATGTCCAAGTCGTTGTAAAGAGTGCTGTATCAGATTTCTTAGCATAATTAATTTTGTGTTTTTTCTCCTGAAAAATCATAGGATCGGATTATTGGATGAGCATATTGTTCTAACTATGCCCATTAACCGCCTTGGAAATAAAGTCTATAGGGAAAAATAACGGAACAGATTAAAATTTGACAGTAATTAGCCTATTCGCTTCGAGTAGTTGAAATTTTTTCGAAACCGGGTGTTCTAAAATGGACGTTTTTGGCGATTGCTTAGCTCTTGTATGCAATTACAGATTGCTCAAATGCAAGGAAAGTTTCAAAATACTATCCTACCAAAAGTTGGTCATGCAGTTCAAGAGGACAGTCCTGATCGTTTGGCTGACGAGTTGTCTCGATTCGCTATTCGCAATAGGTTTGCCGAAGCTCTCCCAGGTGTGAACATTGCAGCTGCTCGTCCATTGATGGGAATGGGAATGATGATCTAGTAGTTAAGTGGGTTCATAGTATGTATTCGTTTTCTTTCTTCGGTGTCTTTTACCTCAACACTATAGGGAATCATGTACATTATGCATTATATACATATATACATATATATATATATATATGTGTAGATGAGTAAATATTCTTGTTTCTCTGTGGTAATAGTCCTCTCACATTGAGGTCTTTCCATTTTTATGCAATCTTTTATTACGTCTTGTCCTCTGCTATTAAATAGATCTTGTATCTTATTTACCTTAGAATTTCCGAGTACATACTGGAGGTTTTGTCAGGTTTCTATTGAGTATTGAGCTCATTCTGACTTTTCGCCTGTGAAGGATAAACTGGCTGTGTAATGCTGTCATTATTTAATACATTAAAAAGTTTAACTGAAGACATTACACTGAAGTGATAGGCTAATTTTTCCCATTTTTACCACTTGTGTACTACATAAGAAGAATTTAATGAACTGTGCAGATGTTAGAGAACGAGAAAAACTATGGGGACTGTCTGTATTTACATCGATGGCACATTGTTATCGGAGGCATCACTTGAAGAAGACAATTGAGGAGTGCGACTTCTTGAGATCTACATAGACGAGAGGACACTGTAATAAATGTGGTTAATGGAAATGAGGAATTCTTAGCAGAAAATGCTAAGCATTGCTATGAAACGTTGAAGGATGAAGGGTAAACCTATCGGCGTTCATCAATCGCTTAGGGATGCGCCATGCATTCGACTTCATTAAGCGTCGTTTGGAGGTGATTGAATGCATATCTGGCTTTTACTCACGGTGGCCTACCAATGTATTCAGCCAGTGCCGCTGTCTTCCCGGACAAATCTGGTACCAACGTGGTGCCCACGGAGGGGTGGAGGGCTTGGTGGGCCAGAGGTGCAGAATCGATCCTGTGTGTGCGTTGCAGAACGCCTTCTGCCACTGCGCCACACACGCCGTATGAATCTTTGCTTCTTTAGAAGTACTATTGGCGTGGAACGCACGTCAACTGTTGCGAAGATATTATTATACATTTTTTACAGTTCTTTCTCTGTTGTCCAACATCGACCTAATCGATGTTGCTATTGTCTCAAATTTCTAAGTACAAATAATTGCACCATTTCCATCATCTCTTGAGATCTCTTGTTAATGAACGATTCCGGAGCATCAAGTCCTGGCAATACCATAACAAAACAGTTGAATGGCCTAATTGTTAACAACGTAGAAGTTCAGCTTTTGATAAGCCGACTTTCAGATTGTAATGTTTTAAAAAGGTATTTTGAAAAGGAAACGAGATGGAGAGATGTTAGAACTATTCCTGGCCATAAAAATGGTTGAGGAAGTCTTCCATATGTGGCCTTGACGGTCACAGATTAATGACGTTGCCGTAAATGTCTAGATGTCGAAGGTGAGGTGGATTGGACACATAGCGCGTTTGAAAACAAGCACTTCGTAGGAACCGTTCCAGTTTAGGTATTCTATGGATATGAAGGGTTCAAAAGGAGTCTTGGGTCCAATGCACCGACCTTTTCGCGATGGTCATGGAAGGAAAATGTGATGGTGCTGTTCCTTCGAGCAGGTACGCTACCACTCATCGAGTTTCTCAATAAGCCACGGTATGATACAAATGTGCTAGTGCAACGTTATCATAAAACGAGCAAAAAATTGTGAAATGCTGGTTTGCTTTGAGATCCAGATCAATTCTCTCAGTCGCGTTGAAGTCATTTGTTTTGTTTGACCAAATCTGAGAAAAATTGTTATGAAAATAAGAAAACTTTATTTGGAAACGAAGATCCACAGAGTAAATTACTTACGTCGAACTACATTCCAGTGAGTCGGATTCTTAATTCACTATCAACCTTTATAGATTTACCCATGGCGCTATGGGATGATCAGGACCGTATTTTTACAAGTGATGCGTTTTTCAGTTCTTCAACTCTTTGCATTAATACCTGTGCTGAAACATATTTGTTTCTTTAAAATTTGAAACATTTTCAAAATCAAGGTCCCGTGAAGGTCTCCATGTCCTATGGTCATTCGATATCATATCATAATTCATAACAAATGATTATCCGTAGTTGGAAGCGAACGAAAAACTGGTTGGGATTTCATCCTAGAAGTTTTCGAATCAGGAAGGAATCCCTATGCCTTTCTTTCTCGGAAGATGATTCACGCGAATATCTGCAAAAAATAGATTTTTTAGAAATGTTTACTGAGTGATTGATACGAAATATGCCTGGTACGAAAAAAATACTGATGTCAGGCACCTATAGGCATCTATGGGAAAGTGGTCATATTCGTTATAGTCACCTTTACGATTCTTAATGGAGTCGGTAGCTCACAAGTTACTATCGAAAATTGATGAACGCTGATTATTACTTCTTTTTGTTGACGGAAGTTGTTTCAAAGTTGTTTATAGTTCAAATTTCTGAAAGGAATGAGAATAAGATTTAAATTTCTAAGGTTTGAAGCGGAATTCGGGCGGACAAAGAGACCAATAGCAGCCTCACAGTATTCTAATGCACCGAGATACCTCCTTAATTTTCGAAATGCGACCTTCGACGTAAATGTTCGAAAAGTACGCGCGGGATCCAAGAAATCAGATACTAGCGGAATTCGCTCAGGATCGGAGCGAGCCATTACGAACTCCAGTTTCTTTTATTGATTTTTTAACACATGAATTAGTAACATTTACCTTTACGGTCATTTATAGCCTTCAAATTTGGTAAGCTATCAGTATTTCTTCTTCTCTTCACTCATTTTTGGAATGGTCAATTAAGTGCTAGCTTTTGTTTTGCCCATATGGTTTTCTCATTTTTCTTGCTCCCAAATGGAGAAAACTATTTATTCTAGTTGTTTTTCTACTTGTGCTTACGTTTCTGGCACTGCTATTGGCCTTTTCTTCACTATACTTACTTACCAGGATGCTTGCATATCTGGTCTTCGGGTGTTGTTCGGACATATTCTCCATTTCTTTCTTCGCTTTACAGTCGTCGTCAATGATGGTAGTTCGATTCGAACGTGGTGGCATGTGTGAGGTCTATTCCGAACCACTCCCATCTGCACATTCAGATGGCTAATGTTAGCCATGAATACTTCGGCCCATCGTTTGCAGAATCGTTCAAGAGAACGGTTCTGTTCATCTCCGCTGCACTATTCTTTTCGTCTATCTGTAGTCTGTTCTTCCTTCCATGCGAACTGTCCATCTGTACTTCACAATCGTGTTTATTGTTCTTTATCTCGAAGGTAGAATAGATTTCAAAGATCTGAGCTATGAATTCCCACTGGACGTTGTGAGTGAGTGTTAAGTTCCAGAACATATCGTTCAAGCGCTCTGTAGACCATACGCAGTGTTCTTGACGTGTTTGAAGTATCAATTCACGTCTCCGCTGCATAATATAGCGCTCAGAGGAGGTTAAGTTGCAAATGTTGGCGTGCATGCAGTTTGTATCCGCTGGTTGGTCTGTCTGCGGTTTCTGTGATACGCCCGAATGAGGCTATGCCGCCTGCCTTCTGTCCAATTTCTCCTTCACATTGTTCTCCATAACTCTAGTGAAACTGAGATATTTGCAAAACTCCGGACCGCAGGTGTCTGTGGTGGAGAACGAATGCGGTATTGTCCTTTCCGGGGGGGAACGCGTTCACCACTACACCATGCGGGTCCTCCGTTTCGCCTGCCTCTCAGCTAGTTCTATCGATCTTCTGCTATCAGCAATCACCCGACAGCGTGATTGATCTGGGGAGCCCAAATCGGCAATGAACCTAGTTAAGCTGAGGCTTTAGTTATAATCACAGTCTTAACCGTTTTTGTTTACTGCCTACTCTTTTTAACGGCAGGGTATATTGCGAAATATAACTTTATTGAAGCTGAGATATTTGCAAAACTCCGGACCGAAGGGCTCGCATGGTGTGGTGATGAACGCGTTACTACCCGGAAAGAGCAATAGCGCTTTTGTTCCCACCGTAGACACCTGCGGTCCGAAGTTTCGCAAATATCTCACCTTCATTAAAGTTGTATTTCGTATTATACCCTGCCATTAAAAATAATAGTATGTAGTAAACAGAAGCTGTTAAGATTGTTCTCCATATTCACTGGATGTCATAGACAAGCAGTAGGGTGGTCTATGTGCTCACAGAACCGTCCACTTGATTTGCCATCCCTCGAACAATGGATTTTTCATAACTCGTTTCACCTCTAACTGATGAATAGCCCGATTTTTTTCCCGCTTCGTTTGGCTCATCAATCAATTTTTCTGATTCATTGGTACTTCTTGAGGAAATGAAGTTGTCATCAGCAAAAAAAAGCTTTGATAGGAATTTTTTATGCATACCTTTCTCAGTCCAATCAAGTGACCCCACTGCAATGCGACAGTGAACAGCTTTCTCAATCTGATGTGCCTTGCCTAAGCCCATTTCCTATGGTTATACCAAGAACTCGATAGAAAACTTTTTGTTTTTGTGCTGCAGTTACTGTAACGGATAATTTGTGCCCTTCTAAAAACTGGGAATCGATAGAGGATGTGGCCGAAGAGCAGAAATTCTTTTGGGTTGTGCAAGAGCAATATCCACGTAGATTAACTCCAGATAGTTCAGGAAAGACCCGAACGTGACCAACATGGCGTTTCCTGCAGCGACTTCGGCTAAAATCGATAACGTACTGATGTTTATAATGGAGTTGCGTAGAGATGCATGCGATGTGTTACGTTGAGTGTTAAACTAGGTCAATTAAACCATCCTATAAATATTGCACCTCTTTCATGACATAGCACTATGTATAGTCTCCAATTAGCTACAGTTCACTGAAGTTTGCAAAATGGAGCGAACTCACGATGAGCGCTAACAAAACGGATAAACTCTTGGAAGGAGTGAAGACATAAGTGGGCGGACGAAATAGCAGTAGTAAGAGCAACCATAGGCAGCCTACTCCGAATTGTGTGATCGCCCTGTAGAGTTTTTAACAGTCGATTCCAAGAGAACATCCAACGAAACTTATCGTGTTTTGTGTACACCGATTCTAACTTTGATAACACAAGCTCATCATTTATTTTCTGTGGGAACAGAATTGAACATTAAAGGACTGTCAAGATCAAAAACACGAACACACGTAGTAGGGCGCACCTTACCAGTAAGAGTGAACAAGAATTGGAACAACAAGAATAAAATTCAACAACGAACAACAGGAAAATGAATGTGCTAGAACCGCTATTTATAAAAATAGTTGCAAAAAAAAACAGCACAAATTATGACCAGCCCTTACTTGTTCAGATGAGATGAGAATCAGGGTGAAGTGCATGTGACATATTCAGTTCAGGAATCTAGCACCAGTCGAGGAGCGATCGACATTCCCATCAGTTCTTGGAACAACAATTTGCAAGCAAACGGTATGCGGACTGCCGATACTTGTGTTCTGTTATGGCAAGCCTAGAATAACATTGACAAACAGCTAATCGGAATCAAACTGCTTGAGAAAGATCACCTTGCATTCGAAGCTGCTAGTTCGAAGGTTCGCAATAACGAGGAGCCCACAGTTATTGCAAACATAAACATGGTAAGGATCCGAGACTTCGAAAAGGCGCTCACGCAGAAATTGTGCAGCTCCATGAGAAATCTGGCAATCGCGTTCCATTTCCCCAAATCGTAGACCTCCATCCCTTAAGAGAACGCAATCAGTTAGCACTAAACAACAGTAAGTAGAAATTTCATGTTTGACTATTCGTAAAACCCACGACATGGTAGTTCACTGTTCGGATTTTTAAAGACGTTCATTGAGTTATTTATTTCTTTCCGGTTTTACCGATTTCTTTCTCGAAGTCCTAACTAAATTACCTTCGGAATTTCAAACCGTTGGCAGAAATTTGTTGTTCGAAACGTCATTGCAATAAACAAACGTCTTGAAATAACAATTAAGTTAAAATCTTTTATGGTCTTCTTTGTGGTTTCGGTAAAACGCGACAACATCGAGTACTGGAGTTTTGGTTTTGGCAGATAAAAATCTCATCTTTCTAGAGAAAACCACACAGAGTTGGTGGAGTAGCGCAGTGCTTAGTGACGCAGCCCATCAGAAATTAAGGCTTTGGTTCGATATCTCTCCAGTGCATTCCTCCAATACACGTGGGTCGATCAGCATTCCATGATTCATGATAATGATGGAAAAACTACTAAGCCTTTAAATTTTCCCTAATATCGGCCTAAATGTAGACACAGAGAATTTTCCAAGTTCTGCCATCGGGGTCAGTATCCTTACAGTTATTATTTAGTTAGCTGTAGTCTCCAAAATCCGATGGATAACTTCTTGGTTAAGTTTTTTTTCGTTTTTATTTCTTTAACTCACAACAGCTTTCAACTCTAACAATTTTTTCCCTCTGTTAAACAGCATCATTTTAAATTTATGTGACAACCCATACTATAAAACAGGATGAATTTTTGAAAAAAAAAAGGGAACTCAACATTGCGCTATTTCTGCAACGTTTCATCACCACTGGACTCAATGCTATGAAAATTTATAGATAAGCAGGAAAGACCAACGCTTTCGTCAGATTAAAATTGTTGCTTACTATAACCCAACCTCGATAGCCCAATGCTCATGGATTCCCGCTGCTTTTGGCAATCACCATGCTTTTTGCTTCGGTCTTAAATCACTGACAGTTAAAGATTACATAAAGAGGCGCTATGTGGTTATCTAACCTGGCCCGACCCTCCGTTGGCTGTCTGCTCATTATTTGAAGTGGTCCTCTTGCGCGCGAATGGATTTTGTCGTCCACCATGTGTTTCAGTCGTTGATAATATGTAGGGCCAAAGAATACCTGAACTAATAAATAACGGAAAAAAAATGCAAAACCAAAAGTCAAGCAATTATATATATATATATATGTATATATATACATATATACATATAAACACAAACCTGAGTAGTGAACTTCATTCCCGTATACCCATTGTACATAATCTCATTTCCTCGGAGATGGTAACCGTATTCTTGTAAGAGGTTACTAATTTTCTGTACATTGACAGCGTCGTTGAATGGAGTGGCATCTCCGATCTCTCCTTTATTGGCCGCTAGCTGGAAGCACACAATGAGTGCATTACAGGAGTGTACCTACCAGATACATGAGACAGATGAAAACTCCGAATACTCAAACTGAAGGGAACCTTTCCTTGCAGACATTCAATCAAATGACCAATAGTCATGCGAGATGGAAGAGCATGTGGATTAATAATTATATCCGGCGTTAAACCCTCGCAAGTGAATGGCATATCTTCCTGTAAATCCTTAGTTGTGTTATAAATTGGAACAACGAAAGAACAGACAGACCAGGTATGTAGAGAGAGAAAGCGGTAGCAAAACACAGCAAAGAAAGTCGAAACATGAATTTTCACTAGGGTGTAGATAACTTTGAAGTAGTACCTGTCTGTACATGATGCCCATGGTCCCTTTTTGCCCATGCCGTGATGCGAACTTATCCCCGACTTGAGGCGTCCTCACCGATCGCACGCGAACTTTTACAAATTTATTACCATCGGCGTTTAATGACACCATCACCTGATAGCAAAGTGTTCGCACAACACATAAGCATCGACAAGGATTAGTTATAATAGGCGTTTGACACGTAAATAATGACCGCTCTCATATTTAGACCACATTTCAGTTCTTATTGGACTTCACTAATTGAAAAAAAACTATCACCATCTACAGAGCATAAAATAGACCAGTTTTCTAATTCAGCACGATAAAGCAATGACTTTCTAGGACCCGCGATGGATATTTTTCTGGGTTTTTGTTGTGGTTGAGGCTCCTGAATCGAAAACTAGCGTAACTAATACATCTGTCATAACGTGCACGTACACGGCCGAACGTGGCAGTGCGAATGGATGGCTTGAACTCGTAGTGCCCATCTTCAGGTCAGTGGCACACAGAATTTTTTGCGACACTGTGTGTATTCATTCGGTGGGTAATGGAAAGCAGATCAATGTAGGAGAGGACGGACCAGAAATACCTCTACACTTAATGATTTATTAAAAAAACCTTTCGGACAAGCAGATTGAGCGGTAATTTGACTATAAAATAATTATTATTTCACTTCAATCAATAGCGATGCTTTTGTGCAGAATGTACGGATATAAACAATACCGAAATATAATCAACATAAACTGCAAAACCCAAATCCCAATGGCAATGTGTTTCGTTGACGGATCACAGCAACACGTAGCAAATAGTGGTGGGCATACCATTCATACCACAGAATGGTGGAGCAAAGTGTTTTCTGTTATGTTATCTAACCTCCTCGTGCCCTCTATTTATCGAACAATTCACTGTTTATTGTCAAAGAACCCGCAAGTACGTAAAGGCTGAAAATTAGGTGTTGTTACAAGCCGCCGGGGCGCTAAAGACCGCCAGTTGCGAGTGTCTCACACTAAGCAATCTATCGTTCAGGAGGACACAATGAGTGTATTGCTCGACAAGATAAAATGTGTATTTCATTCAGTAGGACGCAATGCATGTACTGTTCGGCAAGACCAAATGAGTGTATTCAGTTTTCATTAGGTAAAACACAATAGCATTCCCGAATGTAGCGTTGTGTTATTTTCTTCAAGTGGGTGCTTTCGTGAGAGCTTCAGAAATTTCAATTTCGTGCCTAATTTTGAGAATCCGAAGCTAAACGTATTGAAAATTGAAGGCATGTTTCACAAAATTTTTCCGTGCGGCGAAGGCGATAAAGCAAAGGCCCTTTATGAATCTGTGATGTCCTCAACTTCTTGAATACCATAGCGATGAAAAAATTATCGTTCGTTTCAAAAGAAAGGGGCGCATGTGGCGCAGTGCTCGGAGCCGCCCTGCAACACACACGTGGAGTCAATCCCCTCGCCCATGGGCCACCAGGCCTTCCATCTCTCCGGGGTCGGGTCGGCAAATTGGCACCAGAATTGTGTGAGATAATAGTAATACTTGCTCGATACACGGATAGGCTACTGTGAGTCATTGTAAAGGCCTAATATGCATATAATCACCTCAAAACTATGCTTAATGAAGTCGATTGTATGCTGCATCCCTCAGGGATTAATCAATTCCGAGAGCTTTATTCTTTATCCTTCCTTTAAAAGGATTCACTTCTGTGATTTATACGTTAATTGAGGAAGAAACGTGTTAGGATAGCTCACCTGATCAACCACACCAGTCTCAGAGGGTCTGAGGAATGTTGATGCATCTCGTTTAGTGTACCTCCTACTACTCGCATCCAAATCGTCGTCCTAATTATATAGAAAGTAGAAAGAATGCCAATAGAAAAAAGTAATATAACAGACCACTTCAGGAAACGCAATAGTTTTGCCAACGATAACATCGTCCCCAGAAACACGCATTCCAGGAGAGATGATGCCATCCTCATCCAACTGAAAATGGTGTTATCTAGGTGAGGCCTGCTAGGAGCTGTTAAACTAGCAATACCTTGTCATAGAGACACCGTCTCATTCCAGAACAATTTTCAGAAGTGGGTTTCTCGATGGATTCCTCATTATCTACATCTGCGTTGGATTCTTGATCGCGATAAGAACGATAGAAAACCGGTAAATGAAAAGGTGACGAAACACGAAATAAACAGAAGTACATAAAGTTAATTCAAAAACTTACTGATCTGAATAGCCCTCTATCTATAGCCGACTGATTCATAATCACAGAATCTTCTTGGTTGTAACCAGAATAAGATAAAATGGCTACGATAGCATTTATACCGGCAGGAAGCTCGTTGAACCTGCGATATCCACAGTAAGAGTGAGTATATGGGACACAAAAAAGCTCACAGCGATTTCATGGACGGGTCATCAACAGAGGTTATTTAAATTTTCCTTCTTCCAGCCTGAGGAAACAATCGGAACGGGATAAAATTACTTCGAAGGTTCTGTCAGCTCTAGAATTTTAGACTTTTACGAATGTTTAATTCATAAAACTGTGCACTGTTGAAACAATGGTATGTTAGGCCTGGTGATGACTGTCTTAGACGAAAATATTGTTCTTTGATTAGGCTGTTAGAAATGACTTTATGAGCCATCATTACATTATAGGTAGGCTAATAACAATGAAACGAGCTCAAATTTGAGAAAAAGGCACCGATTCGAGAATAAAAAGCTGATTTCACCTTAGATATTCCATCGAGTTAGTAGTGACAAGAGGTTTCTGTGGGTAATACAACACATGAGCAAGTGTATCCAAACGGGCGTGGAAATTTGTTGTATAGACACCCATAGCTTGTTTGCCCATAGCGCTCTGAAAAGAAACGAACTGTCTTTCCTCGTTAAAACTGTACTTGTCTTTTTGGCATCATGAATCAGCTTGTCCGTAACTTTTACTGTTGATAAAAGATCGAACACAGTAGTGTTTGCGAAGGACACGCTGGGGTGAACACTTTAGCCCTTGAAAGGCTGATATCGGTTAGATCCTCACCGCAAACACCTGCGGTCCAGAGTTTTGCAAATATCTTGGCATCATTGTGGCTGTATTATTGCTTGCAACAATTGTGATCACTGGGCAAATAACTTACTTGGTACGTATTTCTTGGGCTTTGATTATGATCAGGGAAGGGAATGATGGAAGCACACACTCCAAGGATCATTGCAGGATGAATCTCACAATGAGTGTAAGTGTCGCAATAGACTCCAACTTTTAGATCCTCGGGCGTCATTGCCAGCATCACCGTTTCTAAACAAATACAAGCAAAGCTATAAAGTATATAGAAAGAATTCACCGTTTGGAAAGGAAATTCTTGTCACCAACCCTCTTCCATTGCATCGATCAGTTCAACTACCCCACCTTCAACGAGATCTGACCAGCTATAATTAGACTCTAATTGTTCCTAGAAAATGAATGTGAGCAATCACTACACAACTCGGAATTTGTTTACTTGAGTGATCAATCTACTTAAAAACGTAACAGCGAAAAATTGGATAAAAAACAAGCTTACCTTAAACTTGTTGATATGACTATTTTTCAATGCAAGTTTTTGATTTTCTACGATTAATAATGGTCGACAAACACGGCCCGCATCAGTATAAATACGAATTTCTCGATCTCTTATGTCTCGTACCATCGACACCTTAACCAAACTCGTTCATATGAGACCACTGACCCATTCTAAAGTGGTAAACCTCCGACCTCTGACACAATAATATCCTTCCCTCTCCGAACTTTCTTAAGCGTGGCCATAAGGTGTTCTGGGTCACGATGAATTCCCACCCAAGCGCCATTCACAAAAATCTTTGTCGTGTTACCGATCGACGATGGCGCCACTTCTAAATAACAGCTGTTATGTAGCATTCCACACATAATCCAGCTACTTCTGTAGCCGCAGGAATATTGCCTTCTAAGTTTTCCATCGACCATTCCTCCAAAAACTCTAGTATTGGATCCGGCATTGAGCCTACTGAGATATATGCCATCAATGCCAGATTCTTCATTAAACCCACCGCTTGACCCTCTGGAGTCTCCGCAGGACACATCTAAATGTGATGCTCATATTCACTCCACTCATAACTACAGAAGTTTAAACTCAGTTGATAAATAATAAAAGGCACAAATATAGGCATATAATCATAATTATTAGGTTGATGAAAAGATAATAGCCTATTATGAACTAGAAATCCAGACTGCTAAAACTCTGCTCAAACATACCTTTATTGGTCAAAATAAAAGCATTTAGAGTAAAAATATTTCTATCAAAACAAGCAAGTTAATTTCTTTCTGCAATTCAGAATTCCCTATCAACGGTTCATTGCCTCATCGTGGCCACGAGTCCATGGGTGTCGAGCTGTGATGCACAAAGGTGGTATTCATCGCAGCAGCAGGGCTTCGCGAGCTGAGAAGGAGTCCAGTGTTTCCGTTAGGAAACTCAGCTAAGAATAAACCAATACCAGGATCCACCACCTTCCTGGTATCAAACTAGTTGCATGGTACAAAATCTCTCTCTAATACACAAAGCCGTCACTGCTCGTGGTGGTGACAACCTGGGGCAGATTCTGGCTAGGCTGACCTCGGGAGGCACAACTGGACTAACAAAACCCGAAAAAATGGAAATTATGTTAGGCCTCGTACAACCAGTGGAGATGGGCAATCCAAGTATTCAAGTAATTCGGAATTCTGGTGTTTTCGAAATTGTGATAACAGTTTTAGAAGGAATCTTGTTATGAAGATTTCCTTCGTCATTTATGCTCGCAAAAAATGAAAGCTGGTTGGCAGGACCAAAGAGCATGGCGAGTGAGGTAGCGCGTCGGCGCCCGAGTGCTTCAACTCTTGGAGTTGAAGTTTTGCAACATGTGGTCGATCGTAACCGCACAAGGGGATGGGAAGTTTTATGTTTGGAAACATTTTGTTGTTCCTATGTGCTGATCTTGCTGAGAGGATGCGAGGTTGGTAGTTGTTGATGTGGTAGTAGTAGTAGCAGTTGTTGTTCTAGTATCTAGTCAGAAGGCGAAGCTCTGACCTTCGAAATCTGTCACATCTTCGCGATCCAGGAGATTATACATCGATAGCGAAACACAGATGGGCCGTTCACATAATGAGAAGGACAGACGACAGATGGACGAAAAGAACAGTAAAGTGGACTCCAAAAGAATGCAAACGTTCCATAGTACGACCATCTACACGTTGGCCGGACGCGTTCGTAAACAAAGTTAATCAGCTGTAACCGCAGCTGCAGTTGCTTTACAGATCACAGTATGAGACTCGCACGCACTACCATGTTCGAACGAGACCACCATGGACTACGATTGCGAGATGAATGAGCGAATGGCAAATGTGCTAGGGCCCGCACAACTCGTGAAGATGGATCGTCCAAGCATCCATGTATCCAAGTAGAAGTTTTTCTTGTCGTTGGTTTGTGGCTGACGTTTGTGCGATTTCGTCTTTCTCGAGACTGTGCTTTTACCAGGGGGACTCATTCTTTCTGTTTTCTGCTGTGTTGCAAGATTACTTCAATTCCATTACAGTACTTTTCTGTCTTGACCAGTTTTTTCTCAAATTTGAAGACTTTGATTCACGTGGTTCCCACTGCCGAACAATGTTGTCATAATCATCGTTTCGTGGGAATTTTTCTGCATGAACCAATATCGCACGTTGTGCTGACCATATCACTTCTTTCGTTCAACTCGTCTTCTTCGTTCCATCATCCACTGAAGCACTCGGATCTGTTTGTGGACTTGAAATTGCTTGAAGATTTTTGGCCTACTTTATCAATGTCGTTGTACGCTGTTTAAGTCGACAGTCTTTCGAATTCAGGAGCAGCCGTAATGGTTCCCCTAGCTCTAGCGGATCGGAAGCGGCTTCCCAGACATATTATGCCAGTTGCTGACTTCGGAGGGATCGCATGCGTTCTTCACTGTAGGCGAGATCAAATGGAGCTCTTGCATGCAGTGAACGGTTTCGCTACCTCTGCGTTAGTGATGGGTCCTGTTTATAGCATCCAGACAGACTCTGTGAAAGGTATGGTCGCACACAGCCTCCACCGTCATAAGGCAGATCTCTGCTTCTGAACACTCCAGTTTCTATCGTCATTGCTATACGTTTAACCTGAGCCGAAACGATGTGATTTTTCTGGATTTTAAGTTAAGCATTGGTAAAAGGAATTAAATGGCATATAGTCAAGCATTTACTAATTTTGAAAACGGTACATAGAAAAAATGTAAAGAACAAATATATACTATAAAACTTTATAAAACCTTATTAGGAAAAAGTGGGCAATATTTTTCCACCAGCGATAATGATGCGAAAAGAGCAGAAAAAGGAAAGACGAAAACTCAGTAGACTAAGATAGGGCACCATTCCCCATTGTGTGTTGTGAAGCTGTCGAGGTTTCGCAAGCTTCCCTTCTCTTCCAATGGGTGAGTTAACCCTGCGTAAATGAGAAAGGGTGGCTGTGTAATTAAGACGATTTAGAACCTGAAAAAGGCATACACCTACCCAGTGTTCAGGAACACCACAACTACTCGGAATTTAACTTAGACTGATTATATTCAAAAAGGAATCAATGTCTATACAAAACCACTCTAAACAAAAATTACATATAAGAGAGGTAACAAAACCTGCGACACTCCGGCCCTAGACTGGTGAGCCTTCTTCTGATCTCCCCAGTTTCCTGTAGCAAGAGAGTAGGCAAGACCACGGGTTATTGTTGACGTTTTGACACACACGTCCATTGCAAAGTCTCCATTCTTATTTATGTATTTTATTGCACTAAGCCGCATCTTGAAACAAGAGGATATTTCCAAAGCAACGGAATGTAGGCTAAAATGTTAAAACAGACTTCTTTTAGCAAGTTTCTAAACAACGCTCGAAATAGAAGCGCTAGTAGAGGACCAGCCAGATCCAATCTCTTGTTTCCCATGTGGTCTCGATCATCGAGTTCACGCCGGCCCAGTGCAGATAGTAAAAGTCGGTGGACCATGTACCCAATAAAGTACTAAAATAACGTGATGATAAACCCACGGTGAAAAAGAATGGAAGGAATTCTACGTACTGCTTTCTTTGTTTCGCAAAAATCTGCCACTCCAACATGGGGTAGCATTTCCTTTTGCAGGATTTCCTTAGCATACTTAATACGTTGTTCCTTCGTAACACCTGGCTTCGCACCACGTGTCCCAATGAAATTGAGGGCAACGTTTTGCTCCTGGAACCACAGAACAAGTGGTCTCAGTGGAAATGGTTGATAGTCTTCAAAAAATGTGAACAAGTAGTATTAAAAAGGGTCAATGTAGGAGGAACTGAAACCGTACAAATCACTCTCACGAAAAAAATCCTTCAACTGAAAAGAAAAGATATAACCATTCACGTTTGACTCACCTGGATAACAAATGCTTCATCCAGTGAAGGCTTTAACATTTCCATCATTTCGGGATCTTCGAAGTCGTATATTATGTGCTCGAGAATGTCACGATCTGAGACAAAGCCAAGAGCACGAAACACAATCATTATAGGAATCTCCTTAAATGGTTCAAAAATGGCTCAAACATATCCGTTGTTGTGATGTGACTTATTGATTAATACGGTCCAGTTAATCTTCCAATCGGTACGAGAAGAGATCGTTATTGTCCAAAGCCTAATTTTTGGGCTCTATAACATTACCTGCTTAACATACGGAAGGATAGCCACGATACGTTGTCCCATCGCAGTCTTCTTGGCTTCACTTCCACTGCGAGCCAACATGTTCACCCACATGGTCGATGTTGGACGACTGAAACTACCAACGGTATTTCACTACAAAAAGTCGTCATTAGCAAAAGAAAAGAAAGGAAAAAAAGCTACCTCGAGTTCTCAAGACAAGACCTGCATTCTGTCTTGAACACATATTTCCCGTCCTTTATTGAAAATACGTGAACGGTATTCGTTGCCATCCTTTCTTGAGCGATTAGAACCTGAATGAAACAAAAAAACAAATATTTTGAAATCGAAAAAACCAAACGTAGGCCAATCATTGACGTAAGCAAAGTGAAATTAATTTGGTGAGGCATAGAATACACAAAACTGCATTAAAACCACCTTTTCGGAGCCATTAATTATGAAGTAGCCTCCAGGGTCGAGAGGGCACTCATTAAGCTCTGTGAGGTCGCGATCGGACATGTTGGAAAGTATACAATAGCTTGATCTATAACTCAACAATATCGGCATATATATATATATATATATATATATATTTAATATGTGGATTTGTATACCTTAACATAATCGGAATTTTTCCAATGAAAACTTTTTCGTATACGCGCTCCGTGACATCATTTTCGTGCATAATTGTCTTCGTAATATCAATATACAGAGGAGAAGCATATGTGAGGTTACGGAGACGAGCCTGGAATACTACAAATTATCACCAAGCAAAAAATTAACAAAAATAAAGCGCCACTAATAAGTCTTTTGAAGATGCATCATCGGATTCGAATGCAGTTTATGAAGTCGACGAAGCAATGAAAGAGGGTCCGCATCTGACATTCCCAGCCGGCTAGTTGTGATACCACATGGTCTGACCACTGACCACAATTACCAGATATGCAGTGGAATTCTTACCGATATAACTGGGACTTCCCTGACATGAAGGAAGATTCAGAGAAAGTCCTTCCTGATATTGCTGAGTCGAGTTCACATGTGAGTTGAAAATGAGAAAACGGAGATACATTTATAGAAGTGGATGTGTGTATGTTTATGTGTATGTAAGTATTGGACACTGTAAGTCAATTCGGCCAGAAACTTGCCATCAAATGATTGCATCGCGCTGAACAGGAGTCATCAGTGGCCCGCACAGTCCTTGGTGCCCGAATTAAAAACACTAGCCTTCCCATGGTGCTTTTTATTGTGCAGCACAGTTTTTCTACATATTTCCGGTTCATTTTTAAAGCTGTTTATGCTCAGCGTATCCACCTCACCATTTATTTGCAACTTATTCAGTACTCGTGTATGATGAAAAAACCTGCTTAGCACACAACCACCGCGCTATTAACTTCTGCTACATCAACGTAATCCCACCCGATAATTACTTGCCACAATTGGAAATGCAAAGGAAAGGACAATAAGTTATTTGCTGAAAAGTGAACTTTATGTGCATGTATTATGTCGACGACGGTTGAAATGGACTCCTTATTGAAAGTGAACAAGAAGACGATGAAGACGCAGAGAAAAATTACGATTCTGTTATGGTGCTTGTCAAAGAGTCTGAAAAAAGTCAGTCGGAAAATGCAGGTAAAAATGTTCATGGTGATGCCAAACATGAAGGGTAGGACAATTCTATTTCTCTAAAAGCCAAGTCTAAAGTTAAACAAATCGACGATATGACATGTTTTGTGGACAACCGGTGAACGATAGCCCGTAATGATCGGATCGCAGAGGATGTCAAGTGTACTAGTGCTCACTGACCCGATGATGACAGCTCCATACGAAGAACGGAGAAGAGGAAATATGATATTCTCCGATGATTTAGAACAAGTAGAATACACTGGACTACTCCTGTACGCCAGAGGAAGAAATGGAAACATCACAAAAGGCTACTCTAAGATAAACGAGGAATAAAGTGGTTAACATGCAACATACGATATGCGACACTAAGTGATAGACCAATGAGTATCTTGATTCTTCACAGATCACTACGTGAAAATGATCGCTCTCGTAGGATCAAAGCTGGCACTTATCACATCCATTTTGGCCGATAAGGTGTGTATTGCTAGTACCTCATTGCTTTACAGTATTCTTGTCTAAAAAGAATGAAAAAAATAATGAAGACTAAAAAGTCGCGTTTTACCTCATTAGGCATCATTGGTGTTGGTGTTCCATCTTTCTCCCAATGTGTTGGCTTTGACAAATAGATCTGTCCAAATTTTAGTGAAAACGTTGTCGGGTTTTCCAGGTATCCTCAAGTGAACAATGTTTAGGCATGCAAAACGGAAAGCTTTTGGAACACGAATGGTCAACTACCAGAAAAGTGCTGCATTTCCGCTTGCAGTTCCACAGTAGGAGCATCCTCCACAATTGATTGCACATTCATTTGGATGAATTCATCAAATGAATCAAGTTGCTGACGTACAAGACCCTTTTCTTCAAAGTATGCACTAATCACTACCCAACACGCATCCTGTAAAAGCAGCTTCAAAAGTTTTAACAACAGAGGCAACGAACTGTTGTTCGATCAATATCAAATTTATTAGGAAGTTAGAACTGTGTAAGAAAACCATTCCGCACTTGCCACTGTTCGCTTGATATTTCATCTGGATCCTCTTCCGTCATTTCTTGATCGACTCCTCCATAAAGCATCCCAATGTCATGATCCTCATACATCGGTGATTGTGAACAGACAGCAGTTAGTGCGCTAGAAAACAATCTGTTCTAATGTTATGACAGTGACTAAAAGCCCGAGTGTATTAAGGACATCTAGAATTGCTTTTTTTGTTGCAGATAATATGCGCGAATGTCCAAAACAAACGAAAATATGATAAGTCATTACGAAAAATCCAACAGCAGGACTTCACCAGCAAGTTCATAATAAATGAATAAAAAACAAAAACAATGCACACCAATATGATAGTGGATGTAATACGAAGGAAACCTGATCAAATGCGATAGCGAAACGTTGACTTCGAGAAAATTATTAAGTAATCCGGAAAAGTAAACAACAAAAATTTGACGGAAACATGGATAACTAAACTCTACAGATCGCCCAAGGTTGCGAAAAAATTGTCCGATATCAAAACTGTATTGAGAGTGGAAGAATAAGCTAAACATTTCTCAAACAAATCAAATGACGGCGTTCAAGCAGCATAACGCAACAGATGCCACCACAAACGGCTGTTTCTAAGTAAAAAGCATTCAATAATTATTTTATTTTAAGAAGAGATGAGTAGCGTACAATACTGCATGGAATTGATAGATGACTAATACTTTCAGTGCGAAGATAATCATTTTAAATTAAGTAGCTGGTCTGAACAAGGTGAACTAGAAATTGGCGGCTAACGTCAAACCACAGAACTTTCCAGTTACCGTATACTACACACATGGCTAAAAATAATGCCAGTGAAGCAAGGTGTTTCAGTGGAAGACCAAGAAACTTGAAATACGAGAAACAGAAAGGTCACCCTCGTGTGAACGTAATAATGGAACAGTACATTGATTTTTGAAGCCGAAGTTACAGAACAGCTGGTTTAAAAAGCACTGATTCAATTCTCGGACAATTCCGCCTCTGAAAAGACGAAGAGAACCAGACGTGGGCCGAACGAATGTATTTATACTAAGGTCCGTGAAAGATCAGTCATAAATAAAGTTGTCAGTTCTGAGTTCTTATATAAATATACATACATATGTGTATACATATATAAGAATAAAGGATAAAACTCTCAGCGTTGAACAATACCTGAGGAATGCGCTATGTATTCGACCTCATTAAGTACCGTTGGAGTCGACTGAATGCATACCTGGCCTTTACAGTGACTCGCGGTGGCCCAGCGATACACCGAGCCAGTGCTGCTATTCTCCGAGATCAGTCTGGTACCAAGTTGCTGACACTGGACGGATAGAAGGCTTAGTGGGCCATAGGCGCGGGGATCGATTCCACGTGTGTGTTGCAATGGCGCCTCCAACAAATGCGCCACAAGCACCCTCATATATATATATATATATATATATATGTATACATATACATTAAAAGATGCTCTTAAAGAACCCATTGGGCTACTCTTGCAACGCGCAGTGGAAAGGACGATGCTAGGAGTACCCCGTTTCACACAAGTAAGGGATGGGATCCGAAGCTCCGACCTGCGTCAACGATCGAAAATCAAAGATGCCGTTCTATACGCCAAACAGTCGAAGATAAGGTGGGCCGGACACGTAATGGGTATGAATGATAACCGATGGACAAGGGCTGTTAGTGACTGGATTCCTCGGGATGTCAAACGTACTGCAGGAAGACCACCGACCCGATGGTCAGAGTTCTTTACGAAAAGCCTAGAAGAAAGATATAATGCTCGACGACTCCCTAAAGCGAGGAGAACTACTGGGCTACTCTTGCACGCGATAAGGAAAAATGGAGGATTTACTGGCGCTCGCTCGAATCACTCGACGATCAACGGGACTACAGATGATACAGGTGATACATATACATATATATAAATATGTATATGTATATGTACACACATATGCATATACATATATATATATATATTTCAGACATTGCTGTTGTCCAAAACAAACTCTGTTGCAATCGCAATCTAGCACTAGTACTGCCCGTTTTTAAACCTAAGCTGATGACTTTTTAAATGTGTTGGCAAATATGTGAAAATAGTATATGTACATATAACTCTCAATGTGTTTAGATTTCGAATTATCAAAACTACGAGAAATGAAATGGAAATTTCTGAAGTTCCCACGCAAACCCCTCCATCAGCAGCACCAGAGCTCTATTTGGGAGCATCATTGCGTGCTACTGAACGATGCACTCATTTGGCATTGCGGAAGGGTATACACATAGTATCATGCTGAAAGCTACAATCATTTGGCATTGCCGAATGGTACACTCACGGAGACTTGCTGAAAGGAGCATGGTATTGCCGAATTTTACATTCATTGAGGCCTGGTGAAAGGTAAACCCATTTGGTATTGCCGAATGGTGCATCGATGGTGTACTTCTGAAAGGCACACTCATTTAGCATTGCCGAATTTTACACTCATTTAGGCCTGCTAAAAGGTAAACTCATTTGGTATTGCCGAATGTACGTATATGGTGTTCTTCTGAATAGTACAGATGTTCGGTATTGCGAAATGCAACAGGCATCTTGTCCTGGTGAAAGGTATAAATATTTAGTATCGCTGAATGGAATATCCATGGTGTTCTTCTGACTGGTATACACGTTCGGTATCACCGAATGGTACATCTATGGTGTCCTGCTGAATTTTGCATACGTTCGGTATTACCAAATACGGTGTCTTGCTTAAAGGTGCACTCATTTGGTACGGCCGAATTTTGCATCCATTGAGGCCTTCTGAGAGGTAAACTCTTTCGGTATTGCCGAATGGTACATCGATGGTGTCTTGCTGAATGGCACACGTGTTCGGTATTACCGAGCGGTACATCGATGGCGTCCGGCTAAAAGGTACACTCATTTAGAATTGCCGAATTTTACATTCATTACGTGCTGATGAAAGGTAAACTCATTTGGTATTGCCGAACGGTACATTCATGGTGTCCTGCTGAACGGCACACACGTTTGGTATCACCGAATGGTGCATCAATGGTGTCCTGCTTAAAGGTGTGCTTATTCGGTACAGCAGAATTTTACATTGATTGAGTCTTGATGAAAGGTAAAATTATTTGGTATTGCCGAATGTTTCATCAATGGTGCTCTGTTGAATGGTACACATGCTTGGTATTGCGGAATGCTACATGCATCTTGTCCTGCTTAAAGGTGCACTCATTTAACATTGGAGAATTTTATATTTATTGAGTCCTGATGAAAGGTAAACTCATTTGGTATTGCCGAACGGTACATTCATGGTGTCTTGCTGAAGTGCACATACGTTCGGTATGACCGAACAGCACATCGATGGTGTACTGCTAGAACGTACCCTCATTTAGCATTGCCGAATTTTACATTCATTGAATGCTGATGAAAGGCAAACTCCTTTGGTATTGCCGAATGGTTTATCGATGGTGTTCTGCTGAATGGTGCACATGTTTGGTATTGCGGAATAGTACATTCATGGTGTCCTGCTAAACGGCACACACGTTCGGTACTACCAAATGGTACATCCATGGTGTCCTGCTAAAAGGTACTCATTTAGCATTGCAGAATTTATATTCATTGAGTCCTGAATAAAGGAAACTCATTTGGTATTGCCGAATGGTACATCGATGGCGTTCTGGTGAATGGTACACAAGTTTGGTATTGCGGAATGCTACATGCATTTTGTTGAACGGCACACACGTTCGGTACTACCAAATGGTACATCCATGGTGTCCTGCTAAAAGGTACTCATTTAGCATTGCAGAATTTATATTCATTGAGTCCTGAATAAAGGAAACTCATTTGGTTCGGTAATACCAAATGGTACATCCATGGTGTCCTGAAAGGTGCACTGATTTAGCATTGCCGAATTTTACATCCATTGAGTCCTGATGAAAGGCAAACTCATTTGGTATTGCCGAATGGTACATCGATGGCGTTCTGGTGAATGGTACACAAGTTTGGTATTGCGGAATGCTACATGCATTTTGTTGTGCTTAAAGGTATAACGATTTGGTATTGCCGAATGGTTCATCGATGGTGTTTTGCTGACTGGTACACACGCTCGGCACGGCAAAATGGTACATTCATGGTGTCCTGCTAAACGGCACACACGTTCGGTAATACCAAATGGTACATCCATGGTGTCCTGAAAGGTGCACTGATTTAGCATTGCCGAATTTTACATCCATTGAGTCCTGATGAAAGGCAAACTCATTTGGTATTGCCGAATGGTACATCGACTGCGTTCTAGTGAATGGTACACAAGTATGGTATTGCGGAATGCTACATGAATCTTGTCCTGCTTAAAGGTGCTCTCATTTAGCATTGCCGAATTTTACATCCATTGAGTCCTGATGAAAGGCAAACTCATTTGGTATTGCCGAATGGTACATCGATTGCGTTCTGGTGAATGGTACACAAGTATGGTTTTGCGGAATGCTACATGCATCTTGTCCTGCTTAAAGGTATAACGATTTGGTATTGCCGAATGGTTCATCGATGGTGTTTTGCTGACTGGTACACACGCTCGGCACGGCAAAATGGTACATTCATGGTGTCCTGCTAAACGGCACACACGTTCGGTAATACCAAATGGTACATCCATGGTGTCCTGAAAGGTGCACTGATTTAGCATTGCCGAATTTTACATCCATTGAGTCCTGATGAAAGGCAAACTCATTTGGTATTGCCGAATGGTACATCGATTGCGTTCTGGTGAATGGTACACAAGTATGGTTTTGCGGAATGCTACATGCATCTTGTCCTGCTTAAAGGTATAACGATTTGGTATTGCCGAATGGTTCATCGATGGTGTTTTGCTGACTGGTACACACGCTCGGCACGGCAAAATGGTACATTCATGGTGTCCTGCTAAACGGCACACACGTTCGGTAATACCAAATGGTACATCCATGGTGTCCTGAAAGGTGCACTGATTTAGCATTGCCGAATTTTACATCCATTGAGTCCTGATGAAAGGCAAACTCATTTGGTATTGCCGAATGGTACATCGATTGCGTTCTGGTGAATGGTACACAAGTATGGTTTTGCGGAATGCTACATGCATCTTGTCCTGCTTAAAGGTATAACGATTTGGTATTGCCGAATGGTTCATCGATGGTGTTTTGCTGACTGGTACACACGCTCGGCACGGCAAAATGGTACATTCATGGTGTCCTGCTAAACGGCACACACGTTCGGTAATACCAAATGGTACATCCATGGTGTCCTGAAAGGTGCACTGATTTAGCATTGCCGAATTTTACATCCATTGAGTCCTGATGAAAGGCAAACTCATTTGGTATTGCCGAATGGTACATCGATTGCGTTCTGGTGAATGGTACACAAGTATGGTTTTGCGGAATGCTACATGCATCTTGTCCTGCTTAAAGGTATAACGATTTGGTATTGCCGAATGGTTCATCGATGGTGTTTTGCTGACTGGTATACACGCTCGGCACGGCAAAATGGTACATTCATGGTGTCCTGCTAAACGGCACACACGTTCGGTAATACCAAATGGTACATCCATGGTGTCCTGAAAGGTGCACTGATTTAGCATTGCCGAATTTTACATCCATTGAGTCCTGATGAAAGGCAAACTCATTTGGTATTGCCGAATGGTACATCGACTGCGTTCTAGTGAATGGTACACAAGTATGGTATTGCGGAATGCTACATGAATCTTGTCCTGCTTAAAGGTGCTCTCATTTAGCATTGCCGAATTTTACAT
>MQTX01000250.1:415640-430324 GCA_009735665.1 Angiostrongylus cantonensis | reverse complement strand
TATATTTTGCAATATATAACCTGCCATTGAAAAGAGTAGGCAGTAAATAATGAGTTAAAATTGTGATTATAACATCAACCTCAGTTTAATTGGGTTCGTTGCAGATTTGGGCTCCCCAGATCAATCCCATTGACGTGTGTTTGCTGATTGCAAAAGATCGATAGAATTAGCTGAGAAATAGGCGGAACAAGGGACCCGCATGGTGCGGTGGTAAACGCGGTGCTCTCTGGAAAGGACAATATCGCGTTCGTTCCCCACCCATATCTCAGCATCATTAAAGTTATATTTTGCAATATATAACCTGCCGTTGAAAAGAGTAGGCAGTAAATAATGAGTTAAAAGTGTGAGTAGCTGAGAAATAGGCGGAACAAGGGACCCGCATGGTGTTGTGGTAAACGCGGTGCTCTCCGGAAAGGACAATATCGCGTTCGTTACCCACATGAAACACCCGCGGTCCGGAGTCTTGCAAATATCTCAACATCATTGAAGTTATATTTTGCAATATATAACCTGCCATTGAAAAGAGTAGGCAGTAAATAATGAGTTAAAAGTGTGAGTATAACTGCAACCTCAGTTTAATTGGGCTCCCCAGATCAATCCCACTGACGGGTGATTGCTGATGGCAAAAGATCGATAGAATTAGCTGAGAAATAGGCGAAACGAGGAACCCGCATGGTGTGGTGGTAAACGCGGTGCTCTCCGGAAAGGACAATATCGCGTTCGTTCCCCACCAGAAACACCTGCGGTCCGAAGTCTTGCAAATATCTCAGCATCATTAAAATTCATAAATGTTTATTTTTCTACCTGACAATGACTTAAGTGAAGCCGACTATACAACAATGCCATAATTCAAGTATACAAGTCTTTTCAATAATTTTCTGTCTTATGGTAACGACAAGACATCCGTAAACTTCCGAGTGGATTGTTCAAGTACAGCAAGGACGCTTTGTTCCCTCGTCACTTTTGTCGATATTCTGGTGCCTGCTTTCTCCACCAGTAGCATTCGTTTGTCTGCAGGTTAAACTTCTTCTCTGAAAGAAAAGCATTTCTTTTAGAACTATTAAGCATAGAGAACAACATTCTAGGTTCGCTCTCGGCATAATGGTCTTCATAGGAAAAGCTGTCGATCGAGTATGAGAAATGAAAGTGCAAACCTTTGCACCACCAAATGGAACGACTACAGAGAAAACGAGAGACGACCCACACCAGTACATTTTTACCCTCATATATGAGCGGTAATCTACTCATTCCAGTTCGGAATGTTTACCATGGTAGGAGACCGTGGGTACGACGTAGTAACAAAAGACTTCAGTGTAGTGTTTGACCAAAACAACACCGCTCCTTAGTAGAGAAGAACGATCGTCGCCTTTTAACAATATCATCACGTGAACTTGCCACAATATAGCACATCATTGTGCTCAACATGCATTCCTCCTCCTTTAAAAATTCTAGATGTTTTCGGTGCTCGTAAAATGGTCCAAGAGATAAATTCCTTTCCAACAGTGCAGTGAGATGTATTTTACTATGACATAAGCTCTAAAGTGCAGTTCCTAGCTTCTAACAACCGTTTAAGAGTACATGAACTTAACAGTTTTTGGTGAGTAGCAAAACAATTTTCAAATCGACCGTCATTTAATCTCGGTGCTAAAATAATAGACATGTTCTGAATTCGTGAGCTTCCACGAGGTTAGAAAACAACTGCTATTCGGCTCCGATGAAGACGAAGACGTCGAAACGTTAGCCGAACTAAGGTTGTTTACCTACGTTGTATAAGCTCAATAGTCTAAAATACGTCGTGACTACTTATTTACTGCAATGTTTCCTTGTAAACCTCAACAACCTACAATTCACCACTACCGTATTCTGTCGTTTTCATTAGTTCCTATTTGGCACGTGTAAAGTTGCAGTGGGCTTTCTTCGATACATATCGGCGTATAATGAAGAATTGGTTCCTGAACGTCTTTGCGCTATTACATTAGGATTCAACATTTTACACATTACCGTACTTATTTTTTGCTCGTCAACAAATTGTATGAAATTCATCTGCATGTTTTAGATGGCCGAGAATTTGAGGACGATTCCAATGTCTGAAGTGGAACAACATTCAAATGAGGAGTCATGCTGGATTATCATCAATGGAAAGGTCGCAAAAAGATTTTTTGTTCTCTGGACTATCATTTTTTGATTATGTATTTGGTCTTTTTTATTCCTAAGCTCTGACGAATTAAGCCATACCGAGGGAAATTACCAATGAGGAAAAGTAATTATGGTTAGCTGTTTTCTTCCGAAACATGGCTTTAGAGTTTTCAATCTTCCGTATTTTCTAAGATTTGATGTTTGCTTTATGGTCATAGCTACGAGTGTAACTGTCTTGTGATTTTTGCCATATAGTCAGACATCAGCTCTTAATGAGGTGAAAGTAATTTAGCAATTACCCATTGTGGCCTCTAACAGGCGTACATCAGATGTTCTCGTGCTTTCGCAGTGTTGATTTGTATTCCTTCTTTGATAAGCTAACACGAAATTGATGAGGAACTTTCTTCGATTAAAGTCTATGTGCCATCGCTTTTATCAGGACCGGATTGATCTGATTCGATTGCCCACAGTTGTTCACTCTTGCTATCTGAGTATTCGTAATCGAATTGAGTCGAATCCGATGAAGCACCACTTGAATGAAATAACCCCACTCGGCAGTTCTGTCATATTGATGCCGACTGCTGCATGATGGATTCTCCAGAGAAGAACAAGCGATTATTAACGGATAATCAATGTCAACAACCGTCGTGTGTTAAAGAACGGAATTACTTTATGCGAGTGAAGTCACTTCATTCGAGCGGCGCTCTAATGGATTCTTCTCGATGCCAACACGAAGATCCACATCGGAAGAAGAAGCACTGTGGACAATCGACACGAATCAATCCGGCTCTGAAGAAGGCGAAGGCGCTGAAACGTTAGCTGATTAAAGTGTTTTTTTTTCACCTTCATATTATCTTGTTAGTTAAGAGACGCATACTGATTAGTCATCTGCTTGGAGGGAAGTCCGGTTTTGAAACATTTTTGTTAGCGTTACTTCTTTGTTTCATTTACCCATTAGTACATTTGCAGTTTCAATGAAGCTCACTAGATTTGTTAAAAGATGGGGCATTCGTTAAAGAACGGAATTACTTTATGCGAGTGAAGTCACTTCATTCGAACGGCTTTCTAATGGATTCTTCTCGATGCCAACACGAAGATCCACATCGGAGGAAGAAGCACTGTGGACAATCGACACGAATCAATCTGGCTCTGAAGAAGGCGAAGGGGCTGAAACGTTAGCTGATTAAAGTGTTTTTTTTTCACCTTCATATTATCTTGTTAGTTAAGAGACGCATACTGATTAGTCATCTGCTTGGAGGGAAGTCCGGTTTTGAAACATTTTTGTTAGCGTTACTTCTTTGTTTCATTTACCCATTAGTACATTTGCAGTTTCAATGAAGCTCACTAGATTTGTTAAAAGATGGGGCATTCCTTTGCGATATGCTTAGTGTTAGTCGGATACTACGCCTTCGTTCTTCTTAAATTTGAACCACCCAATTGGGAGAGCACAGCATTAATGAACTATGAAAAGCTTTCGGCGTCGACCAATCTTTGACGGATGCGTAGTGCATTCGAATTCATCGTCTCTCCAAATCTGATTGATGCCAGATAGGAGAATAAACACAGAGTTGATACATCGATAGGACCTCGCTATATTGCCAAGGACTTGCTAAGCCCGAAACGCTTTTGCTTTCTTTGTTAGTTATGCCTTCAGCGACAGGTCGCCTTTCACTTCAAGGGATTTTTTTTTCCTGGGAACCACATTTCTGAAGTTAACTATTCACCATTATCGATTTATTTTCTAAGTATAAATAAATCTAATAAGTCTTTTTTCGTAATATTTTCCAGTCTCGACTTACTACTGCATATTTTAAAGAGTTTTTGATATGTTATAGCTTCTATGTGCTCGTGGGTTTTCGTACCCCAGAAGGGCGCTTTCAGGCGCTCGCTTTTTGCTTGATTCTACTTTTTTCCTTGTCGATAGGACGCATTACAGATGTACTTAACTGCCAATGTACTACCACACATCTTTTCTTGCCGTATTGTAGGTGCTCCATCTGAATCGTTTCGTTTGTATGCTTTTACCGCATTATTGCGTTAGTCCTATTAGAAGAAGTAGTAATTGCTTGCAGTGCTTTGAGTGCTATCAGTGTTTGCTTTGAAAACTGTGATAAGACGAATATGAAAAATTTATTTCTAAGCATGAAGTCACTGGTCGTTCTCTGTCCCTACGTGATCTGAAAACCATGTTATCGATTCCACACCAATCTTTCATGGTATTCGTGTGTTTAATAAGCAGGTGAAAGAACGTTGCCAAAGCGCTGTCAGGTGATCTGGAAGTGATACGAAAAGGATGGAACAAACTCTCCGTATTCAGTTTCTATCCGCAAGATGTTGCTGCGCTAACTTTAGTGACAGTTTCAATTGTAGGATCTACTTTTTTTTAAGATAAGGAGTAATCTTTCCATAATGGATGGATTCGGTGAGATCACCGTAGCACTAAATGTGTTTTGGGAGGTATCAGCATCGCCAACCTGACTGACAGATCTTTTCACGTAAATCCTATAGAAAGTTATGAAGGTTAGAATGTCACTGGAGAGAGTAGGGCCTATTGGGCTAACCTTGCACGTGAAAGGGAGAAATGGAAAATTTAATGACTCTCGTTCCAATCACTGGATGATCGACTAGATACAATGTTTTAGCTTTTATTTTCTGCCTAGTACAATTTTTATGGCAGGTTATAAGCGAAATACAACCACAACGTTACTGAGATATCTTCGAAACTCTAGACCGCAGGTGTCCATGGTGGGGAACGAACGCGCTATTGTCCTTTCCAGGGAGTAACGCGTTCACCACCAAAGATCAATAGAACTAGCTGAGAGACGGGCAAAACGAAGGACCCCCATCCCCACCATAGACACCTGTGACTAGATACAGCTAATACAAGTGACTTCTATCTGTTTATATTTGTATTTATTTTCTTAACGATCATGCATACGCGGTGGTGGTGCTAGGAATACAAGTGATTTTTCCAGGCGTGGGAGGATGACGTAGAAGGCCGAATTTCTACTTTGAGATGCTGTCGAGTAGAAGCAGAATTAATAGTTCAACAATGTGCGTAAAAAGATCAATTAAGCGAAAAAGTTTAATAAAAGTTTAAACAAACTACCGAATACAAGCACAATGGTGCTCAGATGTTTGCAAAACATGGACTCCAGGCCTGCTTCGATTCCGCGACTGTCCCTTACGGGAACACCAGTGCTACCCATTCCACCACTTAGGTTCTTGCTTTGTCTTTCTTTGAGCCAGTCTTTTCATCCCAACAGCGCCATCAGCAATTAATCGTTAAGGGCAATGATCTGAACGGCACAAATCGGCATTAAACCCAATTAAACTAAGGCTGCAGTCGAAATCACATTGTATAGCTTTTATCTACCACCCATAGCTTTTTCACGGCAGAGTATTGTGCCGTGGCAAAATAATGGGGACTAGTAAAAGTTACGCAAACTACCGAATGCTAATCTAAGATTACCAGATGCTTGTTCATTCTTCATATTTTTTTCTACAAATGGCAGCTACATTTAAATGTATGACCCTTTACTGGACGTGGATGCTTCTGCAATTTTTGATGATAATTTGATAATTTTTGATGATTTTTCTTCGTACAGAAAAATTCAGACCAGGGAGGAAATTGAAAATGGTATATTCCATTAAACAATGCGACTTGACTTTTCTCAAATGCCGGCTGTTTTCGAACTGTCTATCCAGAATGCTTGTCTTTGGCATGTCGAATGTTGCAATTTTGCCCGCATACTAGCTTAAGGGGTTTCAAGCAATAACCTTCATGAAGGGCTTCAAACATAAGCCCCCTGCTCTGTGGCCCTGAACACTATCCTCGACGCTCCTCTCGGTAGATATTATGTGGACTATCGTCTTGTCGCTGGTCGTTCTCATCACTGTCTTGCAATCAAAGGTTAGTAGGTCTCTTAGCAATCTCGTTCAGAATTGAATGAGAGAAACTACGAAATTCAACTTTTGCATGAAAGATGAGGTGACCTGGCCCCATGGTGGAACCAATAGTATGCTGATTGCTTCTAAAAGGTCACATATATTTCACGGCCGATCAATCCCTGCGTTAGTCGTTCTTACTTAGTGATTACTATATTAAGCTACAGCTTTTCTTGTTTTGGATAAATATAATTTTATTAAAGACCTACTACATACATCGAATTAGTTTTGTGACTCCAGTTTCAGGCTTCGTCCGTTCCCTATTTCAACTTTTCCTTTTCTTGATCCACTTGCACTGTTTCACTATCGCTGAAATTTCTAAAAGAAAACTCTTGGTTGTGAGTCGCTTCTTCTAGCTGGTCATCGAACGCTATCAGTTCTTTCTTGACAGTTACATGAGCTAGCTAATAGCAGTTTTAACAAGATAGTTGTCACAGGTATGACAACGGTTATGCCTATGACGTTTCGTGGCAAGATGTTTTCTCCCTATATAGTAAGAATCCCATCATTTAATCGATGTATGTCAGTCTTCTTTATTATTTTTGTTCTCTGGATCACGTGAGATTTCGTCTGACTTCCCGCCTTAAATAATACTAGCGTTGGCGGTTTTTTGAAACCAGATGATTAAGAACGAGACGACAACTAAAAAATTTCCAGCCTAAAATTCAGTGATGTGGGTTCCCATCGAAACGCACGATCACGCTGGAAAATCCCTGGATAAGAATGCCGTATGTAGACGTAGCGAATTCTAAAAAGGTGTTTTCTTACAAACCATTTTAAGCAGATATAATAAAGGATGAGGATAAAGCTATCGGCTTTGATTAACGCCTGAGGGATGCGCCATGCATTCGACTTCAATAGGAATCGTTTGAAAGTGATTGAATGCATATATGGCTTCTACAATGACTCGCGGTCGCCCATTGATGTATCGAGCATTGCTATCCTCCCAGACAAGTCAGGTACCAATTTGTCCACCACGGAGAGAAGGATGGCTTGGTGAGCCATGAGCGCAGGGATCGATTCAACGTGTGTGTTGCAGGGCGCCTCTGACCATTACTCCACACGCACCCTTCTTAAGCAGATATAGCCTTTTGAAACACCATCTTTGGGTTATAAAATATCAGATGGTATCTTTTTCTTATTTCTTAATGAAAAATCAAACCAATTTCTTGAGCAAGTGTTCCAGATTCTCAACGTCGGAGTTTTGTTCGCACAAAATGATACACGGCTCGCACCGGTATTTGTTTTATATTGTGTGTTCTATAAATTTTATTCCTCCTTTAATGACGTTTCAGTATGTCGGATGGAGACAAACGGCAGGTGCGGTAGGCGTCGCATGGGACAAAATCCAGAGCGACGGCATTCTCCCTGAGTACAGTGAACTAAAGTGTGTGTCCATTTAAAAACTTTCAAGTTTTGGAAATTAATCATGCAATACAAAGGTTCTTTTTAAATTAGACTTAAAAATACAATGCCTTTTCCAATTTCCAATACAATACAATTTTTCTGGTGACTAATGTTGTTGAAATTTAAATGATGCGTCATTCATTTGAACACTTGAAATAGAAGAGCATTGTGGAGACCACCTCATTTTTGATAAGGTGATATCTGGATGACATGGGCAAGTATCGTCTTGTGATCTATGAGTTGTTTTTAGTTACAAATACAAATAATCCATATGAACTGTAAGCCCGTCCGCGCACCTTGTGCTTGGTCATTCTAGACGATACCTGCATTACCCTTCTGTGTACTTGGGATTACCGGCCTCATAACATGATCAGTCTGACCATAAAAGGATAAAGGATAAAGCTCTCGGCGTTGACCAATCCCTGAGGGATGCGCCATGCAATCGACTTCATTAAGTATCGTCGGAGGTGATAGAATGCATATCTGGCCTTTACAATGACTCGCGGTGGCCTGTCGATGTACCGAGTCAGTGCTGCTATCCTCCCAGACAAATCTGGCACCAATTTGCCGACCCCAGAGGGATGGAAGGCTTGGTGGGCCATGGACGCAGAAATCGATTCCACGTGCATGTCGCATTGGCGCCTCCAACCACTGCGCCACATGCGCCCTTCGGTCTAACCATACTTCCCGTTTTAAATGTAGATTTCCTAGAACCTACATTACTGTATATTTGTGCGATACCAAAAAATAAACCGTTAGTCGTAATCAACAGCAGCTTGGGATTGGGCAAATGGCATATGCACAAGAATTCAGTATCCCTAGTCCACAAGCAGACTTCATTGCCACAGCGATGCAGCAAATGTTTTATTTCTAAGTTGAATGGTGACTTTGAATTCACGCAAAATTATATAACTGCTTCCTACATTAGCACTTGTATAATTTAAACGGATGTCGGTACACTTTCCACTCATGGCTACCGCATTAGCACTGCGGAGTAGGCTACGCTTAACTTGCTCAAGACGAATCTTCTGTATAACAGCGTTGCTTTCCTGTTTTCGGCGATACGTACTCACCTTTTACCGTGTTTTTCGCTGAACCTTCTATCCGGCAAGAAACCTGATGATACGACCTAGCTTCGTGATTATTCGAATGATCCGTGCGCAGACACATACGCTTTCCATTCATACGTTTTTGACGCGGTGAGCATCACGTATTGAGCTGATATCAGCACTTTTTCATTGGATTCATTTTCTCGTATTCATCATCAGAAAAATCTGGCGTGTAACTCGAGTTGCTGTTTGAAAACCTTTAATCTTCTGAATCCCACTGAATTTTGATCGAGTCGGTTCTTTCCCTAATTCCGCGGTAACTGTGTAATGGCCTTGTCGTCATCGCAAGTGGTTGCAATTCTCTAGAATTAAAGAGAGTTTTCTTCAAGTAAGTGTGGCATCAGTTTCCCGACCATGAATAGGTCTTTTTAGAGATTGAAGGTTTGATTAGCTGCTGAACTAAGGGCATGGGCGTGTTAAACAGCAGCATCTCAACGGCTTGCTGCCTGATCGTGGCCGGGAGCTGTTCCTGGGTGTCGGATTGCTATGTACAGCGGGGATATTCATCCCTCTGGCAGGCTAACCCAAGCTGAGAAGGAGTCCGGCGTTTCTGTGAGGAAACCCAACAAACAGTAAACCAATACCAGGATCTCTCACTGTAGTGCTAATAAACTAGTCGCACGGTGGCAAATCTAAGCCTGATTCACAACGACTGTGGTGGTGACGACTTGAGGCAGACTTTGGCCTGGCTGACCTCGGGACTCTAGAAAAACACAGTGGCTAAACGAGAAAACTCCAAAAAAATGGAAATTATGTTCGAGCCCACACAACCTGCGAGGACGGGTCATCCAAGTATCCAAGTAAGTAAACAGTAGTACTAGTCCCGCGCCAGAGGTCAAGTTCCATTTTATTTCTTAGCTAAATGAATGACTGAATTCAATAGGGTAGGAACCTCACTTATCAAGTGATCAAGTGATTCAATGTACAATTGTACGCCAGTGGCATTGTTGGTTAAGAAAACGCAATGTTTTCAGCTTGACATGGGTAATAAGTGAGTGCGATAATACGGTAGACGCCGGTGCGATTATCGAGTGGGCGAGAAATGGTGTTGATGTTGTGCTGGGACCAGCGTGCCCACCATGTACGTGATTAATAAAAGATTTTTATGGAGTTCTGAAGATTTCTAATGCTAAATACATTGAATTCCTTGTGTGCTACAAGTTTTCGATTCTACAGAAATGCACCTCAAAAACTGCAGAAGGTTTCTTTTTTCAAGTGTTCGGTTTTTCCACACTAATTGCCTCCAAGAAGATGGTCTTCAATGGGCAATAAGAAAATGGTTAGGAAAATTTGCTACAAGTTGAAAATTACTGTCATCACGGTAAATGTATTAACGGCATTCATTCAAAATGATGCAAAACTAGTCATCATCTCACGTTGTTTTGATTTTTCTTTCATCTTTTCATCTTCAGTCTACTGACGAAGAAAAGTGTCAGCAACCAGTCAAGTGGGAACTTCGTGGGAAAAATTACAACTGAGTCATCCATTCTATTGATTATCACCCTTTCTCGGGTTTTACGCAAATGAAAAGATTTGCAACTTTAAGTCTGAGGAAGGTGAACGATCGTTGCCATTGTTGTCGTACAAAGAATTCATGGACGATGAAGATGTCTTTTTTTTTGAGTTTTTCGTTGAAATTAAACAGTTTCCTCTTTAAATGATTTAATGAGCCAGTCCTAATACAAAATAATCTGCTTTCTAGCTGCCGTTATATCCGGAGTCGTAGCCGAATATTTCAACTTCCCGATGGTCATTTGGGCGCCCACGTTCTCTTCCGTGTTGCTGAGCGCTGACGATTATCCCACAATGATGGCACCCACATGGAGTTCAATCAGGTTGGTTCGCTGCTTCATCATCAGAACCATCTACCCACAATTCGCTGATGGACGCTCTATCTATCACTGCAAGATTCTCTGCCGTCAGTTTCTATAAGACGACAGTTAGCGAGAAAAATGGATGCTATTTTTTAAAACGCTCTACTCAGCTGAGTATGTTGCCATACTAACGTCTTAGCTTTCATTAGCCGCCTTTTCTTTTTTTTTTCACGGCAGGCTACCATTTGAAATAAAACCATGAAGATGTTGAGATACGAGCAATGCTCGAAACCTCAGGCGAGCTTTGAAACAATGACTACCGTTGCTAGCGACTTAAGTGCTGTCTGCCACGTCAACCGAGCACTTCACTTTGGCTTTCTCCCAGCTTTTTTTAAAACTCTATCGGTGGTACTAGCAATCATTTCAGATCGTTCCCGCTGACAGGTAATTGCTGATAGCATTGATAAAATAAAAAATAGCCAAGAAAGAGGAAAAGCAAGAACCTCTGTTGATCTGTTGGATAGAACGTGGTTTCTCGATTCGATGGTTCGAAGCGCAATGGAGGTTCCTAGCCTTGCTAATATCACACCATCACTGTGCTTAAAGTTATAGCTGGGTTTCTGGAAATTAGGCCGAACTCGTATAGTTGCATTAGATGAAAAAGGAGGAAAATACGATATGGTAGAGCCACAATGATGCTGAGATATTTCTTTTATTTAATGCCTGCTAGGATTTTTCACGAGCAGGTTATTATTTGTGACTTAACCACAACTATGCTGAGACATTTGCAAAACTCCAGACTAGTCGCCATCGGCAATCCACCATCAACGGAATTGGTCTGGGAAGTCCAAATCGACAACGAACCCAGTTAAGCTGAAGTCGAAATCACTTTTATCTGCACCACACATAACACCTTGCCGTGAAAAACTGTAATAGGCAGTAAATAAAATATTGTGATTTAGACTCATCCTAACTGGCCTGGTTGCCGATTTGGGCTCCCCAGACAAATCCTGTTGACGGGTGATTGCTGATGGCACCGATCGATAGAACTAGCTGAGAGACAGGCGAAACGAAGGACCAGCATGGTGTGGTGGTGAACGCGTTAGCCCACGGAAAGAGTAAGAGCCCGTTCGTCCCCTATCGCAAACACCTCCGGTACGGAGTTATGTAAATATCTCAACATCATTGTGGGTGTAGATAATCTGGTAGATTTTTAAGTTTGAATAAATGCCGAATTTCTTATAAAAATACATGTCGGCAGAGAATTGCTGGTCCATTGTCCTCATCTCATCATTTTTGTGAAGATCTGAAGAAACCAGTCGATATGCTGTCTTTACAAACCATCTTCGGCAATAGAACAACATCTATTTTGAAGAAATTGGACGGATCCATGTGTATTCCAAGATTATTAAGCTGACATGAAGATGATTGAAGGAATCCATGTTGTTTGAATAGCGCTTACCCCTTCAGATCAACACCAACTTTTATGGAATCGAACGAATTCTTATGTCCACGGCCACTTGTTTTTTGTGGAATGATTTTTATGTGGACTATTGGAAATCCGTTCGATTTCTTTGATTTCCAGTCAGGCTCGCACACTGGCACTCCTATTCGAGCGATATCGGTGGAGCGAGGTAGCGGTGGTCTATTACACGGCCAGGATTGATGCCATACCACGGTGTTCCTTGATCATCGCCGACCTTGAGGTAGGTCTTTGTTGTTTTACATAAACAGTGTGTTGCAAACTGAGAGGGTTGTTATAAGTATTATCGGATTTCTAGAAAGATACTTGGTGCCTGAAAACTTCATTATTCTTTAAATATTGGCCACTTTGAGGCTCTTAGCAGTTGATGAAGCTCAAGTCGTCCCACTTTTTGAATTTAACGCAACGTAGGAATCCCTTGATTTTGTGTGCTTTAGCGCTGATTTCTTGATGTCGAAATATGTAAAGTAGTGTCAACGAAAGTTAATTGATCGATGGAATCAAACGATTTGATCTCAAGGCACAACATTCAGTGCACTTCAGAATTTGGTCAGCAACAATCAGAACATGACGATAACGTATCGTCGTCACTTCACAAGTACCAACCTGACCACCTTCAAAAGCGCTCTTTTCTCCATTAGAGAGGTGTCACGAAGTCGGTCATCACCTTTCTCTGCATTTTCAATTGTTTCTCGTGATTTTAAGAAGAAAGACAAAATAGTGTTCTAGTTTTCAGTCGTAGTTGTTTGCCTGGAATCTGATGAAGCCCGGCGAAACTTAATGATTTCGATAGCTGAAGAAGGTATGGACACCGATGACTTTGTCTGGCTGATGATTGAATCGCGAAAACTAGGGTTCGGTATGTATACTTAAGCATATGAAAATAAAAGAGTGATTTTTGAAAAATACATGTGCCTCTAAGGTGATAGAACAAAATTTTCCTTGTTATCTACAGCAGTTATCCAAGAACTATCATCAGAAAATCGGCTTCACTTGTAATGTTTCAACGAGAGGCAGCCTTTCATAGATATAAAAGCGCAACTAGCATAGTGTAGCGACTTCTTTCCATCAGCCTATGGCGTGCTTTCTTCCACTCCCTAAGCGACCTAAATCCATTATCTTTCGGGGTTACGAAAATGGTACCAGATTTATCAAGAATCAACTAAAGTTCTCCGATGGAGATCTAGGGACACCCTTGCACTGCTATCTCAGGATTCAGTGAAGAATCTACTTGACCAGCGTTCAGTGATATTCGGAAGCCAATACAAGCATAACCAGCACCCGAATCCACCCCAGCATCCGAGAAAAATAGTGAAATATTACGGATCGAATGAAGAGAAGCAAAAGGTGGTTTCTTTTTTAACTCTTCAGAGCTAAGTCTTCATCGTGTTGATTTCCTGACCTGATAGACATAACTGGAGCATTTGGAGATAATCATCCCGTCGAGTTCTAATGGGGCAGACGTAATCAATCCGTTCCTCATAGACATCGCCCTTGTAATATTTAGACAAAAAACAATCTGTATTCTTTCTTTGATGAGCTTACACGAAGTTGATAATATTTATTATCGGCTAACGTTTCGACGTCTTCGTCTCCATCAGAGCCGATGATCCGAGTCGATGGTCCGTGCTTGCTGTTGGTCTCGATTTGGCGGCTTCGCCTTCGTGTCGAGTTTGGCCTTCCTCAGCGGTCCATCTCCTCGAATGAGGCACACTCATTCAGTGATGCCCTTTTATACACGATAGTGATGGTGGATATAATGATAATGTCCGTTGACAACAACTTGTTTTTCTTCCGGACATATATCATCGCGCACATCGTGCAGAAGTCGGTGTTATTATTAGCTAGCACAAAGCGTATTAATACCTCAAAACCGACTTTGCTTGAACCTCGGTGTGTCTCCTTGGAGTCTTGAGATAGCCGGGCTGGATCGTTCCCAAATGGATTGCAGAGAGCGAATTTTTCCCAGAGAAGTCCGAAAACAATTGCTGATCATGACAAAGTGGCCTCTTGTTTTCTCGCGATACTTCAGTAACTCTTGTTATCGTGTGTACGTGACCCTCCCACAGAGTCCATTTTGAAACCCTGTTTACTCGCATGGCTGTTCCTCGCCCAGTTTTCTACCAATCCTGTTTAGTGAAAAGTTTGTTGACGACAGCCAACAAGCAGATTGGGCGATAGTTGTTGATATCGTGGAGGTCACCTTTCCTGAGCAGAAGCACAGTATTGCTGGTCTCCTACTGAGTAGAGACCTTGCATTCACACAGGTAACGTGTGAAGAGCCGAGCCAGTGTGTCTACGAGGACTGGCGGAAGGTTTTTCAAGTGTTCTGATCTTATCCTATCCGGACCTGGTGCTGTTCGATTTTTCACCGACAAAATGGCATATCGGATTTCGTAAGGGAGAACCGGTGGTACGATATATCCATCTTCCTTTATTTCATATGAGGGTACGAGGACGTTGCTATTGAAGAGATCTGAGCAGTAATCGAGAATGATTTTCTTCAATGTATACATAAAGCTCTAAAAAAAGCTCAGCATTGATCAATCTAGTGCTGCTTTCCTCCCAGACAAGTCTGGTGCCAATTTGCCGACCCCGGAGGGATGGAAGGCTTGGCGGGCCATGGGCCCGGGAATCGATTCCACGTGTTGCTGCAGTGGTGCCTTCAACCAGAGGCAAAGTGTTCGGCTAAAACTGAAAACTAGCTGACATGCTTTTCTAAATTTTGAGCAGATTTATTGAGATGCATAGCTCTATTGCTACTATAAAAGAACAAAAAATTTTCTG
>MQTX01000250.1:342690-415588 GCA_009735665.1 Angiostrongylus cantonensis | reverse complement strand
TATATATATATATATGTATATCAACATCATTGTAGTTGTTGCGCAAGTGGTTGGTAGTATTCACTTAGTAACACTGGCTACCATATCTTTTATTTTGCTTATTACACTGTGTTATTTTATGTAAATGTCAGCTCGTGATCTCCTCAGATCTTGCTGTTCAATTTTTGAAAGACGTATAAGACTTTTGAAGTTTTTATTCAATCTAAAGCATTTAACTGTTTAATCTGTTGAATCGGCTCTACGCACCGCTCAATGCCTCGACCATTAAGCTGTCCCGCAATATGACCACTTATTCAAAGTTTCATGCAAAGTTTCGCAGATTTTCCTGTAACTGTAATATTATCCTTTCCGGGGAGTAACGCGCTAAACGGAGGACCTGCATGGTGTGAAGGTGAGCGCGTTACTCCCCGGAAAGGACAATAGCGCGTTCGTTCTCCACCATAGACACCTGCGGTCCAGAGTTTTGCAAATATCTCAGCTTCATTAAAGTTATATTTCGCATTATACCCTGCCATTAAAAAAGAGTAGGCAGTAAACAAAAACGGTTAAGATTGTAATAATATCGCCTATGAAATTCGTGCACGTCAGGTGATGTATGGAAGGACACGAAGGCAATACCAGATGGCAAAGATAATCTAGCGCTAAGGGCCGCGAAAAAATTCTTTGTGGTGAGTTATCCTAGTAGTTTAGAAATTTGATTTCTGGTTTAAATATTGCAAGAAGGGTGCTGAGATACAAGTAAACCAGGATCCTCAGTTGTGCTTCGAACCCGCTACAACCTTCAACGACCGCTTACGTGGTACACAGCGCATCAACCGAGGCCCTTGCTTTTCATAGATACAAGTAAACCAGGATCCTCAGTTGTGCTTCGAACCCGCTATAACCTTCAACGACCGCTTACGTGGTACACAGCCCATCAACCGAGGCCCTTGCTTTTCATTTTTTTTTTAGTCATGTTCCTACTTAATCGACGATATCAGCAATCACCCGTTCACAGAAGTTATCTGGCGAGCAAAAATTATAGTGCCCTACCGTTAGCCCAGTTAATGTTAAACCAGCTAACCCAGTAAATTTACTGTCAAAAACGCAATGTCGCAATTTCATTTGCTGCTCATTCTTTTTTAACGGTAGGGTACTATGTGAAGTGCAACGACAAAGATGCTGAGATGCGAGAAGACTACTGATAGCATCGATGCAGTAAAAACATGGTTGAGTTAAAAGAAAAGGCACGGGCCTCGCTTGAATTGATGGATAGCACGTGAGCCTCCGGTAAGGGTAATCGCGGTTTCGTTAATCTCGTATCTCAGCATCCTTGTGATTGCATTTCACATGGCGTAAAAAAGAAATAGGCAATAAATAAGAGTGTGTGAATTCGAAACTAACCACGCCAGATTTAACTTCATTCAACGCAGATCGATGGTGCGCCGCTCAATTCATCGGCGCAGTTTGTTGCTGATGTGAAGGCGAAGATGCGGCAGCCGCCGTACAACTGCATGGACTGTGACGACATCAATCCTGTACGTGCAGGTTAAAATAACTCGATTTCATAAGATGATTCCATCCTTGGTCTTGTTAGGAGCGTTGAGATACGGAGATCTCTTACAACGGCACTGAACGGTTTGGTTTCTTGAATTGATCACAGGATTTCGTACGCGGAAAGATATTTTCAAAGCACTACTCAAAGTCGCATCGGAACATTTTTGAACAGTTTTTATGAGGCTACGATTAGCCTCTGCTTAGGTGTTTCTTGTTAGGATATTTCTGAGGTTGGCTATTCCAAACCCAAGAGATATTCCGGTTTACCACAGCTGGTCTTCTATCTTCTCGTAATTTTATTGGAGTTTAAAATTGAATCTATTTCAATTGCTTCGCTCGTTTTTCTGTCAAAATCAACATTGGAGTAAAAGAAGTCAAGAATTTACTTTACTGCATTCCTAATAATTATCAGTTCTGCGACAAGGCGTATGTTAACCACAGATTTGAGCTGGTCAAAATTTCTGAATCTGTCTTTCTCCTAAATATAAAACTCAATGGTTACTTCCAAAAAAATTATAGAAAGATAGAAACCAAGGAAGACCTTGGCAATCTGTTTACTTTTTTAAGGGTGTCTCTCAAGTTGCCGAATTGGCGGATGCGATGATGCTCTACGCGATCGCACTAAATCGTTGCACAGCCGCCGGTCTTGCGGAACCCACTGGCACTGATTTGGCGCAATTTTCATCAGGGCAATTTGAAGGTAAACATTCCAAGGACCTATACAATAGCTAACTAGAAACTGGCATTAGAGTACATTTAAAAGAGCCAATAAGTCCTAAATTTCTCAGCTTTCCTGTTTTGAAGGTATCCAACTTGTGCAGCACAACATGGACACTAGAAAAAGAATGCTTAGGTACCACAAAAACGCAATCATATAGAAATCGGAGCACCAAGAAATCTTCGTCTTCGTGGTGTGGCATCGATGCCTACTAGTTCCACTTTCCCGATTGGAATAAAAATTATAAGGATATGTAGGCGGAAATAAATGAACTCGTGCCGACTTCGAGACCTCGCCGCCTACTCTTCTGGAGCTGACAATGAAGATAGGATCAAAACAATTGAACACGTTCTGTTTATGGAGGATAAAGGATGGAGCTCTCGACGATCATCAATCCCTGAGGGATGCACCATAAATTCGACTTCATTAATCATCGTTTAGAAGTGATTGAATGCATATCTGGCCTTTACAGTGACTCGCGGTAGCCTACCAATATACCGAGCCAGTGTTGCTATTCTCGCAGACAAGCCTGGTACCAATTTGCCGATCCCGGAGGGATGGAAGGCCTGGTGGGCCTTCGGCGTGGGGACCGCTTCCACGTGTGTGTTGCAGGGCGCTTCCGACCACTGCGTCACGCGCGCCCTTTTTGTACTGTTCTGAGAATTATGAGAAAAAATATCTGAGAAAATTCTGATAAACTCACCGCTTAGATTTGTTTCAGCGTTACAATTGAACGAGCTGGGTGAGAGGTTGTCTAAAATACAATGTCAGTTAAGACCTACAAGTTAACCTGCATTTACAGAAACCATTATCTCGACATTGATTATATCATGCGGTTGTCGACGCTATTATCTCAAGATAAAGGATAAAGGATAAAGCTCTCGGCGTTGATCAATACCTGAAAGATGCGCCATGCATTTGACTTCATTAAGTGTCGCTGGAGGTGATTGAATACTCATATGGCCTTGATAATGAGCCGCGGTGGGCTACCGATGTATCGAGCCAGTGCTGCTACCCTCCCAGACAAGTCTGGTACCAATTTGCCGACCCCGGAGGGATGGAAGGCTTGGTGGGCCATGGGCGCAGGAATCGATTCCACGTGCGTGTCGCAGTGGTGCCTCCAACCACTGCGTCACACGCGCCCCTTTATCTCAGGGTAGCACCATTAATCGAAGGTTCGCGTTCGAAAAATGTGTTCGAAGCCAGTGGTATGGGACCATCTCCTCAATTCCGCAAATTTATTGTTTTTTAAAAACGACTGCTAAGGCTTAAAGAAGAATATAATATCTCATAGGTCTGGATCTTCTGTTTCCTGATCTGCTTCAGTAAGAGGTTATCGATAGGTTAGACAGGAATTTATTCGATCCATTCGACATTTCCATGACAGTGCAAAGAAAGCCGTCAATTTAAAAGTCGTCCACAGAGTGTATTTCTGAAAACTTCAGAGATGACATGTCGGTGGCGATGTATGTACTGCGAATTTATTCCTAAAGTTGTAAAATTTTGCAGAGAAGGGCCAATTGACCTTAATAAGAGAAAAGCAGTAATAGTGGTTGAAGCTGACCATGAAGAATACTTGTCGCGGCTTCCTTTGGAGCGAATTACATGGAGCTATAGGCCTTTTTGTAGGATCCCAACAATTGAACCATCTAGAAGAGCTCTAGAAAGGGTCACCATACACTCCGATTCCGATTTTTTCGACAATAGCGTCCTCTTTCGCTCTAGTTCAAACAAGATGGACATGTCATGCTAGTGGTAATCGTTCCCAAATGAAAGCTCGTGAGGATACGGAACCATTTTCAAGCAAAATCAGAAATGAGCAGAATCAAAAAAGAAGATAGGAAAGGCCTATGGCAAGGCCTCATTAACAGCCGACTCTTCAATCAAGATGACCACATCTTACATGGGATTTATCATGTTTGCTTCTTTTAGCAAACGTTTGAATATCGTGATGACTCAACATATCGTATGTCTCACTTTCAGTGACATAAAGAAGACCATCAACTAACCGAGCCCCGAGCTGCAGAACAGTCGAATACATCGGCACTCTTAGTTGGGGCACGTTGATACTCCACAGCCTAGTATAACAGACGACTTAACTCCAAAGCTGGAGAGGATAACATTATAAGCCATAGAGCTTACGCAAACGTTGAACAATCAGTAAAAAAGAACGAAAACGACAGCTGCTCACCTTCTCCAATCTGTGATTCCTTTTCTTCGGACATGTGAATGCAAAGCAGGCAGGGAGAATGTTTACTATATAGTGTATTGTAATTTAATGCTAATGATGTAATGGTATGAATGCGTCACTTCACTAAAGTGAGGAAGGAATTCTGAAGTTGTTTTGAAACGAAGGGGTTGCAAGCTCAGCCGGTGGCCTCTCGTAGGACACGGTTATCAACGGCAGCACAGGTGATAAAAAGATAAAGGACAAAGCTCTTGGAATGATGTAATGGTATGAATGCGTCACTTCACTAAAGTGAGGAAGAAATTCTGAAGTTGTTTTGAAACGAAGGGGTTGCAAGCTCAGCCAGTGGCCTCTCGTAGAACACGGTTATCAACGGCAGCACAGGTGATAAAAGATCCAACTCCACGTGTGTTGCAGTGGTGCCTTCAACCAGAGGCGAAGTGTTCGGCTAAAACTGAAAACTAGCTGACATGATTTTCTAAATTTTGAGCAGATTTATTGAGATGCGCAGCGCTATAGCTACTATAAATGAACAAAAAGATTTTCTGTGTGACTGTTAGGGTTTTAGGGTTCTCTGGCACGGTAATCATCAACGAATATCACACTCGAGATCCCGTGTTCTTGGTTTATGGACTGAACTCTTCTAACCAGCAAATTGTTATGCTGAAGATCACGGAACGCGCTGTGAATGGAAACAGCACTCTGGTGAGTATTCACTTCTTCTCTCTTACAGCGAGTTTTCTTCTTGTCCACTTTTCGTTCCACTATTATGAAAAGGAGTGCCAACTACTATGACTGCCTAAAGAATTTATGAATTCGAAACTCGGCAAATGATGTTATGCCAAAGTATTTTATGTGTAGCAATTTTAAAGCTATCTAAATGAATGAGTAATTTTTCGCTAGGGAAAACGGTTTCTGGGGAGTTACAATGATTAATCTGAGCCAACTCAGATTCAAGACGTGCAACCTCCTTCTGTGATGTGGGCATCTCGTGGTGGTTCTCCTCCCCGAAATCGACCACTTTGTGACTTCAATGGGTCTGTTGACTATGTCTTTGCCTTCGTTCAACATTTGCATTTTTAAAGCAGTTTCGAGACCTGCAGCAACTATCCACCGAAGGTTGCTATTTTCAAATCGTTTAAGAATAACAGAAGATTGGTTAAGTGTTGCGTAATTTTTTGACCTTCCAAAGAGTTTTTTTATGGTTCCACTGATGATTTTGAGTGGTGGAAGAGTAGTAGCCGACAAAATGATTGAGCATAAGTGATTATCGGTTTATGCTATTCAACGGTGGCCTGCCGACGTATCGAGCCAGTGCTGCTATCCTCCCAGACAAGCCTGGTACCAATTTGCCGACCCCGTAGGGATGGAAGGCTTGGTGGGCCATGGGCGCGGGATCCAACTCCACGTGTGTTGCAGTGGTGCCTTCAACCAGAGGCGAAGTGTTCGGCTAAAACTGAAAACTAGCTGACATGCTTTTCTAAATTTTGAGCAGATTTATTGACATGCATACTATATAGTGTATTGTAATTTAATGCTAATGATGTAATGGTATGAATGCGTCACTTCACTAAAGTGAGGAAGAAATTCTGAAGTTGTTTTGAAACGAAGGGGTTGCAAGCTCAGCCAGTGGCCTCTCGTAGAACACGGTTATCAACGGCAGCACAGGTGATAAAAGATAAAGGACAAAGCTCTTGGCGTTGATCAATCCCTGAGGGATGCACCATTCATTCGACTTCATTAAGTATCGTTGGAGGTGATTGAATGCACATCTGAACTTTACAATGACTCGCGGTGGCCTGCCGATGTATCGAGCCAGTGCTGCTATCCTCCTAGACAAGTCTGGTACCAATTTGCCGACCCCGTAGGGATGGAAGGCTCGGTGGGCCATGGGCGCGGGATCCAACTCCACGTGTGTTGCAGTGGTGCCTTCAACCAGAGGCGAAGTGTTCGGCTAAAACTGAAAACTAGCTGACATGATTTTCTAAATTTTGAGCAGATTTATTGAGATGCGCAGCGCTATAGCTACTATAAATGAACAAAAAGATTTTCTGTGTGACTGTTAGGGTTTTAGGGTTCTCTGGCACGGTAATCATCAACGAATATCACACTCGAGATCCCGTGTTCTTGGTTTATGGACAACTCTTCTATAACCAGCAAATTGTTATGCTGAAGATCACGGAACGCGCTGTGAATGGAAACAGCACTCTGGTGAGTATTCACTTCTTCTCTCTTACAGCGAGTTTTCTTCTTGTCCACTTTTCGTTCCACTATTATGAAAAGGAGTGCCAACTACTATGACTGCCTAAAGAATTTATGAATTCGAAACTCGGCAAATGATGTTATGCCAAAGTATTTTATGTGTAGCAATTTTAAAGCTATCTAAATGAATGAGTAATTTTTCGCTAGGGAAAACGGTTTCTGGGGAGTTACAATGATTAATCTGAGCCAACTCAGATTCAAGACGTGCAACCTCCTTCTGTGATGTGGGCATCTCGCGAAATCGACCACTTTGTGACTTCAATGGGTCTGTTGACTATGTCTTTGCCTTCGTTCAACATTTGCATTTTTAAAGCAGTTTCGAGACCTGCAGCAACTATCCACCGAAGGTTGCTATTTTCAAATCGTTTAAGAATAACAGAAGATTGGTTAAATGTTGCGTAATTTTTTGACCTTCCAAAGAATTTTTTTATGGTTCCACTGATGATTTTGAGTGGTGGAAGAGTAGTAGCCGACAAAATGATTGAGCATAAGTGATTATCGGTTTATGCTATTCAACTGAAGTAGGTGAACCTATGCCAATGTTCCTTCGTTTATTTCAATTCCGTGAAACTTCTTCTTGAGGAGCGCCTGCCCGCCTACGTTCGTCGAGAAGTACTTGGCCATCACATTGGTCGCAGTCATCGTACCAGTCTGCATCCTTATCATGGCAATCATCGTCGTGTTGAGGTCCCCTATAAGTCTTTTATTAGTATTGAATAGAAGATGAAGAGTTTCTAGGTGAACAATAAATTAGTACTGATAGGAATGCCAACCTTAGTTGTTTATTGTTGGTCTGTTTGCTACACAGATATTCCAGACGGTCAAAGTAGTTAAAATTCAATATTGAGAGAAGATAGAACAAGTCATTAGATGAACTCCTAGAGTGTTATTTTTTCAGACTACTAGTGTTCGTTTATGTTTTGCCTGAATTCAGATATCGCAAGTTGGAAGAAGAGCGTCTCAACGAACTATGGAAAATTCCATTTAATACTTTGAAGAAACGAAATACGAAGGTATAAAACGGCACATGTTCAGGGCCAGCTACTAATCGATCCCATTTTCACAAATCGTACTTCGCTCGTCGAAAGGATCAACTCATTTCATCCTTTCTTTCACTTACCGCCCAAGAGTATTCTAATCTCAATCTTTAATAAGCTTTCACATTTTCGTAACCCGACTCACCTGTATTTTGTCGCTTCGATGAGGTTCCTTTTCCTGGGTAGGGTGCAGCCATTGCATGAATTTCTTAAGTGATCATCGTAGCCGACAGTGGTTGTAAATAAAAGAGGGGATTGTCGCTTTGTAAGTATGCATCTTCTCAAGCAGCGACGATTTATGGCATCTGTTATTCTTATTTGAGATTCTGGTTGGGAACGTTGCACTCTTCCACAGCTTCGACGACCACAACCGTGCACCTGCAGGGCACGGCCTGTCACACTGTGGTGATAATTTGTTGAGAGCCTTTAAGTCATCGGCTTCGTCCGTATCTGTGTTACAGTTCTCATTAAAGGACTTTTTGCATTTAGATAGAAAGACACTCTTTTTCGTGGCAACATTCCTTAGATGGTAGGTACAAGATTTTCCTTAAGCCCTTGCTATTGAAGGAATGTTCTAATTTGTTAATCACTAAATGATCTTGCACTTTCATGTGAACGAAGATTGAGGACTCGCTAATTTCATCCAGTGATTGAGGACGTACTTAAACCTTGCTCTCTATTGATCGCCATGAAAATTTGTCACCTTTGCCTCACCAAAATTTTAGGTTCTGGGAATGTCTATGTAAACACTTTTGCCTAGATTCCAGAGCACCGACCTAAGTGTTCGTTCGATGCGCAGTTCAACCACGACAGCTACCAAGTTCTCAGCAAATTCAAAAATGGTTAGTTTACCAGTTTCGATAAATCGCTTTAAGTTCTGGCTCGTTGCAAAGGTTTAGTACTATTCTACTGTTAGTACTATTTCTACTCTTCTACATGTCTCATATGCTTTCGTCGTTCATTTCATCACCACCATATTTCAAATCTGGGTGTTCACGCTAGAGTTCAAAACATGCAAACAGGTGTTAGAAAGGAGACTGCTGGAATTTTGAGCATTGTGAACGCGTTCAGAGCACGAGGCGTTACTCCTTCTATCGGCTCGGCGAGGATTTAGTGGTGGCACGGCGGCACACCTTGAAGCCTGTGCTGACGAAGCCGAACTGTGCGCTGCTGAGGAAGGTTCGTAAGGAATGTGTTCGATGACTAGGTGTAGATTTACTTGGATGATATTATACTTACTTCATACAGTTGCAATGTTATGCCTTCTTGTAGATGTGAAAACTCCTCTCTTTTTCTTGGATACTTCATGCACTGAAATAAGTAAAAAGATATAGTATAAAGCTCTCGGCGTTGATCAATCCTTGAGGGATGCGCCATGCATTCGACTTCATTAAGTATCGCTTGGAGGTAATTGAATGCATATTTGGCCTGTATAATAACACGCGGTGGCCTACCGATGTATTGAGCCAGTGCTGCTACCTTCCCAGATAAGTCTGGTACCAATTTGCCGACCCGACTTGTTCATGCAAGCAAGAAGGATAAGGTACGACGTCATCGGCCTGGCCCAGACGAGACGACGCCGCCCATTCAACGCCGTCTATGACACTGGGGATGAACTGTTCCTCGGAACATGCGACAGTAGAGGCGTAGGCGGTGTCGGCATTCTCGACAACACGAGTATGTCCATGAACATCGATTCATTTGAAAGCTTACAACCCGAATCGGACGTTTACGATTAAAAAGATGTGGATCAATACCGGCTTAGACAGTCTTCGTCGTTTACGCGCCAACATCAAATTATGACGAAGAAAGACTCGAAGAAAGACTACATGGACTTGGAGAGGTTCTACAGAGAAGACCATACATTCTTCGAGGTCATCATTGGAGATTTCAACGCCAAGATTGGACCAAGAAAAACGTCTGGGGAACATAACATTGGGACCCACGGATTAGAATAGAACAAATAGGGTGAGCGGCTCTCTGAGTTTACCATGACAACCAAGATCATCCATGGTAACTCACAATTCCAAAAGCCTCACCTTCAACGCTGGATGTGGGAATCTCCCAATGGAGAGTACCATAATGAAATAGACCACATCATAGTAAATAGAAAGTTTTGCCTAATTGATGTCGCTGTTGTCCTAAAATTCTACACGGGATCAGTCTCTCTTGTGCAAGATTTTATTTCGCGCGGAAAGGAAAAAAAGCCGCTAAATTCAAAAACCGAAGCCCCAGAACCACCACGAACTGGGACTTATTCGACTCATCAGTCGGCTGTTGGGAAGATGCCGTTGTCGACAACATCGACGAGAAATACGATCGGCTTGTTGAACATCTTCATGTTAGCGCTATGAAAGCTGAGAGATCGATAGTCACTAAGAGACGTTTGTCTCTAGAAACAGCTCCAGAGCTGAGCAGAAGGAAACGAGCGGCGTGGGAAGCTTTCAAGGGCATCGAGGATGTAGTGAAGAGAACAAAGAACACCCGACTCCGTGCCCACCTTTTCCACTCAACGGTTCTTCCTACCCTAACATATGCGTCAGAAACCTGGTGGCTACGTAAGCAGGATGAATAATCACTGAGCGTTATCGAACGCGGAGCCCGTTCTATACTCCAAACAGTCGAAGATAAGGTGGGCCAGACACGTAATGCGTATGAATGATAACCGATGGACAAAGGTTGTTAGTGACTGGATACCTCGGGATGTCAAACGTACTGCAGGAAGACCACCGACTCGATGGTAAGAGTTCTTCACGAAGAGCCTAGAAGAAAGATATAATGCTCGACGAGTCGCTAAAGCGATTAGAACTCACTGGGCTACTCTTGCACGCGACAGGGAAAAATGGAGGATTTACTGGCGCCCGCTCGAGTCGCTCGGCGATCAACGGGACAGGTACAGGTGATAAAGATGCTAAATGAAATCGAATGCACTGCGCATCCCTGAGGTACTGATCATCGTCAAGAGATTTTTTCTTTATTTGTTATAAGACATAGTCAAGGTCCCAAAAGTTTTTTTGAGCCTCCTGATTATTCATGCATAGGCTTACTACACCGATGTTACAATATTTCATATAAGGAAACAGCCCGGAATGTTGAACAAGTGCGAACAAGTTCCAGATGAGAAGCATCGACCACGACAATCTGTGCAAATTCATTGGGTTATCTATGGATGGGCCACAGTTCCTCTCAGTGTGGAAATATTGTTCTAGAGGATCACTACAGGTCTCAGTGAAGCTTTCTTCTGAGCTCGAAGCACTACGGAATATGCTGTGTCCTTCTGTTCGATTTACTAATCTTGAAACGACACATGGTTTTCAGGATGTTATCGAGAAAGGTTCCATGATGCAAATGGATTGGTTTTTCAAATATTCTCTCATACGTGATATTTCTGAGGTGGGATTTTCGTACAGAAACAAATTACCGTCGTGGTTTATAAGAAAACTAAAAACAAAAAATTAGTCCGTCTGTTACCTTCACCATTCGGCAGTTGGAGCACACGGCTGGATCAGTTCCAAAAGCTGTCTGGTCGACGAGAAATGGCAGGTGAGCGAGTTTTGCGCAACTTGTAATCTCAAGCCTCATACTGCTTCATTTAGATTCACTCATCTTCCAGTAACTGAATAGGCTTGCAAAACTGGAAGATGAGAAGAATTCACTCATTGCTTAACCTACATCCAAGCAAGATTTTATTGTGACTCACAGAGATTTCTCATTTTATAGGTTAAACTTAGTTATTTCGGTCTGGCCGCTATTAAGGCAGTGGAGGATAGGGAACGAAAAGGTAAATTTTGCTCCGTATTTTTCATTTCTATCATCCCTTTGTTTCATCGTTTGGAATTATTCACACGGTTTCTTACTGTTAACACTGCTTGACCCTATCTAGACAATTTATGGCTCGCTCCAGAACATGTACGTAATCCATTGTTGGCGCCGACTAAAATGGGCGACATCTACAGGTTCGCGTTGTTCTCAAATTCAAACCGAATCCACCGCCTTCATCGATTATTTAAAATAGGCACAAATCGCCTATCTGAGACGAGTGACGACTTGTTAGATCTGTTCTGAGATCCAGCCTCTTTCCTTCTGACTCTCATAGTTCTGAGCATCTTCGTTCCATGCATTGCTGATAGATGATATCAATTAGCACAAAGCCGTAGCAGACTTATCCAATATGAAACCTTGCTTACATTTCCCTCCTGCTTTTATTTTTGAATGAAACCTCTCTCCAATATTTTTTCGCGAATCCATTTTTACCACACTTTAGACGAAAAGTAAACCTTCAAAAATAAGTAATCAGTATTTCGTACACTTCACAATTGACACTTTTTCCTGTTGTTGTAAGGAAAATCTCGGCAGTTATGTTACATTCCATGCATGAGTTCCCGTTAGCACCTCTTCAGTAAGTGCTGTAACTGTTCTAGAGACTTCGTACCTTGTTGTGCTCTTGTATAACTTTTCCATATTTCTGATGTCGTCTAGGACATGGTGAATAGGCGGCATAGGTACTCTAACAGTTTTATTCGAAGAAAACTCGAAAGGAAAGGGAGAGCTCTATCACTTTGTACCTCTAGACCACACACCATATCGAAGAAAATGAAAACGCATTTGGCATGCTCTGGAAAACGAGAATACAGAGAAGAGAAATCAAACACTGTTGTGAGTTTTTCCACTTACCTATCAACTCCTATTGACGAATATTTCACAGTAAGAGGCGATAACCTGGGAAACATAGGTGATAACCTCTTATTTGACCTTGGAAGCGAACAGCTTCACATGTAATATGAGGTCTTTCTCGTACAACACAGGAAAAAGTATTGTAAAGTTTCTTAGTAAGACGAGAGATGATTAGAGTGCACATAGATTATGCCTTTTGTTCTATCCTCTCACTTTTCTTGATGTCTTCCAATTTGATTAGTTGTGATTTGCAAGGGGTTATATTGTTTTTCGACAAACTGCAACTAAACGTTTAGCTTCGCTGTTGTTTGCTCAGAGATCATAACCAGGAAATCGGCGTGGGACCACCGAAATCCGGATTGTGATATAGATGGTAATTTGGCATAATTCTTCATTTGTTGCAATCTGTCTTAAAAATAGAATTCAGAGCTTGGGCATGATTCGAAATCACTACCTCATCGAACAATTGAAATGTTATACTCCACACACCTGCTGTAATAATTTGTTATAGATTCACTACCAGTATCTGCAGTGTTTACCTGCTATTTATTGCCTATTATTTTTTTTTCTTAGCAGGAGATAAGGGCAAAACTACGTGCTTGGGGATTTCACTTCTTCTTAACGTGTTAGGTTTCTAGTCGGGTTTCTTAATTATGCTTAAAAAGCCTACGAATTTGGAAGGTGGTTGTCAGAGACGTTTACTATTCAGAGTTGATATATAAGATAAAGCGAGGTGGTCGGGCGCCTATCAGACCGCAGTTGGACACGGAGGAAGAGAGCAACTCGAGCATGTCATTGCTGGTGAAGGATTGCTGGAACGAGGACGCCGATCAGCGACCGTCTTGTGATCAAGTGAAGGCGTTTGTCAAAAGCATGAATGACGACAAGTACGTCTATTTGCACTCTATATTTTGGTACTATTTGACAAAATGAAAGAAAATAAAGCTCACTGTGATGATAGTATTGAAGGACAAGCTTAGGTGTATCCTAGTTCGAGGTATTTATGGTGACCATTGAATAACACTTCGATTCCTTACACTCATTTGTTCGCTAAATAGCATATGGAAACATGTTCTTTTTATTTTAGTCCTTTCTAGGTCTTCAAATCTAATGGACCACGTCTTCAATCTATTGGAGCAGCACGCATCAAATCTTGAAGATGAAGTGGAGTTTTCCTAACACTTCGTTTTCCGTACGAAATCTGAAATAATACATGATCCTTATTTTACCTCTTGATAAACGAGAAGCCGCTCTATGTTGTGTGCAAAATAGGTGATCGCATATCGATTCTTTGTCGCAGATTCAAGCTCAAATGGAAGAACTCACCGAGGAGAAGAAGAAAAGTGATATCCTGCTCTACCGAATGCTACCAAAGTTTGTCTGCTTCTATCTCTTGTGATTTTCATTCAGTGATATGTTGATTTTTTTGAAAAACCTGCATGACCCAGTGAATATCATAAAATGTGTTCCCACTTCCTCAAATTTAGATCGAAGCAATTTAGACTGTTCAAGAAGGTTTTAGCCCTACAAGCGTTGAGGAATTTGCTTTAACGTTTGTAATTTCCAAAAATTGGATCGTGAAATATCGAAACCCAAAGTGGAAATTCTTCCTATGCACGAATTTTCTTTAGACAGGTGGCCGACAAGTTGAAAGTGGGGGAAGCAGTAGAGCCAGAGGCGTTCGAATGCGTAACTCTGTTCTTTTCGGACGTGGTATCGTTCACAACTCTCGCTAGCAAATGCACACCTTTACAGGGAAGTGGTCATTTAGTTATAAAATCCCAAGAACTAGGCTACAGAAAATTCTTGGTTATTACAGGTGATCAATTTCTTGAATGAACTGTGCACTTTGTTCGACGCAATCATTGATAAGCACGATGTGTACAAGGTCTTACATTGAGAATATTTTAAACGGTTATATGAGATCAGCATGGAGTTTCACAACGTTTTATTAACTACGCACCACTCTTTCCTAACATGGAGGTAGTTGCCCAGTGTCCCTTGCATGGATCTGTGCCGCGGTGATCGATGTAGTTTTCAAATTGTGCATCACATCCGAAAGTGTTAAACCGTTAGTTAATCTTTGAGGCTCAGAACTACGGTTTTGAAGGGCACCTCCAAAAGTCTTAAACCGTTAGTTAATCTTTGAGGCTCAGAACTACGGTTCTGAAGAGCACCTCCGAAGGTCTTAAACCGTTAGTTAATCTTTGAGGCTCAGAACTACGGTTCTGAAGAATAATTCGGATAAATTATTACGCGTTGAAGAACATTCTACGTAGGTAATGCACAAAGTGCATTATAGCAGCTCAGCTCACAGAATGAATAAAGCAAATTGGCGTAGCAATTGGTTAGTTTATTAGTAGTCACCGTATATGTGCTCGACTCTTGAAGGTGGGTATGTTGTGATGTCGACTAATTGAGAATCTGTAATGGGTAAATGTTGTCCTCTAGAGTTTTGAGAGCTGCGAATGAGATTCAGAAAGTAGAAACTGCAGTGCTAAGGTACGGAAATAAATTGCAGGCTATTGTCGCCAGAGAAGCCACGACGCTGGATTTTGAATGGAAGTGCTGGCGATTGGTTTTCTTTTTTGATCGAAGTACTGCACGATGAGACCCTTGTTGCTATGTCTGCCACGCGAAACGAAGGATCCGCATGGTGTGGTGATGAACGAATTAGTCCCTGGAAAGTGTAATAGCGCGTGTTCGATCCTCACCGCAGACATCTCCGGTCCGGGATTTTGCAAATATCTCATCATCATTGTGGTTTTCATGATATTTCACATCATGCTCTGCCAAAAAAAAGAAGAAAAGCCCTCTCATGCAGCCTTGGTTCCGGGGTCATGTGTTTTTCGATCTTCCTGATATTGGTAAGTAGAGTCGATAAGAAGGATTCAACCATCATAACAATCTTTTTCAAGACCCTTTTTGTGTGCTGAAAAAACCACAATGATTCGCAAGCGCACTTAAGAGTCGGTGATCTTGGAAAGTTCATATCGAAGAAATGTAATGTTGGACCCTATGGTTTCGTTACCAATGTGAATGGGTGTCGTGAACGTTTATGGCTATCCAAGAGCGATTGTTAACTGAGAAACGTCTAATTTGCCAGACACGAAATACTTTGTAACGTTTTCGTTTAATACAGCACAAGCGATATTTAGGATAACCTTGGAAAGAAAACTAGGTGAAGTACTTTAACTTTTATTTACTGGATATTTTTCTTTCATGATAAGGCTCTATGTGGAACGCAAGGGTGCTGAGATATGAGCAAAACTATGAACATCACTTAAGCTCCGAACCCGCTACTATTTTTACCGTCAGCTCACTCGCTATCCGTTACAATCGAGGTATCCGCTGCGAGAAAGGCAAAGCAAAATATGTCGCAGCGGAGTTAGTGCAGTGGATAGTATGTCAGCTCTGGGTAAAGGTAACCTCGGGTTCGAAACCACATTATGTTCTGAGCTTTACTCATATCTCATTCTTCTAGGTGAAATGTTGTCTATGCTGGTCAAAAATGTTTACGGAATTTTTACTAGAGAGAGCCTTTATCTAGCATTCAAGCAGAATCTTGGAGAGGCTCGTAGCACATTTTGATACCCGACCCAGACCCTCAATTATTATAGAAGTTGCAAAACTTTTTCTGCATCCTTAATTGATATCGCTTCAAAATTTGCAATATCAGCTTGTCGTAGGTGGAGACCATCGGCGACGGCTACCTCTGCGCATCGGGATTGCCACAGCGCAACGGTAACGAGCACGCTAGGGAAATCGCCGAAATGTCGTTCGATCTGCTTCGAGCCATCAAGGAATTTCGGATCGCGCATCTGCCCGACGAAAGAGTTAACATCCGTGTTGGAATCCATACAGGTTTGCTATCCCGTTAGCGTTTTTGTGCAGCAGTGAGTTCTTCAGAAACCACACCAGTGATCAGAAATAGGTTTCATTTTTGATTGTCTATCATGAGTTTTTCATTTCTCTTTTCTCCCTTCTCAGAGAACTTTGGGGCTCTGCCAGTTCTGCCATTCTCGCTTAGCACTGAATGAAATCTTTGAGTGATCCATAACCAACACCTCTAAATCACATCACTACAACGATGTCGTGAAAATATCATGCAAACATCATTTCGTTTTGTAAATACTATGTTTAGCCCAGCAGTGCTAATACAGAGCCTAAATACTATTTATTAGAACTGTTAAAAATTTTCATCTTGAAACATGAAATACAGTGAAGTTTTTTGTTGTTTCGGGTAGCCCAAAAAAGGTTTTCGTTACAGCTTCAACTTTTATTTCAAATTTCCTTGCCTTATAGTCTACTTCACGGTTCTCCCTCACAGGGGCGTGATCACATTGCGGTTAGTCGCGAGGCAACGTGAAGCATTTCTAGGTGATGGATAAGGGTTAATCATACACTAAAAGCGACATTTGCTTCTCTGAAGCACAACCGGATCCAGAGAATGGACTTCCAGTTTCTGTTGAGCCGATTTGGCACATACGTTCTGTGTTTACTAGGCGTATCCATGCATGCGTGCTTAGATGTCTTCTCCTTTGGGGGTGATTATATACCAAAAGTTATTTGACTTCAAAAAAAACCTGCAATGTAAGCAAGCGACTGGTAAGCACATTGGAGGCTGCTTGGAGCCACCTTCATTAAATAAGCTTTCCGTATCGTTTGAGAGTGACCGGCGAGCTACCTGTGAAGTTTTTCGTGAGTATTAAATGCTAAATACGGTAAAATAAGTGAGCCTCATTCCCCTTAACCAGAACAGGCCCCGATACAGGAGAGTTGGATAGAAGGAGGACGGAAAGGCTGCTGAAATTTTACGATTATTCTATAATACCAAGTCTTGAAGGACTAAGAGGATGATCTCTACCTATAACACACGTATACTTGGTAATAAACTACCTACTAATTATACAGTGCTGTCTGCACCTCTCCCTCACATTGTTTCAGCGAAGCCACATCACTTGTCTCCATGTAGTGAAATAGGCACTTAAACGCTAGCCAATAGCAACCACGTTCTCGATCAGGCAGGGCTGAATGCAGGAGATGGCTCCCTGCTTCCTCCTTTGCCAGACTTAGTATAGGATCACGTATAGATGTATCCGTGTTTGTGTACACGTGGACTGATCCTACAGTTGATTTGGCTAGAGCTCTGCAATAAGTGAGTGGGGAGCACACAAAAGGCAGTCTGGAGTCGCATCTTAACAGAAACCACAGGATTAACTTGGAAAAGCAAAAGGTCATAAACCAGCCTGTAATGTCTGAAACCCGTAAACTTGTCCAAAATAGTGCTCCGGCCACTCAAGGCTAAGCGTTAAAAGATGAAATGAAGCTATCCCCTTTAAATTTCTTTAGTAATTCTGCATGCTGTTCATTTCACATTCTTATATGGACTTCAGAAATCTCCGTGAAGGTGTAACAACGGCGATTTCAAAACAATCATTAACCCAAGGCAAGTCTGAAGAATGTCACATGACGACTAGGATAAAACTTTTATTTCGATGTTGTTACTAATTTTTTGCTTTTTGGGCAGATATTTGAAAGTTGCATGAGACATTTATCAAAAAATATTCGGCAAAAATAGGACTACTGCGAGAGTAGTAGGAATACGAGGTTTTGGAGCCGCCGGCTAACTTCTTCCTCCAGAAACTAATAAAGAATAAAGGATAAAGCTATCGGCGTTGATCAATCTCTGAGGGATGCATTCGACTTCATTACGTATCGTTGGAGGTGATAGAATGCATATCTGGCCTTTACAATGACTCGCGGTGGCCTGCCGATGTATCGAGCCAGTGCTGCTATCCTTCCAGACAAGTCTGGTACCAATTTGCCGAACCCGGAGGGATAGAAGGCTTGGTGGGCCATGGGCGCGTGGATCGATTCCACGTGCATGTCGCATTGGCGCCTCCAACCACTGCGCCACATGCGCCCTTCCAGAAACTAATACAGGAACATAATACAATACGGAATAAATTCTATACAACTAGTTTGTATGTCTTCTCTATATTCTGCGCATCACTGTACCAAATCCAACAAAAGTAGGCTCTCGGAGAGGCAGGAGCAGGAGTACTGGATGAATGGACTGTGTTTATTATGTTTAGAAGTATGGGAGGCCTCGGACAATAAGTCGCAAGACTACGACGTCCGTTTCCCAGCGTTTACATGGAAACGCCGCTACATCCAGGACGAAAACTGGGAATCTCATTCATTTTTATTCTCACATCTACAGCTACGCTGCCTTTCATTCATGCGGAGAACACATGTTTGGTCCTTCTCCAAGCTTCAACATAAGTTCTCATCAATGAAAAATTTCACAGCTACCAATTCGACCAGAATTTAACTAGAATTTTTGAGTAAGCTGCCATAAATAATCATTCTTCGCAAATATCTCATCATCATTGTGGTTTTCATGATATTTCACATCATGCTCTGCCATTAAAAAAAGAATAGGCAATAAATAAAAAGCGATAAAATCCGTTGTTTTGTGATAAATATTGTCCGTATTCTAGGCAGGTTCCAATTTCCTTCGTGAATCGCGGAAACTTCAAGGTGAAAGTGATGTCTGTAGAAGGGACTCCATTGTATTTGAAACATTGTTCCCGACGATAACGGCAGGCTTTTATCATCATGGATGTTGACTGTGAGATGATAGCACGTGTTAAAATGAACTCACAGTTCAACATTTTTCTACAAGCAGCAGAAAAGTAAAAAAAGAAGAAAAGCCCTCTCATGCAGCCTTGGTTCCGGGGTCATGTGTTTTTCGATCTTCCTGATATTGGTAAGTAGAGTCGATAAGAAGGATTCAACCATCATAACAATCTTTTTCAAGACCCTTTTTGTGTGCTGAAAAAACCACAATGATTCGCAAGCGCACTTAAGAGTCGGTGATCTTGGAAAGTTCATATCGAAGAAATGTAATGTTGGACCCTATGGTTTCGTTACCAATGTGAATGGGTGTCGTGAACGTTTATGGCTATCCAAGAGCGATTGTTAACTGAGAAACGTCTAATTTGCCAGACACGAAATACTTTGTAACGTTTTCGTTTAATACAGCACAAGCGATATTTAGGATAACCTTGGAAAGAAAACTAGGTGAAGTACTTTAACTTTTATTTACTGGATATTTTTCTTTCATGATAAGGCTCTATGTGGAACGCAAGGGTGCTGAGATATGAGCAAAACTATGAACATCACTTAAGCTCCGAACCCGCTATAGGGGCGTGATCACATTGCGGTTAGTCGCGAGGCAACGCGAAGCATTTCTAGGTGATGGATAAGGGTTAATCATACACTAAAAGCGACATTTGCTTCTCTGAAGCACAACCGGATCCAGAGAATGGACTTCCAGTTTCTGTTGAGCCGATTTGGCACATACGTTCTGTGTTTACTAGGCGTATCCATGCATGCGTGCTTAGATGTCTTCTCCTTTGGGGGTGATTATATACCAAAAGTTATTTGACTTCAAAAAAAACCTGCAATGTAAGCAAGCGACTGGTAAGCACATTGGAGGCTGCTTGGAGCCACCTTCATTAAATAAGCTTTCCGTATCGTTTGAGAGTGACCGGCGAGCTACCTGTGAAGTTTTTCGTGAGTATTAAATGCTAAATACGGTAAAATAAGTGAGCCTCATTCCCCTTAACCAGAACAGGCCCCGATACAGGAGAGTTGGATAGAAGGAGGACGGAAAGGCTGCTGAAATTTTACGATTATTCTATAATACCAAGTCTTGAAGGACTAAGAGGATGATCTCTACCTATAACACACGTATACTTGGTAATAAACTACCTACTAATTATACAGTGCTGTCTGCACCTCTCCCTCACATTGTTTCAGCGAAGCCACATCACTTGTCTCCATGTAGTGAAATAGGCACTTAAACGCTAGCCAATAGCAACCACGTTCTCGATCAGGCAGGGCTGAATGCAGGAGATGGCTCCCTGCTTCCTCCTTTGCCAGACTTAGTATAGGATCACGTATAGATGTATCCGTGTTTGTGTACACGTGGACTGATCCTACAGTTGATTTGGCTAGAGCTCTGCAATAAGTGAGTGGGGAGCACACAAAAGGCAGTCTGGAGTCGCATCTTAACAGAAACCACAGGATTAACTTGGAAAAGCAAAAGGTCATAAACCAGCCTGTAATGTCTGAAACCCGTAAACTTGTCCAAAATAGTGCTCCGGCCACTCAAGGCTAAGCGTTAAAAGATGAAATGAAGCTATCCCCTTTAAATTTCTTTAGTAATTCTGCATGCTGTTCATTTCACATTCTTATATGGACTTCAGAAATCTCCGTGAAGGTGTAACAACGGCGATTTCAAAACAATCATTAACCCAAGGCAAGTCTGAAGAATGTCACATGACGACTAGGATAAAACTTTTATTTCGATGTTGTTACTAATTTTTTGCTTTTTGGGCAGATATTTGAAAGTTGCATGAGACATTTATCAAAAAATATTCGGCAAAAATAGGACTACTGCGAGAGTAGTAGGAATACGAGGTTTTGGAGCCGCCGGCTAACTTCTTCCTCCAGAAACTAATAAAGAATAAAGGATAAAGCTATCGGCGTTGATCAATCTCTGAGGGATGCATTCGACTTCATTACGTATCGTTGGAGGTGATAGAATGCATATCTGGCCTTTACAATGACTCGCGGTGGCCTGCCGATGTATCGAGCCAGTGCTGCTATCCTTCCAGACAAGTCTGGTACCAATTTGCCGAACCCGGAGGGATAGAAGGCTTGGTGGGCCATGGGCGCGTGGATCGATTCCACGTGCATGTCGCATTGGCGCCTCCAACCACTGCGCCACATGCGCCCTTCCAGAAACTAATACAGGAACATAATACAATACGGAATAAATTCTATACAACTAGTTTGTATGTCTTCTCTATATTCTGCGCATCACTGTACCAAATCCAACAAAAGTAGGCTCTCGGAGAGGCAGGAGCAGGAGTACTGGATGAATGGACTGTGTTTATTATGTTTAGAAGTATGGGAGGCCTCGGACAATAAGTCGCAAGACTACGACGTCCGTTTCCCAGCGTTTACATGGAAACGCCGCTACATCCAGGACGAAAACTGGGAATCTCATTCATTTTTATTCTCACATCTACAGCTACGCTGCCTTTCATTCATGCGGAGAACACATGTTTGGTCCTTCTCCAAGCTTCAACATAAGTTCTCATCAATGAAAAATTTCACAGCTACCAATTCGACCAGAATTTAACTAGAATTTTTGAGTAAGCTGCCATAAATAATCATTCTTCATAGCTTTCCCGAAGCAATGAAATGCACCCAGACAATGAAAAGCCGACAGGACTGTGTTGCTGCCCAACACATCGCCAGCTATTCCCCAATGACCTTCGCTTTGTTATCTGCAAACTCTTCACTGAGGTTAACCTTAACAGAAATAGCAGAGCACTGCGTGAAGAATGGCCGTGAGCAAGCATGGTTCCCAAAAATTACTACTGACCTTGTATCCTCGTGGTGAAGAAACGATAAATTATCATGTGAGCGCAAGGTGTGACTTCCCACTTTCACAGAATGAAGAAGTTACCCTTTTCACGGTAAAATAGATAGGTTTTTTGTGATGTGATCAAGTTAAATAATAAGAAGTTTCCGAGCGTTCAATTTTTGTACATCTGACGGGAAAGGTTAGCATAGTAAACAGTATGCAATAACGATAATGCGATTTGAGCAGTTTCAGGAAATCTCGGAAAACTTCACACTTTCGATTCTTTCAATTTTCCCTTTAATAACTCCAATAATGATCAATAGAGTAACAACTGGTATAGGTGATGTCGATGGTTGAATATGTGACGTGAACTCTTATTGGTGAACTAAAGCGTAACTAATGTGTTAAAGTTTCGTATGCCCTGCGAAAGCTGCTCACATTTTGATAGAAAGGTGGCAAGGCAGCGCTGTCTTAATGTTCGCCTCAACATCCTTTGATAAACAAGCAGACTTCGTAGCTGTTATAAAGGCTTGAGTGCTATTCGTAACGGAATGAAAATGATGATGGACATCTAGGTTTGACTCAGTACAGCTATACCTAAATAAGACTTCGCCTGATGAACAGTTAACTCAACTCATATTGGACGAATCATTTCTACGAACGTCTCTTTCGGTATATCCAAGATTTCTAGGACCGATAGTGACTGGAGTAGTCGGGATTACGATGCCTCGATATTGTTTGTTTGGTGATACGGTTAACACCGCCAGTCGCATGGAAAGCCATGGAAGACGTGAGCAAAGAAATCTTCAACGCTCTTCTTCTTGAGTTTCTTGCAATCATTTCGTAATACTGCTTTCATTCTAGTTTGAATCCTTTGTAATAGAATTATTTCAGCAGGTCGAGTGCATATTTCCACAGACACGATGAACTTCTTGACGCAAGTGATTGGTGGGTATAAAACGGAGCCAAGAGGAGAAGTACTAATTAAAGTATGTATCATAGAAAAACTAATAAGAATAGTCTAAAAATAATTGCTCACTGTCCATTACGGTATCCCGGGTTCCAAGAAATGTTCAAAAATTGCTGAATGTTATCGCGATTTCTCTATTCTCACACGTCTGAAATCTTGTCTTTGTAGAAGGGTTACCACTTCGTACACGGTTATAACCGAAAATCAACTCTTTATGACAATTAGTACTTTAGGTTGCACTTCTTCATTAACGAGTTCATACATTTAAGTGGTCACTAGATAGAGTATTAATTTCAGGGTAAAGGAGTCCTACAAACTCACTGGCTGCTCGCCCCCGAAGAGCAGGTGCAATCTCAGGATTGATTTAATGGACAGTGACACTTTATATTATGCTTAACTGGTTTCAGAATGAGTCTTATGACAGATAGAAGTGCGAATATTATTATCTATAGGGTTGTTCGAACGCCTAGCAATTAATGGAATATGATCGATATAATAGTAATGTGAAAACATGATCAGTGATCAATTAATTTCTATTTCAATTCTCCGAACGAGTTCTACGTCATCTTAATATACTGTAATAAGTATGAAAATAATAGCACAAAATAATAAAATAATAATAATAAATAGCACAAAAAGAAGCAAAGGACGGTGGAGATGTCGCAACGGTCAGATTCTCATTTGCTATGAAACCCTGTAGTTTTCCTTCACCCCTTTGACATTTTTTCGTCGACCTTCACCATACCGGTTTACGAGAGGCATGCACATAAAGGAACGCGGATGAGAAGCTCAGTGAAAAGATGCCAGTGAACCACGCAGTGGTAACTGCTGGTTCACCATCCTCCAACTCTATGCAATTTTGACTACATTTTGGAATATTCGATTTAATATAATCGAAAGACATTTTCGTCGTAGTGCATGCTTGCCACAGTTATCAAAAAAGTATGTCCTTACTAAACATGCCCTGGATCGTGTCTCCATTCAAAACAAGGACAACAACAGGGAAAATTTCTCAAAGTTTGTGGCCGATGTTAAATTCATTGCCGCTTATTTTTGGTACTAGGCAGCTCAACGCGATGTGGATCACAAACTCTATCCCTATGAATTATGGTGGGCACAAAAACCGTATTCTTAGCCCGTTCCGCCGCTTTTCTTCTACAGCGGCTACGAAACAAAGATTTGATAGGAATTTTCTGTCAATGCGTATTAACATTCTAGTGCCACTCGAGCTACTTCATAATTCATTGTAGTGTGTACTAGACAGCTCAATGCGTATTAACATTCTAGTGCCACTCGAGCTACTTCATAATCCATTGCAGTGTGTACTAGATAGGTTTGGCGAGACGCTGTCGCTTGTTGAATCTCTTTTTCTATGAAGATGTTTACTTCATGAAAAAGCAGTATTTCTGCGTTGTGGTTCGGGTAACAGTTAGGTAAAGTTCTCGTGTAGGATGGGTTCACTCCTTGGTCGAGTTGCTCTGATAGGTTTACCTATGCTTCGACGCTGTCAAACGCTGTCTTAGTTTCAAGAGGCCATCATAGTTGGTTGTGTCTTATCCAACATCCTTGATATGGACATTAGCATATTCTTTTCGAAGAGTTTGTACGAAGCACGCACAACAATCATGTCGGACGATAGTTACGAAGATCCCTTCGGTTACCCCTTTTGGTCAGGTTGACCGTGCACCAAGTTCTTCACTGGTCAGGGTTTACTCTTTTTTAAGGAAAGATGTCATATGGGTTGTGAGAAGTAAATGTAATTTATTTCTCTCGACGCAAAAGAAGTCGACGGTGATACTACCGGTTGCTGGAGTCGTCTTTTATTACGCTTCCTATCACAAATTCAACCTCAGAGGGAAGAGCTGTAGATGGATTTTTTTTCATCGTGGACACTTGGCCCGAGAGTTGTGAAATGAAAAAGTTTGCTTTAGAGCTATTCCGTCATCAATTTCATGCTTTGATCTTTTTTCACCAAAACTGAGAGCAAACGTTACACTCACCCTTTTCCAACGGCATTTCTTCAAACTGGTTTTTTTTTTGTTCTGTTCTTAATAGTTTCTTTTTTCTGTATTGATGTAGATCTTTTTACAAAGCTCTTCAGCAATTGGCATTTATTACCAGCAGTCTTAAAAGTGTTGCAGCAGGATCACTATACCGTTTCCTTTTCTTCTCCAGCAACTCCTTAGTGGTAATAGAGACGAGGTCTGATATCCTTGCTTGAGGGGCTGAAGCGAATTCGGCACAACTTTTAAGTCTTTCGACAAACAGCACGTTGTTTTCGGTTTGGTCTTCCCTATTTTGCCACTCACGTTTGGATAGGATTTAGTTCAGAATATTCTCGTTATATACAACAGTGATAATTCACTGTTTTCTTAATGAGCAAACACAATATTCTTAATAAGAAGATCTATTCATTAAAGCAGTGGCTGATGTTTCGGCTGCTTCGCCTTTTCCAGGGCCTCGAAAGGTCAAATTAACACAGAATCTACTCCGTCAAATACTTTGATAACGCTTTTATTCGCTAAACAGCTGCTCCTAAACAATCCTTGTTTGTTCCTTTTAAGCTTTCCACTTATTTAATTGAGATCACCCGCACAGAATCCTACATGGGTCAACATTCTGATTGGTTCAGGTAAAAAGCTAGCCTTAAGCACGAAGAGAGATAACACGTGATCACAATACTCCTGCATTTTTGAATTTCTCAGGATATGTACAAAGGGCGTGTGTGGCGCAGTGGTTGGAGGCGCCACTGCGACACACACGTGGAATACGATTCCCGTGCCTATGGCCCACGAAGCTTTCCATTCCTCCGGGGTCGGCAATTTAGTACCAGAGTTGTCTGAAAGGTTAGCTGCATTGGATCGATACATCGGTAGGTCAGAGCGAGATAAAGGCCAGATATGCTTTCAGTCACCTCAACGATACTTAATGAATTCTAATGCATGACCCATCCCTCAGGGATTGATCAACGCCTAGAGCTTCATCCTTTAGTCTTTATTATGTGCAAAGTGTTGCAAAAGTTTTCAGCGCAAATGGATTGTATTCCTATGTGGGAACATTGACTTTTACTTCAAAACCTTTTCCATTATTTCAAAAAATTTGCCGTCATTTAACTTCGGCGTTAATGATCAATACAGTATGTGAAATATAATCATAATACTGCTGAGATATTTGCAGAGCTCCTGATTGTTGGTGTCTGTGGTGGAAACGACAATAGCGCGTTCGTTCCCCACCATAGACACCTGCGGTCCAGAATTTTGCAAATATCTCAGCTTCATTAAAGTTATAGATTCCTCTCTTCGGCAAGTCCTTTGTGAATCGCAGACTCTTGCAGTAAGACCACAGGAAGGAGGACAACTACTCTACCTTTGAACGGTACGATGGATTTGTCGATAGATGCGCGTTTTACTGACTTGTTCTTTGTGCTGAAATTCCTGCTGAGGTTCGTTGGTGATTAATCTTGTACAAATTGTATTAACTGTCACAAGTTCCATTGTCAGCAAATTGGAGACTTGTCGACAGGCTGTCGACAAAAGCACATTTATCGCCGTAACACGACTGTAGGAGGATGACATGCAAGGAAAAAATTCCCACTCCGACATTAATGTGGTGGCTAAACAATGTTCATTTTAACGCTGAGACTGATCAGTCTTTTCATCCAGTCAACGTTTGTCGTTTAGAACGACAAATCGTTTTGTAGAACAGATCTGATTTCTCGTTCACGACCAGCTCTCAAACGCCACTCATAAATAAGAATCTCTCCTTTTCGTACGTCAAAAGCACATTTATCGCCGTAACACGACTGTAGGAGGATGACATGCAAGGAAAAAATTCCCACTCCGACATTAATGTGGTGGCTAAACAATGTTCATTTTAACGCTGAGACTGATCAGTCTTTTCATCCAGTCAACGTTTGTCGTTTAGAACGACAAATCGTTTTGTAGAACAGATCTGTTTTCTCGTTCACGACCAGCTCTCAAACGCCAGTCATAAATAAGAATCTCTCCTTTTCGTACGCCAACCCTTCACATAGCCAGGTTCATTGTTACCACTCTCGATGAGAACGCCATCACTACCGAAGTTAAAGTCGACGTCAGCTGGCATAGGTCAGCGCTATAATATTGAATGCTTGACGAGCAAAATTTTTCAAGAACGGTCACCTATATCACCTGTAGTCCAGTTGATCATCGAGTGACTCGAGCGGGCGCTAGAGTAAAACTTCCATTTTTCCCTGTCGCGTGCAAGAGTAGCCCAATAGGTTCTGCTCGTTCTAGCTACTCGTCGAATAGAGGTAGAGATTTGTGGAAAAGAACGAAAGGAAACAAAACAAAGAAAGCGAAAAAGCAAGTATAAAACGCGGACAGTTTCAAAGGGGAGAGCTCTATTGGAAACGATCACCTGGAACATGTCTCAAGGTTACTAGAGATTTATCACTGCACCCATTGTTTCGACTTTTACTTCCAACTAGTGCGTAATCGACATCAGTTACACCTTTGAACAAGCATTTCTCGGCTCATAATGAATTTTATGATTTAGAAAGAATACTGGTGGAATTTAGAAATGTTTGGCGACAAGATGTAAATTTCCTTGTCTGACCGCGAGCAAAATTGGATTCTTTATGAGTACTTTAATTTTGAACGAATTTGAAACGGGGTGACATCTTAGAAGAGCTCTCACTTTTATTTTGACTGTTAGGGCAAAGTATATTTCTACAGGTTTATTACAGACTTCGTCAGACCTCTTTTTAGCGAAGAACATTCAGAGTTAAGAGAAAGCAAGCATCATTCCTTATCCTTAGAACCTATAAAGTTCAGATTTTGACCGTGACTCAATGTTCTTTTTATTTCCAAATATTATGATGGGTCGTTGCTATCGATGGCAATGGTGGGCTGCAAGGGCGTGTGTGGTGCATTCGTAGGAGGCGCCCTGTAACACACACGTGGGATCGATCCCATCGTCAATGGCCCACCAAGCCCTCCATCTTTACGGAGTCGGCAAATTGGTGCCAGGCTTGTCAGGGGGGATGGCAGCACTGGTTCGATACATCGGCAGGCCACTGCGAGTCATTGTAAAGGCCATATATATATTCAACACTTCCAAGCGATACTTAATGAAGTCGAATGAGTGGCCCATCCCTCTGGAATTGATCAACGCAGAGAACATTATCATTTTTTTGTGCTTTGTGCTTTTCGGCTCTGATGAAGACGAAGACGTCGAAACGTTAGGCGATAATAAATATTATTGTCAACCTCGTGTAAGCTCATCAAAAAACAAATACATATTTATCATTTTTTATTTTATTATTTTTAAGTCGCGAACGAATTTGCGGCTTTTTGGCCTGAACGGAATGAGCGGCAGTCGTCAACGAGTTGTTCTACCGCAAGTCATTATGTGGGTCAGATATGCATCAAGTTAAGTCCAACGATGCATGATTAAGTCGGGTGCATTTCCCTTATGTAGAATGCAACGGATTTCTTTTCAAACAACAACGCTTAACAAAATCTACAAGGCGACACTTGTTTTATTAAGTATTAAAGTTGAGAGCAAAAAATAAACAATAGTCTCCAGACGGCGTGAGACACAGTTAGAGAACGTTACTAGCTTTACTTGCCACTTTCTCCAGAAAAATTTCAAAAAAAAAACGGTAGTTAATACATGCGCATAAATCTGGGAAAAAGGAAAGGCATTTCCACTGTAAAACACCGTACCCGATTTTCAGCAAGAAAAAAAAAGACCCGGAAGCAAAGAAGGATAACAGAAACGGTGTTTTCAAGTGGAATGACAGACTAGATGAAAATTGGCCTATTGAGAGCATGTTTACTTACTCAGTTACCAAAGATGCTAGTCGCCGTGTTAATGGCACACCAAAACCGATCGAGGTTTGGCACCGTCACCTCGTCATATCAACATCTTTGCAGAAATCCGCTTCAACCCGTTTCTTCTCCTCATCTTCAAGCAAATCAACGACAATATGCGTGAAAAGTGGTTTCATTGTGATGTTCATCAGTTTGTATGCGAGAGAATTTAACCCATCGATTTTCCAATCATGTTTCGTCAGAGCCATTAAATTGAATCTACAGCTAAAATTTTAATAATGAGTGAATAGCTATTGATTTATAGCTGTTATCTATTTTAAAAAAACAAAATAAAGGATAAATCACTCGGCGTTGATCAATCTCTGAGGGATGCGCCATGCACTCGATTTCACTAAGTATCGTTGGAGGTGATTGAATGCCTATCTGGCCTTTACAATGACTCGCGGTGGCCTGCCGTTGTATCGAGCCAGTGCTGCTATCCTCCCAGACAAGTCTGGTGCCAATTTGCCAATCCCGAAGGGATGGAAGGCTTGGTGGGCCATGGGGGCATTCCACATGCGTGTCGCAGTGGTGCCTCCAACCACTGCGCCACACACGCCCTTAAAAGAACAAAGTGCCTTCTATTTTTTCCTAGTCATTTCTATTTCTTCAATTTTTAAAGAGAAGTCTAAAACAAAAATTTTTTGTGAGAAATTTCAATGGCTGGAGGGTTAGAGGACTTTGTTTTAGAGGTATTCATAGTTTTCACAACGTCTTCCGATCTCGCTCAGTGATTGAAGGTGCTACAGGGTCGGCCACTGGTTCAATCCCGTGCCATGGGGCTCACCATACTTCGCATCCTTCTGGGGTCAATAAAATGCAACCAGACTGGTCTGAAAGGAAAGCAGTACGAAATTGATACATTGGTAGGCCATTGCAGGCCGTTGTATTGGCCAGATATGGAATTCAGTAGCCTCAAGTAATGCAAAATGAAGTCGAACGCATGGCGCAACAGTGATTGATCAACGTCGGACCCTTCCTTCTTCGGCATTTTAACATTGGTCAAGATTATAGCTTTTCCGGCAATTCCAGTGTTTTAATTTGAAATTGGTTGCCTGGAAAGCGATGTTTTTGTGATCGCTTTTTTTCTTTTGCTCCGAGTAATCCTTGCCACAATGAAGTGCGTGGCGCAGTGGTTGGAGGCGCCACTGCGAGACGCACATGAAGTCGATTCCTGCGCCCATAGCCCACCAAGCCTTCTATCCCTCCGGGGTCAGCAAATTGGCACCAGACTTGTCTGGGAGGATAGCAGCACTGGCTCGATACATTGGCAGGCTACCACTAGTCATTGTAAAGGCCAGGTATGGATTGATCAAGATCGAGAATTTTACCCTTTTATCCTTTTAATCCTTGTCACATTAATAATCTTGGAGTCAATGAATTGTCCTCCCAATTACTAAGGTTAAGAAACTCACGGGTTTACTGGATTAGATTTGTCGCGTGAATGCTCCAACATTGTGTATCGAGCAATAGTCTCGTTATATCGGTCGACCTTGTATCCGAGCAATTCCACTCTAAACACTTGTTTATACTCACATTCAAGTGAAATTTCTTAAAACATTTTAATTATCGGATAATATGCAAAATTTTCAACTTGGTCATTTCAACGTGGAATTGTTGTCACATTTTCTGTCAAAGGTTTTGTTACGCTTTTCTTCTGCATTTATTATGGTTCTGCCCACATACAGATGGTGTTCACTGTTTGAGACTTTAGCTCGTTAATCTCTAGTTTCTCACTAAAGCATCTGACGTTAAGGATCCAAGGAATCATAAAAAGAAGTCTCTGCTTAGCTATTTAATTTGATGGTAGTTTGTGTCAAAGGCGTTCAGAATCTCTCCTATGGAAATCAGCTCCACATTCCAACAAAAATCTGTACATGCTCAGTTCTTCAAGCGAACTGCTGATAGAATGCTGGAATGTGAGTATGCAAGAAAAACACACGCTAACTCAAACTCACCATACTCACTCTCTCAGAGCTGAATGCAAATAGAGGATTGTAATTTTGATGTCAGGGGAGAGGATAGAACAGTGGCAGTGATCTTGCTCATTACCAGGGCGGCCCAACCTACCTGGGCGCTGGTTCAACGTTTCCAGGGCCTGCCAAACCTCACCACTCTGGGTCGAGAAATAGGCACCGAACTTACCTGCGATAACCTGGCTTCTTTCAATCCACTTGAAAAATCGCTAGCACATGTTCCACGTATACCTCAGGATTCTAGGGAGTATTAAATCCATCAACGTTCATCAACATTCATGACGAAGAGGAAAAATCCTCATGCCGCATCCGTCAACAGGCGCATGAAAGTGTTCGAAGACCATCGTGGGTAATGAATGCGAAGAAACGAAACAAATGCAAGAGGTGCTCAGGCCAGCACAACGTGATGCATTGGTATCACATGAAGATACACTCACCTGGTTAAGTTTGAATGGGGCGTCAAATGCTTTTCACTTTCTCACAAAGACGGTTTTCACGGTTTTGATAAGAATTACTCAAAGACCGACTTTTCACTGGCGTTGCCAAAGTCAGCTAGCATTTGTTCCTAATGCTTTTTGTTATAAGAACTACGTCATCAGCAAAGGAAAAAAGGTGTAATTGCCAACTACCGATTTTTACTCCCATTTTGTCTCATTCTGTAGGGTGGTAGTAAATAGTTTTGAGAAGATAGTGTCGCCTTTTTGAATCGCCTTTTTTACGTCGATGTTACTATCGTTATAAAACAATGATACTCCGGTAGTAAAATTTTTGTGTAGCTCAGTAACAATCTTTATATAATAAACGACAAAGCCTTAACTATGGAGTCTTGGGCGAAGTGGCTCGATACCGTATAAAATTTTGGGACAAGAAAAACATCGTTCAGGCAAAAACTTCAATCTAATGTAGTTTATTTCATTACGGTGTTCTAGATTAAAAAAAAAAAAGAAATAAATACAAGAAAACCTTCAAAAAGTGCCTCTCGCACGCTACATATACCCGAACTGATCGTTTCCCGAAAAGCAATCGCTTGTCGAATTCTTTTCGAACGTTTTCTGCATTCAAAACAAGGACTGATAAGGGCCTTAAGAACTGCTGATAAACCGTTCGAAGTAGAACACTTTATTGGTCGTAACCAAAAGCAAATAAACATGTTCAGATGAGGCGACTTGGTATAGGATCAGAATTTCATGTCTATTCACCAATGTTTATAATACGCACGACCCAACTTAAGCAGGTTCTATCTCACGTCGAGCTTACCAAGCCCCCTATGAGTCAGGGGTCAGGAAATTGGAACTAAACTTGTCTGAGAGAGGCTGACTCCTTCTAATCAATGCAAGGACACCTTAACACTGCTAGGTCAGCACTCCAGGAAGAAAAGATTGACCAGCATTCAATGACTTTCGTGACAAAAAGGTAATAATCGTCAATCACCAACCGAATCCATGAGCAACAAAGGTGGAAAGACCTTCAAGGATGATGGATGCGAGCGAACGAATCGAATGAACGATGTAATGGGATCTGCACAGAGTGATCATATGATGTCGGGTTATGTAAGCAATCACTTCAACCCTAAGGTAGTCCTAGCCACACGATCTTATTTTACTAATAGAAGCTGAAATTTGGGCGACACGTCCTGATTTAATTCTGCAAGGCACGACTTTCTTTTTGCGATCGCTTTGACGAAATTTCCCATTGAACCATTGCCAATCCACGAAACCCTCTCATATTAGGAATCCCGGGTCGGTTATCACAAGGCTATGTAGCGCGTCCTTAGGGGTGGATACGTAGTTAATCGCCGACCAAAAGCGACATTTGCCTCCCTGAGACGTAAGTGGATCAGAGAATGAACTTTCTGTTTCTGCTGCGACGATATGACACATATTTTCTGTATTTACGAGATTTATTCAAGTACGCGTGTGTGGGTGCTTGTTAGTTTATGCGGGTTGTAATCTACGAGTCAATTCGGCGAAAAGCCTGCAATCAAGTAACGGGAAAATGGGAGGCGGCTCGGAGTCGCCTCCAGCAAGCAAGCTCTATGTCCGCTCTGGGAGAGACTAACAAGCTATTAGTGGGTGTCGAAAAGTTAAACAGAGTAAAGTAAACCGATATCATTACCCTGACTCCGAAATAGCCCTAGATTCGCCAGCATTGGGTAGATGCGGAGAGGATGCTAAAATCTCAGAGCCATTCTAAGCTGCCTAAACTGCCTGAACTACAAAGAGCTAAGGTGACGATTTGTACCTACAATGCTGGCACACTTGCATCCGAGAGCTCGATAAAAGACTTGATCACGCAAGCAAGAAGGATAGGGCACAACGTCGTCGGCCTGGCCGAGACAAGAAGACGCCACCCATCCCATCCCATTCAACGCCGTCTATGACACCGGAGAAGAACTGTTCCTCGGAACATGCGACAGTAGAGGAGTCGGCGGCGTCGGCGCTCTCGTCAACTCAAGTTTGTCCATGAACATCGATAACTACCCGAATCGAACGCTTGCGATTGAAGAGATGTAGATCAATACTGGCTTTAAGAATCCTCGTCGTTTACGCACCAACATCAAACCGTAACGAAGAAAAATTCGAAGCGTTCTATGTGGGCTTTGAGAAGTTTTAGAAAGAAGGCCACACATTCTTCAAGATCATCACTGGAGATCTCAACGCTGGGATTGAACCAAGAAGAACGTCTGAAGAATATTACATTATGACCAACGAATTAGAATGGAACGAGTGAGGGTAGCGTGAGTTTATCATGTCGAGAAAGGCGATCCATGGTAACTCGTAATTCCAGAAGTCCCACCCTCAACGCTAGACGTGGGTGTTACTGGACCACATCATAGTAAATCATAGTGAAGGTTTTGCGAAACCGATGTCACTGTTGTCTCAAAATTTTTTACCGCACCAGATCATCACATCTTTCGTGGAAGATTTCTTTTCAGCGAAAAGGGGAGAAAGCAGCAAAATTCAAAAAACGAAGTCCCAAAACCACAACAGACTGCGATTCATTCAAATCATTTGTTGGCTGTTGGAAGAACACCGTTCTCGACAACATCGACGAAAAATACAATCGCCTCATTCAACACCTTCACACTAGTACAATGAAAGCTGAGGGATCGGAATTCACCAAGAGACGTTTGTGTCTAGAAACACTCCAGCTGATACGTCAGCGTGGAATCGTACTAACTGCAAGTACCGCATAGCCACGTCCGAACTAACAAAACGATGAAGATAGAGAATAAAAGGAAAAAAGGAAAAGCTTAATGAGACAGAAGAAGGAGTTATTGACGAAGCTGTAGAGGTTGGGAAAAGTATTCGCAAAACCTACAGAAGCTTCGCTAATTATAAAATCAAAATGAATGCAGTCGGATTGCAAAACTCTGGACCGCAGGTGTCTATGGTGGGGAACGAACACGTTATTGTCCTTTCCGGGGAGTAACGCGCTCACCACCACACCATGCGGGTCCTTCGTTTCGCCTGTCTCTCAGCTAGTTCTATCGATCTTTTGCCGTCAGCAATCACCCAACAGCGGGATTGCTGACGGCAAAAGATCGATAGAACAATGGAGAAAATTACCCACAACTACTTCCCTACAGATGACAGGCAACTATCCAGATTTCTTCAACAGCCACGTCCACCTTACGTCGTATGAAATAAAGGAGGATGGATATGTTGTACCGCCAGCTTTCCCTTCCGAAATCCAGCATGCCATTTCGTCGGTGAAAAATCGAACAGCACCAGGTTTGGACGGGATAAGATCTGAACACCTGAACGACATTCCTCCAGTTCCTCCAATCCTTGTAATCACACTGGCTCGGCTTCTCACATTTTACCTGCCTGTTTGAAAGGTGGACCATAGTGGAAGACCAGCAAAACCGCGCTATTATTCAATAAGGGTGACCTCTACGATATTGGCAACTATCTCCCAATCTGTTTGCTCTGTGTCGCCTACAAACTTTTCTCTCGATCCATTCTAATCAGGATTGACAGAACACTGGACGAAGTACAGTCATGTGAGCAAGTAGCGTGAAGGTTCACTATGATGGACCACATCAACATAATAAAGAGATGTTTGGTTATGGAGGCGTTTGACCGAGTAGATTGCTGTCAACTTGACCTTTCCAGGCTCTGAAGAAGGCGACGTCAGCCGAAACGTCAGCTTATTTGTGAATAAAGAATAATAATAACACCTCGCGTTTGCTCAACAAGAATACAAAGAATAATAAAGAGGCTTACCTAAGTATTGCAAGAGTACAAAAGACACTTTCCACTCCTACAACACTTTCATCGATTTGAAGAAGACGTCTGACTCAATTGAGATAGAAGCAACCACGGAAGTCCTGGACAGTCAGGGAGTACCCCCTCAGTAGATAAAAATTCTGCGTGAGCTGTATGAAAATTTTACAACTAAGATATAACTTTCATAGAAAAACACACAATACAATACAACACAACAGTAGCTGACGTTTCGGCAGTATCGCCTTCTTCAAAGCCGCTTTTTTACATGACTTCCAATGAGGAAGGTTAGAACAGCTGATTATAGTCGCATATGGTTGATGACTTGATGGCTACTGTTGTGTTGTATTGTATTGTCTGTTTTTCTATGGAAGTAAATGTATGCTGTATAACAACCTCGCGATTGCTGAACAAGAAAACTACGCATTCATATTTCAATGCCGAGGTTAATAGAAAGTCGAACATGGGAACTAAGTTATAACCATTCTACAATGACATTAACATCGACGTCGAAAGAGGGGTTAGGCAAGGCGATGCCATTTCGCAAAAATTATTTACAGCCACCCTCCAGAACGTCATTCACATATTGGAATCGGACAATTTGGGAGTAAAAATCGAAATCGGTAGCTACTTCATCGTCGCTTTGCTGATGATATCGTTCTTGCAACACCAAACATTTGCCAAGCGGAACGAATGCTTACCGATTTTGCTAAAGGCTGTGGAAAAGTTGGTCTTCGTCCCAAACTCGACAAAAGCGGTGTTCGTGAAAAATGGAATGGTTACACATGTCCCATTCACGCTTGACGACAAGAATATCTCCAAATGCCCCAGTTACGTTTATCTAGGTCATGAGATCAACATAATGTGTCGAGCAGAAGGAAATGAACAGCTTGAGGAGCTTTCAAGAGCATCGAAGATGTACTGAAGAAGACAAAGAACACCCGACTCCGTGCCCACCTTTTCGACTCAACGGTTCTTCCTGCCCTAACATATACGTCAGAAACCTGGTCGCTACGTAAGCAGGATGAAAGATCACTCAGCGTTATCGAACGCGGAGGCGAAAGGACGATGCTAGGAGTACCCCGTTTCACACAAGTAAGGGATGGGATCCGAAGCTCCGACCTACGTCAACGATCGAAAATCGAAGATGCCGTTCTATACGCCAAACAGTCGAAAATAAGGTGGGCCGGACACGTAATGCGTATGAATGATAACCGATGGGCAAGAGCGGTTAGTCAGTTGATTTCTCGAGATGACAAACGTACTGCAGGAAGACCACCGACCTGATGGTCAGAGTTCTTCACGAAAAGCCTTGAAGAAAGTTATATCAGCGTGTTCCTAGAGCGAGGAGAACTCCGTGGGCTCCTCTCATACCTGCTCGATTCAATCGACGATTAACGAGACGGCAACTGATACAGATAATACCACTGGCTATGCCTTTTGTTTAAGAAAAAAGTTTCCCTTGAGGAATATGTACTGCGCCAAGCATATCAACTGTTTGCTTATTAGACTGAATGTTTGTTAGCACTATATTTGTTGTCAAAGTCCTTTCATATTTTACGATTTGCCTTTTTAACTACCTTTTCTAAAACAATCTGCGCTAAAAATGCAAAAAGTCGGTCAACAGTCGCATACTGATAGATCAGTGATTTCTAGTAAGATGATCATTACTTTGTGTTGTTAGTAACCACCGTTGCTACAAACCCTACAAACCTGTTACCTGGTATACATATCGTCGTCCTCTCCACCCCATCCCCAGTAGCGGTTTGAGAAGCCATTAACCTTCCGAAATTGCTCCGCAGTTAGAGCACTGCTTGCTCCAAATATTCTCTCATAGGCGAGTCTAAAATTTGCCAAATTTTCTCCGGCATCGTCAGCAGTATAACATCTCCTCTGCTTTGCCTCGCGAACACAGCAGGGTCATCATCTCATCGCTATTCAAATCACAGAAATGTTTGTGAACAAGAAATGGACGAAAAATATAAATAGAAGGAATAAGAACAAAATTCGTCTTGTCAACCAACTTGTAACCGAATTTATTCACAGCAACAGCCATGTGACGAGGGTTCTGGAATGGGCAGTTGTGCAGATTGCGATCGTCCTCAGGGAGAATGTCAACGTCATGGAATATGAAGCATTGCCAATCATAGAGTTTCAACGCCTCCACGAAGCCGATGTTGAGCAGCTGTGTTGTAACCACGTGATGAATCAAAGGTGAAAAAAGGTTGTTTGAATCTTAATATGAAGATGAAACATTTATTCGATAGTATTAAAGACCACTGTGACGCTACCCATTGTAATCATATTAAAAAGATTAAAAGCTCTCGGCGCTGATCAACCCTGAGGGATGCACCATGCATTCGACCTTATCAAACATCGTTTGGAGGTGATTGAATACCTGGCCTTTACAATGAATCGCGGTGACCTACCGATGCATCGAGCTAGTGCTGCTATCCTCCTCCCAGACAAGTCTGGTACCAATTTGCGGATTCCGAAGGGATGAAAGGCTTGGTGGGCCAGGGACGTGGGATGGAACACATGTGTTTGTGTTGCAACACGCCTCTTACCACGCCTATATTGCAACCTACCAGCTTTATCCGTTAGTGATATGGTTATGGTAAATGGGCGCGTGTGGACCGCGCCCATTTACCATAACCATATCACTAACGGATAAAGCTTTGCTTATTGTTTTATTAACCAAAAAGACAGATTCTTTTTAAGTGGACTGAACAAGGGCTCAAAAAACTAATTTCAATTACAAGTTATGTTTGAAAGGAAACAAATTAATATCGTTTGTATCAGCAACCTTTGCTCGATTCACCGTTCCATCGATCTGCTCGACGACGATGATCGAGTAATCCAACTTCTGCTTTATTAAGAAGGGATGCATATTATTAAGGAAAATCTTCAAATGTGCTTCTCTGTCACGATACGGAACAATTATGGCGACCTGTAAAGGATGAAGTGATAAGACTTCACAGCACTACGGAAGTGATCTCAAACTATCGAAGAGACTCAAAGAGCTATCTGTTTAAATCCCAAGAAAAAAAAAGTTGGACGCTTAATCTTTTTTCGCTGCACACAAGCGGACACGCAGTATAATAAGAAATCAAAATTCGTATACACGATGTGTTCATCCATGAAATTGGTCTATGAAGGATCTTTTGGTGTAAAATTTTTTCAACTGAACTAATCTCTAAGTTCGTAGAATTACCCGACTAGTTGCTTTGCAATCCTCAGGTATATGGTGTCCACCAGAGTTCAAGTACTGATATTTCCTTTCCAATTCTTCCATGTCACTTTGTGTCTTGTTGATGCTAATCCTACCTTGGAATTCACTGGAATTCAGCGTACAGTACTTGACTTGGCTGCTTTCCATGACGGCAGGCGACGATTCGTTTTCCGAAACAAGAACGGTATTACATTTGAAGAACAAACCAATTAATATGAATCTTCTTTGAAAAGAACGTCAAACCTAAATAGATTTACAGCAGATTTTTGACATCGCTTTATGTGGTCGCATTCACTTGTTAACACATTGAAAATCGAGATCTTCGTTGAGAAGTAATCAAACATTTACTCAATAAGGCTTTTCCCTCATCTATTGTGTTCGTCACCAGCCTATTCACTGCAGTAGAACGGAATTTCACGAGGACATCGCTTTTTAGAGATGGGTGTGTCCGCTTTGATTAGAAGTGGTTAGTGTAACTTCTCTACAGCATCACTGACCACACCCTTGCCTTTCTTCCTGAGAAAATTCTGTTTTAGCTCTCGCTGGGAGGTTAGGAACACTGAGTTCCTCCCTCGATAAGTCACTGCAAGTTACTGGACAAGTAAGGCATACATTCAATCACATCTGACGATGCGTGGTGAAGTGAAACTCCTCAGGGATTCGTGAATGCTAAACGTTCTTTTATCCTTTCAGGTCAAGTCTTTATTCAAACCGCTTTAACGGATCGTATAGCAGTCGTTCATTCTACTTCGAAAGTGATTCATTGTCGTCTTCGAAATTGTTTCCCGTCCTTTATGAAACAAAAACATAATTTTGTTTCGATTTCATACATTACTGTGACATCTAAGGTAATTCGTCTGCTAAAACTAACCTTTACGATCCACACTCAAAGTGGATGTCGAAAACGTGATTGTCAGCAAATTTGACACTCCACTGTTCTTGAAGAATTTTTGATACAAGAGCTTAATGGGATTCTGCAACAGTTACGCCTCTAATAACAACAATGGAAACAAGAAAAAAAAAACAAAAATTGTTGTTTCTCCTCTGGTGTGACTATCTGCCCCTCTCTCAAGCTCGATTTTTCGTAGACTACAGTACAAAAGGTGGGTATCGATTTGGTGAACAATGGTATTGCGCGAACAAGCATTATTAAACATTTTTTACATTTCATTTGTGATCCATGACGGACACTTGTAAAAACAACTAGCATAATTTTAACTTATTACTCACTGCCTACTCTTTTTAATGGTAGGGTACTTTGCGAAAAATAACTTCAGTGATGCTGAGTTATCTGCAAAACTTCGAACCGCAGGTGTTTGTAGCGTGCTGATGGCACTTATAGATAGATATCTGAGAGACAGCCGAAACGAAGTATCCGCTTGGTGTGGTCGTGAACGCGTCAGCCTCCGGAAAGGGTAATAGCGCGTTCGTTCCCCACTGCAAACACCTGCGGTCCGGAGTTTTGCAGATATCTCAGCATCATTGAAGTTATATTTCTCAACAGTTAGCATAGATGCAAAGGGGCATTTGTCGTTTGAGTGAAAGATAAAGACATTCTTTACGATGCTGCTCTAGTCCGCGAAACATCATAATGTTTCAAGCAACATGATGAAAAACTGGTCAAGCTAGTAATCTGCATTTTCCTTCAAACGTTTTGAACACTCCCTTCCTTTCAGTACAAAGAATGACCCAACCGTTAACCTTTTCTAGATTTTATAAAATCGGGTGGTGCTATATTCACCACATCTATTACTATGCTTTAATAAGTATGCAGTGAATTAGGTAAATGTAACCTGTACGAGAACTCACACGGATGTTGAAAAGTGACAGAACACTAAGAACAGCAACGACAATGAGAATTAGTCTGCAGGTATGGAAAATTCTCTGAAATACCATTGAAGAGCAGTGAAGCCACACCATGGTTGAAGAGGGCTTCCGATAACGTGGTGCATGAGACTCATGGGCGGCGATTATAAAGGATGAATCGTTGAATGCAATATGAACGCATAAGCTTCAATATGTATGTTCGCCATGTACAATACAAAGAGTGCGAATGAAAGCGAAATCACACAGCTCGATCAGGCAATCAGCTTCCTGAAGGGACTTCACCTAGTTGGTGAAGTCACTATCACCGTCTGTCAAGTGGACACCTTGGTACACATAGTGCAAGTGTCATCTCTTGCTAGTCGTGCCATTCAGTCATTTTAATTTAGCGCATTTTTTCCTTAAAAGTTAGAAGTATTCGTTTTCTTAACTATCGTCGATCTATCCTTCTTGTCTTTACCCCTTGAGAATTCTGAAGTAAACATTCTCACCTTTTTTAAACTGAAAAATTCCTTTTTTCACAGTAGAGCCTCACATGTGATTTCGGTCAGAACTACATTTAACATGACCCTTGATGGTAAGTGCAAGCAAATAACAATGAAAACATGTCTCAAAATAGCGTCATTTCTTTCGTGTCCAGAGCCGTTCGGGTTCTCGAGTTAACACTTGAGTCAATGAACAAATAAAGAACAGTAGTGTCAACTACCAGCGTTAGATTTCTCATTACGAAATAAATTGATGTTTGCTAAGCGAATCTTCGTAATTGAAGGCTATGCCCTCTCATAGCGATCGGCGAAAAATAGCCATCAGCTTTATGAGAACAGCAGATTCACTCTACATGATCGATCCTCGATAGGTTGCTATGGCTTGATGATTCTCATAAATCGAAAACGTGGCATTTTCGAATATTCCGATATCCGACCACTTTTTCTGGAAGACGTTACATCGTTGCTTCTGTAACAGCTTCTCAAGCTTTGCATTCATACGATGAACATTTGTGCTGATCTGTCTGCTCATGTATTCCATACGACTTGACGTTCACTGTTTCTTGATCCATCATTTCAGATAGGTGTGTGTTTAGAATGCGTTGTGTAAATAATGTCATAAAACGCTATGATTGTGTTTTCGAACGGTCGGGAACCAACATCAACATCAAAGTTTTTATGAAGTAGAAATCAATAGTTGTGCTAGTAACCATGATGTACTTTCTGTTAACACATTTACTTTCCATTGTAATACTCTCATTTACAAACTTTGTTCAATAAGCCAGCCTCGACACTTCGACAAGCACGGGTTCGGTTTGTCAGCTTATTCGTTTCACCTTTCTATTCTCCACTTCCTTAAGGTGTCAGCCTCTCCAACACAGCTCGTTGGTGAAATGTAGGCGTCTTATTTCTCATGTTAAAGTATACTATTCAACAGTGACAATAATAAACCCTACCAGTACCACAGTGATAATGGGATATTTGCAGAACTCTGACCTGGAATATCATTGTAGTTATGCCAGTAATATTAGTCGTATCGAATAATCTCGATCGTAACCTCGTGTGCAAACAAAGCTACTAGTTGTTGACTGGAATCGCTGATGTGGAAGGAAAGTCAGAAATCGCGACAATCGAACTAACTTTGGACTTGATTCCTTTAATTCCCTGCATGTGGTCCTGTTTATGAATAGCATCCACATCACCTGTCGTCTCGTTGGCTATCGAATGAATCAAATGGAAGCCGCTGATTCCGGTACCACTTCTGGTGTCAGATCTGTTAGAGATGATTAGAATGTGGGCTTTGCTTTTTCGAGGTGCACTAATCACACCATGTTTCTGAAATATCCTATTCAATTCGTACTTATTTAGATACTTTCCTGGCCCTCTCTCAGTGATAGTGTCACCCCAGCACAATCTTCATACGTTGACTTCTCTATGCTGGTGGTCTGCTTCGGTCGTAGTCGTATATCAGCCAGTAAGGAAGTGAAAGGTATCAGATATGTGCTTGCACACGTAGTTTTATTTTTTATTTTATCTCTATATGGTTTGTCTCCATATATGCTTTACGTATCTAAGCACCTCTATCTTATCCGTTCCCTCTAATTCACATTCCATGAAGGTCTTTGAATCCCACGTGGGTTCTAATCCTGTCTGAAAATCCTTGGTCTTGTTCACGAATTCCGTTTAATGCCGTCCAGCTCTATTCTTGCTACCCGAAAGCCAATTCTGGGATAGCCTATTCAGGTGTTTCTAGGTGCTCTAGACTGAAGGAAGCTTCCCTGACAAATCTAGTGCCAATTTCGCGCACCTGGAAGGATGGAAAGCTTGGGTGGTCTGTAATAGGTTGAGCAGTGGCCTTGTGCACATAGAAACGAATCACTGCGCTACCTTTGCTCCACATATAACCCGTAATTACCAATGCTGTAATCCTTTTAATAACGCGACTACGAGAAAGTTTTAGTCTATGTGAAGTTGCTTAGTAAAGAGTTTCGGTATAGCCTTACTACACTTAGAGCCTGGCTACCTAGTGAAAGCGCTTTGTGTGTTTTCCATTTTGAAGTACGCATTTCGCTCAACAACTTTTGTTGTTTCAATGTATGAAATAATTTATTTGGATATGAAATTGAAATAAAACTGAAATAAAATAGAACAGACCACATACAGCCATTTTATAGTTCAAACGTTGCCGAACTGTGTAAACATAGTGGGTGCCACCACTACATTTGATCACAGAACCGCAATCATATTTTCGTTTTTTTTTCAAATTTTGTATTTTTATTTATTTTATTTTTTCTTCATTTTTTATTTTTTGTTTTTTTTTTTATTTAAAAAAGCTACTTTTGAACTTTCACAATGCAGATGAGTATCAATGAAGAAGATAATTGAAGGCTGCTTACGATGAAGACATCGGAACGCTTTAGCACAGTTTTCTCTGGTTCCAAGCATGAATCATATTCAGCCAGCAGAAGATGACGGAATCCTCAATTGACAGCCGAACATCGAAGAAGCCTGCAGTTACAAGACATCAGACCGAATGAAACAAGTGCAAGAATCTTAACAATGTGAGAAGTGTGATGATACAAATAAACAATGTAGGAGCTTTCCTATCCTAGTGGAAAAGAAAAATGAAGGTGACTGGGTGCTACATGAATAGGACAAAAAGCGAAGAAGCCGTCGTTGTGAAAAATGGTTTGCACATCTTCTGCTGTAGGAAAACGTTCTGTTTCTTAATCACACTCCTACATATGATCGAAAATGATCTCTATGTGTCAACAGACGACTTTCTACATACACGTAGGTGAAGATGAAGCACTGAAACACTCCCTCTAGCCAAATTTACATCTAAAGCTGCGGCGACCATTGCTAATACCAGTACATGGTGATAACTTTTTATTTACCACCTACCACAATTTCTCATGGCAGGGTATTATGTGAACTATAACCACAATGAAGCTGAGATATTTGCAAAACTCCAGACAGCAGGTGATTGCGGTGGAGATCGAACCCGTTACTACCCTTTCTGGGGCAAACTTGCAGATATCTCAGCATTGTGGTTGCATTACACATAATATCCTGTCATGAAAAATTGTGGTACGCAGTAAATAAAAAGCCAACAATGTAATTTCCATTGCAGCCTCAGCTTAACAAAGTTCAATGTTGTTTTGTGCTCCTCTGATCAAATCTGTTGATGGTTGATTGCCGATTTCACTGTTATATAGAAAGCTAGCTGAGAGGAAGGCAAAACGATGGACTCGCTTGAAGGTGAACACATTAGCTCCCGAATTGGGGTAATAACGGGTCCGATCCTCACCGCAAACACCTGTAGATGCTGTTGACCAATCAACTTCGTTGCGCACGACCACGCATTTGCATAACTATTACTATTAGCCTTTAAGCACAGAAAATTTGAAACTCATCCTCATTCACTATGCTCACCGGAAAATCGATTGCTAGCTTTCTAAAGCGCCCAGGCAGTTACTTATAGGAAAAGCTCAATAAATTACTAGCTACTTAAAATATATGTAAAATATTCTTAGGTCCTAGAAGATGGACTCGTACCATTTGGCAACCACAAAAATTTCGTCATATTAGCAAATAGCAGTGGGTCGTTATAGGTTTTATTTTGATCAACAAATTTTGCAGTGAGCTGAGACATGTGCACTCAATGGTCAGGAATTTTTTACCGAACAACCCAATACTTCTTACTCACTTAATACTTGAACGGCCCACCCTCACTAGTTGTGCGGGTCCCAGTACAATCACCATTTTTCGGAGACTTGCTGGTTAAGCCATTGTGGTTCTCTGGAATTCCGACAACAGCCTGACCAACGTCTGCCTCAGGTCCTCACCACGACAGGCAGTCGCAGCCCTTGTGGGTCTGAGGGATATTTGCCACCATGCGACTTTGATAGCAGAACGGTGACGGATTCTGGTGTTGGTTCACTCTCAGCTCTTGTCATAAGAAGGCATTGCTAAGATGTCTTATATATTGTCAGAAACTTTTCTAGATTGGCTTAAACATCACTCTAGGCTCTTTTTTTGCATAAGACAAAGGTTGTCGACTTCATGAAGATGCCACGAGCGAAATATGGCAAGCTCGCGATGACCGCAGGTTCTTTCACTGAACTTGTCAACTTCAGCTAGCAGCTTTTTTTCTGACTTTATTGACGCATCTATTAAGTAAACACATATAGACATCTAAGAAACAAAGATTCGGCTTCTTTAAATACAACAGCACTCATTGAGTCATTGTTGCTATGAACACGTGCATGAATTTCTGTGCAATTGGTCATCTCTAGTTCTCGAGATTTGAATAAAATGTAATTTCATTGCTTCAGCCTCTCACTTATACAAATTTTTATTAGTATGGAAATTGCTGTTAGTTCCATGGAATTTTAGGTTTTCAAAATAGACATGCTTGCGACTGCACTAGCTGATATTCCTTCCGCTCTTCTTTTTTACATAATGAACCACGCTGATAGGTAGGCATAGCTCAGTTCGCTCCTGCACTGAACTGAAAGAAAGCATGTCTTCGAAGACGTGGCTTCTCGGAAGGACAACGAATGCTACATGATCACATGTATCATCCGTATTCAAAGCACTGACCATTATATGTGACAAGCAGACACCACTCTTCCTCTGTGATGCGATGTAGATGCTAAGGACACATTCACTCTTCTCTAGAAAGCAAATATAAATAAAAGTAGCTGAGCGAATTGCGAAATGAAGGACTGGCATGATTTGATGGTGAGAACGTTAGCCCCATGTAAGGGTAATAAAGGGTTCTATTCACACCTCAGGGCGCATGTGGCGCAGTGGTTGGAGGCACCGCTGCGACACGCACGTGAAATCGATCCCTGCGCCCATGGCCCACCAAGCCCTCAATCCCTCCGGGGTCGTCAAATTGGTACCAGACTTGTCTGGGAGGATAGCAGCACTTGCTCGATACATCGGCAAGCCACCGCGAGTCATTGTTAAGGCCAGATATGCATTCAATCACCTACAACGATATTTAATGAAGTCGAATGCATGGCGCATCCCTCAGGAATTGATCAACGCCGAGAGCTTTATCCTTTATCCTTTTTTTATTCACACCTCATACATTTCCGGTCCGGAGCTTTGCAAATATGTTAGCGTCATTGTGTTTGAGCTTCATATAATTCCTTGTCGTGAAAAATTGTAATGGGCAGCAAATAAAAAAGTTAACAAAAAGAAGCATATTTTTCATTAAAGACCTTCGTTTAGTGCTTCTGACGATATAGTACCCACTGGTTATTTGCTGGACTCCTTTGGAACAGATAAGGGAGTCTGTGTTGGAGATAACTACGAACGGCTTCCATTTTTCTCTCAGTCGCTCGTTAGCAATTTTTGGCGAAACTGACGTGCAGAACACAAACCGCACAAGTCAATGTGAATTCATGCGCTTATCTGCTCACGCTCGCAGAGAAAGTACACGTCAATCTAACACGGTAAGAACAAGATTTCACTCCTACCTCAAGCTCGGAACATGCCGTTCAGCTATATAGGATGCACAGATCATCACCATAGAAAATACGATGGTGATCTGTGTTTCTTGCCGTAGTTGTTGAATATGCACTAAGTCTTGGTGTCAACAATTTTAACAAGTGTGTTAGCACAATGATATAACGCCGACATATAACATAACATAACATAATGAAGACAGCTGTCGCTGTTATAAAAGAAGAAAGAGAATCCCAAATCTAAGGTGAGACACGTTGAATTGGATTTTACATAACTACTGACACAAGAATGAATGGGAAGCAAGCCGATGAGAACTAACAGTTTCATAAACAGTAGCCGGGTCAAAAACCACTTAATAAGACAGAACAGTTTTTCAGTATAACAGCTGGCTTACCCGTTAGACTGTGGCCATATTCGGGAATATTCCCTCCTTGGTTGTGCTTAGAAATCCATCAAAACTCTGTTAGTAAACACTTCGGGTATTCGGTTATTCGCAATCCATCGATTCGGCTTCACCAGCTCTGCGCGGAACATCGACGCTCCCGTACCAGGTACAATAATCTCGATGGTATCAGCAGGATAAAGTTTTAAGGTTGGTCCTGGTATCCATAGGTCCTTCACTTCGTATCCGCGTGGATTGGTAAGGCCAAGATTTTTCAATGTGAACTGCACATCCTGAAAATATAAGGAGTTTCTCTTTCAGTCCTATTGATTTATTTGAAGCATAAGAGAAAATGAATGGCTCAATTTGTTAATGTTATCAGTGCTTCAGGAAATCGACATGTACGGAATTAGTTGAGCGTGAGGTTGTCATTTTGTTGTTCTCGTTCTAGTACACCTTAACTGCCGTCATTTGAATTCTTGCAACGGTGATAAATTAAGCGTGGATGTTATCTAGAAGCTTTAGCTATTCTATCTCTCTTGTTTGCTCCATACAAAGGAATTGTGAGCCCTAATCGTACCTATGTTTGTTTCTGAAATAAATTAGCAAAGGTATGAAAACTAGAGTTGAAAAATTTAAACTAATTCGACGAAAAAGACAACAAAGGTGTAATAGAGCTCGAAGGGAACAAAGTCAAAGAAATTCCCTACGCTATGTGTGAAACAAACGAACAAACAAACATTCAGTGAGCTTAAGTACACGTCCAACGGGTCCTCAGTAACACTTACATTTGTTTTGTTGTTACGATTGAGGAATCCGAGAGCGAAGGAGGACTCTCCGTCATAGACGGGGGTAATCGGCTTCACGTACGCGCTTACGCCAGAGATCTGAAGAGGTGAAGCTTACACAACATCAGTGAAAATACCTATCACAAATTTTTTTCACTATGCTTAGAAGGTGCTGGTGCCACCTGCTACATTAGAAAGGTGGGAGCTAGACATTTCAACATCAGAATTACTGACTGGAAAAACCACTATTTGACACCACAGAAATAAAACAGGTCAAATTCGTTTGCTACTTTCCTAGGTGAAAGTAATATTGGAAATGTTTAAGGATATCGGAAGTTACAGCTTTGATGTGCTTCGGCCGCAAATGAAATGCGCAAGTTAGTTGCCTCGTTTATGTTCGATCTTGGTCGCTGGTTCGACTTAGTCTTAGGACAACCAAGTCTGCAATCAAACCATCAGGTCGGAAAATTAGGTAGTTCAATACTTGCTCTTGCAGGCCCATAAAAAGTTGAGAGTGCCTTTGTTGGAAACCTCGAAACGATCTAAGGGGCTAATCCAGCATCGCATGGACAGTCCACTCGACGAGCATTGAACCACATTAAGAAGACCTAACATCCTCAAGTAGCCATTGAATACTTGCGTTAAATCGAATGCGTTAGTGGATGATGGACGCGATGCAGTAAAATGATGATGTCTGTCCAGTACGAAGTGTGAAGTTGGGTCGTATAAGTAAATGGGTGAAAATTTCAGGCTAACATTAGCAACCAGTCGTCCCATTTTTCCCATGGGATCTTGGTCGATAGCGATTACGTCACGATTCAGCAGAATTTTTTGAAATTCTGGGGCTATTGTCCGAAGATCGTTCGACATGATCAGTGGAGCCGACCATATTGACCTGAAATTAAATGATATAAGTGGCAAGGGAAAAATGGGAAGAAGAAAGTAAAGAAATCGGGCGGGAGAGTAATGCTCACCAGATTGTCATTTGAGCGATAGCCATGTTCACAGTGATCCCCGAATTCCCGATGACTAGCTGAATTATCATATTGGTATCGAATTCTAAGGTATTAATTGGCAAGAGAGTAACGGAACTATTCCGTTTTAAGAGTTTTTTGCGTCTATCTTATCCATTCCAGTTTGCAATGCTTCTCGTGCAGTATTTTCAATAAATTAACTATGAACAAACCATGTCGGGATCGTGCCAATGTCCAGGACCGTGTGTCGGAATGTGTCTGTTCTGATTGTGATCATAGTAGTCGATTATACTTAATATAGATTTCCATGAACTGTTGATGTCGTCAAAGTTTCGCCACAGATTGCAACTTTTTCCAATAAGATTGTAATCGACCTTGGGAAAACAAACATTAAAACGTTCAACACTTACAACGATACTGTGATATTTGCAAAACTCCGGACCGTAGTTGTCTGCGGTAGGGAAGGAACGCGCTATTACCCTTTCCGGGGCTAACTCGTTCACTGCCACACCATGCAGTTCTTTCTTTTCGCCTTTCTCTCATGTTCAAAAATTTCAAATTTCCGATCACTGCTGTCGGTTGAAACATCCGAAAAGGTTCTAATTATTTTAGAAGCACAAACGTTAAAACAATCAGTCCTATGCACCTTAATTGGTGTCATTTTGTTCCTGTTGAAATGAATTGAGAAGGTCAAGAAGGTCTTTCTTCATACGTCTTCAAAATAAACGACATGAAAATGAAAGAGATGATTTAAGGTTACAAAACATTTCTCATTTTCATAGTAAAACGTCGCCATTCCTGTCCCCTTGTCCCACTAAAAGATCAGGAAAGCCAAAAGTGCGGGTAAACTTGTAGAATCTGCATGTGGCAGTTCCTATTCCAAAATACCTAGCAAGATATCATTTTCTAAGGCTTGGATGCTCCAAGTGCTAATCATTCGTCGTCTACGACAATGATTCCACGGCTTGTTAACACAAATTGTTCACACGTTACAGTACTTCGCAACACTACTTGCGTTGAAAGAAAAGAAGTTCTTGAACAGTTTGATTCCCTGTGATTAGTAACATTTTATTACAAAGTCTTTGAAGAACGTAAAAGAAGAGGATAGAGAAGGATACACTCTTGACCCCACCTGCTCTGGCTTGTCGATAAGATATGCTGGCCAACTACATGAATACACAATTGGTCTTCCAGTGAGATTCAGTTCTCTTTCCATGCTCGGATAACCTAGAGAAATACACTTCTACTACACCAAGAGATTTAGCTTATTTCACACATTACTTTCATTTAATACCGTTGCTCTGTTGACAAATAGTCTGCCTAGCAGATTGAGCATGATCTCGAGCTCTGTGTAGATGGAGCAACGGATTACTTTTCCCTCACTAAGTGGAAATTTTTTGAATAGTAACCTAAGTGTGGCTAGAGTGAGTGGATAGACCTAGATAAAGCTTCCGAACTCTACCGCTATGAACGAACTTATCCGTACGCAGTGAAAGTTTCATTTGCTTACCACTGGAAGAACTTCCCATACACGTTGCTAGTACTACAAAGCCGAATGAAATGGTGAGATAAATTGGAATTTTATAAGTAAAATAGCGCGATAAACCCAAGAATGATCAGAAATTGATATGAGCGATAGCAACACATTAAGGACAGGTAGATTCAAATTAGGGTGAGCAGAGCCACTGTCTCTGTACGATACTGGACATGTAGAAAACTCGCATCGTTCCTAAAACAAAAGAATTTCTCCTTAGATCCGCCGGTGAAAAAATTGGGTTCCATTTCGACATGAAAGCAATCGGCGAATACAAAGCTCTAAAGCTCTCAGTGTTGATCAAATGTGTATCGAGCTAGTGCTACCATCCTCACATGCAAGCGTGGTGTCAATTCGCCGACCCCAGAAGCATGGGAAGCTAGGTGGGTCTTGGACGCCGGAGTCGATCCCACGTGTGTGCTGCAGGGCGCCTCGGGCCACTGCGCCACACGCGCCCTCTGTGAATATATTTCGTGTAAACACCTCACAATCACCGAAGATGGCCTGTGTATGAGACGTAAATGAGACTTTGAAGGAATTAGATTCAGCGAAAGCTTTTTCATGGATTTGGACTGTTTCTGAATTTCTGAAGCAGTTTAAAGAATGATTGGAGCAAGAACTTGCTTATTAGAAAGTAGCAAATGAAGATAGAAAAAACGTAGAGTCCCAACCTCCTTATCCATTACGATCTCTTCAGTTTTCTATCTCCGATTACCGTACTATGAAGTATGGAAAATGGGTAAGCGGTTTTTTTGTAGAATTTCGTGCATACTATGAAAAATGATAGATTTCATTCCTTTCGGGTTATTGATCATTCGAGATCGTTGAGCAGTCAACACGACAGTAAAACTCCAGTCTACATATTAACCAGCGATGGGATTCAGTGTAGATTCGCTACACTGCGAACTTACAGTGAAGTGTAAACGTAGTAATGCATCTATGACAGGCTCACTAACACCATGCACTTCTAAACGTTTCCAATTTTTTTTATTTTTAAATTTGCTAGACATATTACAACCTTGGCGCATGAGAGTCGTGTCAACATTGCATCCATCGAGCTTCAAATAATCTACTTCCCACTGGGCAAAAGTCTCAGCGTCCACCTAAAAATAGGAAAAAACGTGGCCGTACTAGTGCAAAATTTTCAAATTTTCTCACTTTCAGGTGACCCAAACTACCAGGAAATCCTGCACACGTCTTTGTTCCATAGTCGCCGTAAATCCCAAATTTCAGTCCCCTTGCATGCGTCTGAAACGACGTTAATAACAGATATATGCATGTCTAAGACCTTAAGATTTAATTGGCTATGTTCATACCGTAATCCATCGCGCTCTTGGATTCGACTTTTCTCTCGACTTCACTTTCTTACAAAAAGTGGAGCAATCTTCAGGTTACCTTTTTCTAATTTTCGCAAAACCATATAACCATATGATTTGTCGCGAGCTAAACAATACTTACATATCTGGATAATGCGTGCATGCCATCTGGAAAACGGTGGCGGTCGGGTAACAGTCGTCCACTATCTTTGTCTCTTTCTCGTTCCATCCAGCAGTCATCAACGTGTACATTCACATAACCGGCTTCACGGTAGCCTCCTCTCACTGAAATACAACAATAAATTAAAAAAGACTGCTAATGAAAATTGGACAGCAAATATCGAAGACTGTATACCGAGAGCGTCGGCCATTTCCATGTAGAGGTTCTCATTGATACACGCCTTAGGATGTTTGATGCAGTCCATTTCGCAATAGAATGCGGCCCACGACATCCAACCCATTGGTGGCGTCCTTTGGTTAAAGGAGAACACTTAGCTCACAAATTGGAAAAATGATCCCTGGCTTTGTTAAAGACATTACGGATATTGTTGAAATAAACACAACATTTCATAACGTATTTAGCCTGTTTCATCTCTCATTCCAGTTCTGATTCTTTTTCTTAGACCGTTGAACTTCTCGACCGCTATGTTCGCCCGAATAATAACGCGTAGAAAAGAAGAACTGGTGTCGAAGGACGAAAATAAAGGAAGTTCTACCACCTATTCCTTAACTAGGACTACTACGCAAAGATTTTTTCGGCAGTAGTTTTTTTCTTTCAAGCTTTCCTCATGGGCACTTTCTAGAAGAAATTCTACAATATGGTCCCTCGTTCTGTATCACCTTCGATTATTTCATCATACGTTGTGAATAAAGTCCAAATATGAGTGCCTTCCACTACGACGACTACTAACTTAACGCAGGCCACACTAATAGTACAACTCGACTGGATTAAAAATGAACAGGTACCGAGCAATGCCCATATTTAAGCACATGGCGAGAGATTCTTCGATAGACAGTGAAGTTCAGGAGTTGAGAGTGCAGTACAGCTATGGAAGAGGCTTACATATGTGACTATTTACTAATTTAACTATGGTCCACCATTACATCACAATGGTGCCAGAATTTAGGAGGTCTTCGGTAACCTCTCCAGCGTCAGTTACGGTGCTTTTTATATAGACCTATAACGAATGATAACAATAACCAAACAACAGTTCGAAATAAAAAGTTGAAGACTGGAAGTTATATACCGCAAATTATGCAGACTTTTGCACTTTACTAACTAGAGCATTAGAATGATAAAGAACTTGGCAAAATTGTAGAACAGGTTCTGTCCCGATCACCACAGGTGCTCATGTTAGTACAGACGTTATACATCACTATACATTATACTATATTATACGTTACTATTCAAAAGCCGTTTGTCGTCTTTGTAAATTCCACTAGTCAGCAACCATAAAAGGATAAAGGATAAAGCTCTCGGCGTTGATCAATCTCTGAGGGATGCGCCATACATTCGACTTCATTAAGACCCGTTGGAGGTGATTGAATGCATATCTGGCCTTTACAATGACTCGCGGTGGCCTGCCGATGCCGATGTATCGAGCCAGTGCTGCTATCCTCCCAGACAAGCCTGGTACCAATTTGCCGACCCCGGAGGGATAGAAGGCTTGGTGGGCTATGGGCGCAGGAATCGACTTCATGTGCGTCTCGCAGTGGCGCCTCCAACCACTGCGCTACACGCTCCCTGTCAGCAACCATATCAATAAAAATAAAGCAAAAAGCTCTCGGCGTTGATCAATCTCTGAGGGATGCGCCATGCATTCGACTTCATTAAGTATCGTTAGGAGGTGATTGAATGCATATGGCCAGAGTGCTTACAATGACACGCGGTGGCACACCGATGTATCAAGCCAGTGATGCCTGCCTCCCAGACAAGTCTGGTACCAATTTGCTGACCCAGGAGGAATGAAAGGCTTGGTGGGCCATTGAAGCGGGAATCGATTCCACGTGAGTGTTGCAGTGCGCTTGCGACCACTGCGCCACATGCACCCCTAATCATATCAGTAGCTGAAAAAATAAACATCAGCCGAAACCTGGCTGAGTGTGACGGTGAACAAATTGGTGTTACAAGCTACGACAGCCGCTCTCCGTAAATATGTCTAGATGGAAAATTATTTCCGTAATTAAATATCTGAAATCAAATAAATAATAATAATTATATGGCAACCTCGTATAAGCTCAGCACTACAAGGAGATCTTGTGAAATAAATGTCGCTGAACCCGACGTTTGAAACATCAGTAAAACTTGTGGTAATAGACTTAACTAAAACGCCTCACTAATTTGCGTGCCATTCTTGCAGAGGGACTGTGCTAATTTGCCATGTATTGTTCCAATTTCAGTATGCCTTTAGAATGAGCATAATTGAGCATGTGCCGTAGAGATAGATATTCAGGGTAGTACAAGCAAAACCATGGTTCGATCCCATATATAGCCCACCAGGCCTCTATCCATCCGAGATCTGGAAATTAGCACCAAATTGTGTAAGTGTTTGCAATGAAGTCTTTCGTATCCACATAGAGTTGCAGATGTCTGTGGGAAAGACCTGGTATTACCCCAACATGGCTATCCTAGGATTGCAGAAAGAATCGGCTCTACGAACGTTAAACGACAGTTATAAAGGAGACCTGACATCTTCAAGCAGCAGCTGAAACCACACAAGAATTCGAAGGCAAAGGGTTGATGGATGTGGGGAAACTAAACCGATGAAAATTGTGGGTGATGCAAATGGGAGACTATCTGTTAAATATCGCCTGCACTAAGAGATTGTAGTAAAATGAGAAAAATGTTCTTGGCCTATTCAGAAGACAGACGAAACTAGGGACCCACATGGTGTGGTGGTTAACGCGTTAGCCTAGAAAGGGTAATAGAGAGTTCGTTCCGCAGCGCAGACACCTGCAGTCCAGAATTTTGCAAATATCTCAGCATCGTTGTGACCTAATCAAACTAGTTGGAAAAAGGAGCAACCAAAACCTCAGCTAATACATACATAAGCTTGCAAACTGCTCACGCGATACAGAACAACTTGCAGAAAATACTGTTCTCATAAGAAGCAAACGTAAGCACTATTACATTAACAACGTCATACGTGCATTATTGTTGCTTGGAATTATTTCCTTTCCGAACCCCAACACTTTTCCAGTTTCAAATTCTTACCTGGCCAACCCATTATCGAGAGCCGCAACTGCTTGAAGAGACACCACAAGAAACACGAGCATTCTGAAAACGACGAAGAAGGCTAACTGTTTGTTGAAAACTTAGGCAACGGATATTTAGATACAATAATTTAGTAAGGTGAAACTAGTCGACATACGAGAAGCAGCATTAAAAATAGCAAGTAGGAAAAATAGCAAGTAAAATAGCAATAAGTGAAAATTAATATTTAATCACAACGATACTGACCGCAGTCACAAGTCAACGGGTTAGCTAGAAAACAAGCGAGGATAAATGTAACGCAAGTGCCTCAGTCGTGCAGTGTGTAATACGCGAGCCCCCGGAAAAGGTAATCGTGGTTCGATCTGGCCTCGGAGTCCAAGTTTCACGAATATCTCAGCATCGTTGCGGTTATATTTCACATCACACCCTGCCGTTAAAAATTATGGTAAGCAGCAAAAGCAAAAACAAGCAAAAGGCTAACACTGTTATTATTTAAAATAACAACGAAAAAATTGGCGGTCGATTCGAGGTCACGCGAAGGCTTAACGTTGTACCCGTAAACTTTGTCATAATATATTCTATTTGATTGGGCACCAACTGTTTCACATTATTTTATCACTTATCCATCTATGATAGTCAGTACATTCTAAACTGGACTATATCTTTCAAACTATCTCACCATATCACTCCATAATCCTATTTGTAGCAGCATTTGGCATAAAATTACATCACTGCTAAGTTGCACATTACATGCGCTAAACAACGTTTGGAAGGCCAAGTACTTGAACAAGCTGAAAACTGATGAAATAACTTACAGTGCAGTAATTTTTCAACAGACGAAAGAATAATGTTAACTTTTTATTTTCTGCCTACTATAATTTTATAATGTGACTTTAGACGCAGAGCAACAGAGCTAGGGTCTCTGTGGTGCAGTGTGTAATACGCGAGCCCCCGGAAAAGGTAATCGTGGTTCGATCTGGCCTCGGAGTCCAAGTTTCACGAATATCTCAGCATCGTTGCGGTTATATTCCACAACACACCCTGCCGTTAAAAATTATGGTAAGCAGCAAAAGCAAAAACAAGCAAAAGGCTAACACTGTTATTATTTAAAATAACAACGAAAAAATTGGCGGTCGATTCGAGGTCACGCGAAGGCTTAACGTTGTACCCGTAAACTTTGTCATAATATATTCTATTTGATTGGGCACCAACTGTTTCACATTATTTTATCACTTATCCATCTATGATAGTCAGTACATTCTAAACTGGACTATATCTTTCAAACTATCTCACCATATCACTCCATAATCCTATTTGTAGCAGCATTTGGCATAAAATTACATCACTGCTAAGTTGCACATTACATGCGCTAAACAACGTTTGGAAGGCCAAGTACTTGAAAAAATATTAAAGCCTCCTTATCATGATGGATTAGGAGCGCTGAGGGTAAGAGTATGAAAGAGTGAACGGAAATGTCTGTTGGGTGTGGCAGCTGATAACTTTACAACGATGGCCGCAATCTTTTTCTTTGTCCACGGGAATTCACTTGGCCGGTCAAAGCTGGATCATCTCAAATACTAAAGGTTTTCAGGAGAGAAATCAGGCTTAAAAAGTTCAGAAATGGACGCTTTTTTTCCTCCGACAAATGTATAACTACGATTAGCAGTGAAGGGGAATGATTCAAGGAATGGAATGTTGTGTTAGATCTGAATGTGCTGATGGATAGCATAAAATTACACAGAACAGTTCTACGGCGAAACGCCTGTGAATATTTCCACAGCGGCATCACTAGCGCCTCTCTGCCAAAGGTCGTCACAGAGCGGTACTGAACTGCTTAAGTGAATTTTGCCCATTGGCGGTCACATAGGATTGTGGAAAAGTTGTATACTTGAAGAATATTACGGCCGAAGGGAGTTCAGTTCATTAAGAGATGTGCGGTACTGAAAATTTCATGTACTTTCATCAGAGAATTTTGAATTTTCAACTGGCACCCAGTAATATGGGCAATAGAAAGTTGTCTGTCGTAGACCTTCCGACTGAAATCCGATGCATTCAATGCGGCTTAGCTAGGGGAACCCCGAGGCTAGTCCAGTTCAGAATAGTGATTTTCGACGTTTTAAGCCCCATTAACATTCAATTTCCATAAGTTTCCATATTCAGGACGTGCGTAGCTGAGAGTTCGAGAACAAGGGCATCGTAACCTCTCAAGAGTTCTCTGCAGTTTCGTTTTTCCCTGCGCCATTTTTTTTTTTTTGATTTCAGCAAACTTACGCAATGCTTGAAAACGAACTGCAGTGGTTAAAAAAAAGTCTTAAGCATTGTGTGAATATATCAAAATAGCATTCAAAATAGATGAAACAAGAAAGTAGGGTTGTAAAAATGATTCGAAAAGAGAAGAATAGAGGGAAAAGAAGCAGTCGAAAACAACGAGCACAGAATAGATTGCACAAAACTGAATAGATCATTGCCAAGTCAAAATCGGGAAAACGTGTGTTTTAATAAGAAGCACTCACATATGGCTCAACAGAAATTCTGTTGAGGACGAGAAAATATTCAAAAAGAGGTGACCACCATTGTCGTGTAGCTCAGACCTACATCTAATGACGCTGAAGAGAACAACACGTGAGAAACCAGTGTCTATCACAACTTATGCTTGCATAACTACGATGGAATACGCGGTGAGGAAAAGATTGAGTAAACATAGGACTGATCGAAATTCCAAAGCCGGTAGAGAAGAACAAATGCTTCAACACCTGTACAAGCAACCGTGCAAATATCCCGAGTTCAGGCGGAGAGTGCGAAACTATTCATTGTTCTCGTACCTATTGCACCCACTTTCTATTGAGTAAGTCAGTAGTGTCGTCCCACACATGAGCACTCTTCCGAGCTCGAGCTGGTGTTATCGAAGAGAAACCAATCAAATTCTTCATTGACAAGCACTAGAACGAAATGATAAAAGGAGAATGCTCACGACACAGTGGCAAAAATTATCAAGATGTACAGCCACACTTGAAAAGCGCTTTCTAGCTGTAGAAAACCACACAATAGCTTGTTCACTCCCATCTCTAAAACTAAGTGTGAGTACTACAGAAAGGATGTGAAATTTTATATTTTTACGTATAATTTTTTTCTGCCCGTTAACTAACATTTGTTGAATTACAATTAGCCCAGGGTTAGAATGCTTGAACGACTTGTCTGCAATCTCTAGAGCTTTTTCCATTCTTTTCGTCTTCTTCTGGCCGTCATCCATTCAGGGTGGTTGGTTCCACGTGTGTATTTGACTACAATTTGAGAACTTGTAACCTTCTTTAACCTTTGACATGATGAATGACAACTAAGCGTCAATTTCCTTCGAATCACCATCGTCGATGTTCTCAAGGATGACATCATTCAGTTACAGTGTTTAATCTAGCTGGGTTCTCGGTTTGAAATTCTGAACTCCTTCTCTAACTAAGTGAACGTTTCTTGTTAATGGGTCCATAGTAGCATTTTGACATCGTCTAAGCACTAATCCTCCCCTTATGATGAGGTAGTTTAGCCATTAAAAAGGTGCACACAGGTGCGTACGCATTCGTGTTTCTTCGTTTAAATATATATTTAAATCATTACACTATAAATGCATATATAGTGTAAAAAGGATTCATAAAGTTGCTTACTTCAGAGGAAATGTTCTTTGTTTTAACCAACTGCTTACTGTCTAGTCTTTTTAATGACAGGGCATATTGCGAAATATAACTTGGATGATGTTGCGATATTCGCAAAACTCAGTACGTCAGGTGTCTGCGCACTATTACCCTTTCTGAGCGCTAACGCGTTCACCACCACACCATACGTGTCCTTCGCTTCATCTTTCTCTCAGCTAGTTTTCTATCTGCCAGTGTCATTAGCAATTACCAGTCAACGGAATTGATCTGGAGACTCCAAAACGACGACGAACCCAGTTAAGCTGGGGCTGAAGTTATAATCACAATTTTAACTTATTGCTTACTGCCTACTACTTTTAATGGCAGAGTATGTTGCGAAATATAACTTCAATGTTGCTGAGATATTTGTGAAATTCTGGACCGCGGGTGTCAGGTATCAAAACAGGTGGGGAACGAACGCGCTACTGTCCTTTCCCGGGAGCAACACGTTCACCATTACATCATGCGGAGTTTCGTCATTCAAAATGCAACCATTGAAATGTTCTCTATTCTGCACCAGTGCTCAAAACTGGGAGTACATGAGTTCACTTCGTTCTTGCGTCGTTCCAATGACGTTTCTGCATCGCCGCCTGTCATGTTCATTTCGACAATGACGTGCGTGTAGGCTGGCTGTCCTCACAAATGGCTCGGTACTTGTTTTTTTGTTATAGGTTCATTGTGTTTGAGGTGTGTGGCATTCAATAGAAGACTACATGTGAGTGCAAAAGATTAGTCGGACGATCGTTCATGCTAGTCACGGTACCGAGGTCAATATTCACGAAGGTGGAAGCATTGGCACAGGCTCCAGCAAGTAGCGAACATTTGCTCCTTTCAAGAATACGAGCGACTGTGGACATTGACTCGGATAATTGGCCTTGAGGAAGACTATGACGTCAAAACGTTATCCGAATGAACACTGGCAACAATCTCATGTTATCTTATCAAAGAAACAAGGTGCATTTGCTCTATTGTTGTGGTTCAGCGTGTTTGAAGAAGAATGATGGTATGTGGCATTCGGTGGAAAAGCACATGTGGGTGCAAAAGATTAGTCGAAAGACCTTGTGTGCTAGTCACAGTACTGAGAACAATGTGCGAGTAGGTGGAGGCGTAGGCAGAGGCTAAAACGAAAATTAAGACTAGCACAACCCGTGCAACGATTAATTTTTGTGTCAGGTTAGAAGCACCTCATACTTGAAGTCTAACCATTGTGTTTTGAAAGTTGTGTTTGATCTTCCTTTTTGTCACCGGTTCAAGATGCTGTCAGCACTGTTCCTAGTATGCCACCGATATCAAAGCTTCGAATTTCGGACTTCCACACGAAACCTTAACTCCTTTTGAAGTCTGCCACTAGTATAACTAGAGTATATTCGGGTTTTTAGCACTTTTACCGTAGTGCATAATACTTTGCCCTGAGCAGATTAAGGGGAGGTCATTCTTTCCTGTGATGATGCGACGTCGTGTTGCGGGTTTAAAGGGGTCAACAGACGGGGTTTGAAATGTTGTTAATCGCTTCACAGAAACAACCATAACTGATCGCAGCCAACCCCTGTGAAAGGCTTGGATATCTTCTCGTTTGGCTTATGAAACTTATATCCTACATTGGTATGAATGTTCACAACTTTATTGGAGGGTAGTGTGCAAATATCAAGGAATATTGTTGTTACCCCACCTCTCATGCTGCGAACTCTATCATACGAGACGATATTTCCTTAGTTTCTTTGCGAGATGCTATCGCGCTTATCCTGCAAGCGTCAAATGTATGAAAGAGTGGTGCATTCTCCCCGATTGTAGGAAGGCTAATTTCATTCACAAGAATAGCATTAAGTACCATAAAGGAAAATTTTGGCAATCAATACTAATATTTTTTGGGAGATTTACTTGTTGAAGCAATTGTACCTACCTATTTTTCCTCATTGGGAAGGGATGCTGATTTAAATCACTTCCAATTGTTGATTGATTCAATTTCTTTATCAGCTGTTCTCTTCTCGGTGTATGGCCTGTGACTGAGTGGGCTAACCTTAGACATGAACTTATTAGCAGCAATATTTCAAAAACTAGCTTTTCCTCGCCTCCTTGGAGTCGGGAATTTGGCACCGCAGTTCTCCAGGAAAAAAAAATCACTTCCAGCAATCAAGGTGATCACGCTGCAGCCCGGATATCTGAAAAGTGCAAGAAAAATCGACTCGGCTTGCATTCTATGACATTTATGAAGATGCCGAAATCCTCAAGGAGCAGCCGAACCCACACGTAAAAGAGTTGCGAGACTTTCATGGATGGTGGGTGCAAGGAAACGAATCGAATGTGAGAGGTGCTGGGATCCGAACAGTAGACGTGAAGACGGGTCGTACTTAAAAAAAACTTTTGATGTAACCTGCTCATTATCGCAAACGTTCTTCTGCGAAAACTGGAGTAATCCAACCGAAACCTTTTCATCAGTGGAGCTGATGGTTAGCATTTTTACTTTCTCATTTTTGAAACGCAACAGTACTGCATTAAGCTTCTCGCACACTTCGTAAGCAATCGTTAGATAGCAAGTAGTCAAGCCGACCCGATAAGTTAGGCACAGAGGATACTAGATTCGTAGACATTTGTAGAGAGCAAACTTGAAAAAGCTTGGCAAAAAAAAATGGATTGAGAAACGTAAAACAAGGAAAACACAGATGAAGAGTTGTGAAACGAAACATCTATTCGAAGAGAAACAGAACAGTTTTTTACTCTCCGGAGAACATCCTCAATATATTAGCGTTCACTTAAAAAAGGACACAACAGAAAAGATACAATTAAAAGGAAGCACAATTGAAACTTTAAAAACTATGCGGAAAACATTTTGGTACTGGTTTTGTCCACGATCTTGTATGCTTTTTCATAAACGAGAAACACGATGGCATTGACGACGAACCCTCTCATGGACAAGGCCAAACCCCCTCGGTAGAATGAGCGAGCGCCCGTTTCGTTCCACATTTCTCTTGCCATCTCTTTAGCACTCCTGAAATGTTGTCGGCAATTGGAAGTTGTAAAAAGGAGAGCTTTGGGCAAACGGAAAAAATGACTGATAAATTTTGATCTGTCATAAGAAAACTGTTTATCATACGAATGAAAAATTATGGATTAAGTACATCTGTTGAGGTTGTGAAAGTGTTCGGTTGGCTCCGAAGAAGGAGAAACAGTCAAAACGGCAGCTAGTTAATGAATAAATGTTGCAATAACAATCTCGTGCTTTGCAACCACAATGATGCTGAGATGTTTGCAAAACTCCGTACCGCGAGCGCCTGCAGTGGGGAACGAACCCGCTATTACCTTTCCGAGGGCTAACGCGTTCACCACGACACCATGCGGGCCTTTCGGTTCACTTGCCTCTCAGCTAGTTCTATTGATCAGTGTCACCAGCAACAACCCACCAACGGGATTGACTCGTGTTTGGAAGAACGGTGAATTATTGATCAATGCCGAGGATAGAAGAAAATCGGCCCTGGGACTTGCTACATGCAATACTACGGATCAACTCCGAGGTCTTGTCAGCGGATTTCACCAGAATCACTACCAGTTAACACCGTCTAACCTACAAAGCAGTGCACTTGTTTTAAATCGCAAGACAGCACCAACATTTTTCTCGCCGTGTTTTCGGCCTGCATTCGATTTTTGATAACCTCAAGAGGGCAAACGGAAAGCCACCCGCAAACACCAGCGCATCCTCCAGAGAATAACTGAAATATGAACAAAACAGTAGTTGAGGACATAAAACCCTGGCTACTTTTCGAAATAAAAACTACCTTGATGCACAAAAAAGCATGACAACCCTATCTTTTTGGAAATCCCAATTATGGCCCTTTCTGTGCGTTCCCAATGGGTTTAGCTTTACTATACGAACATGACCCTGACATATGAGGAATATAAACTTAACAAAGTTGATAGTGGAAAAGTAGGTATCGAGCCAAGGATGTTTCTAAAAGCTAACTTACCTGTGAAGTTGTTTCATTGATCTGTTTAGTTCGCATAAATCGTAATGTCATCTCGTATACTGGAATATAGAAAATATAGCCAATAACATCGCGGAAGAATATCACTTTTCCGCCCTAAATGTGGAAATTCTACTGAGTTTTGTTGCCGTTGGTAAAGCGCACTCCCATGGCAGAATTCCGAGAACCATCAAAATGCAGGAACGAACAAGCACATAGAAATGGTGGGTCCTACCTTAAAAAGGCCTTGAATTCCTTCATTCTTTACGATTTGTCGCGCACATTCTATCGGCCCTGAATAAAGCACAGACGCGTGCCTTGTGAAACGCGACACACTCTCTCGTTGGACCTGGACATTAACCCAGGTACTAAAGTGTTCGTTTCATTTTTACGGTTGAAAATTATTAAGAAGCACTAAATACGACAATTTCTATTGCAGTAACCAAAGATAAAAGTGAAATTATCTACAATCTTAACTGGAAGGGCAGCTATGAGTAAACTTATGCAAACAACCGCTAATGTGCACATGTTTCAAGAAGCCTTGGTTGCAAAGTTCTATTCGATCCGCAGAATTCCAAAGCAACACGCTTGATCGATCATCTGCAGTCGATTTGGAACAAATTCCTCAACACTTCAGAAAAAAATTTGACCAAGGCAAAAGTGTGCCATTGAAATGGATATTCTACTTATCTGATCAATTTTTTCTGTGTGAACACTCTTTGTGAACGTAGTTATTCAAAGCATTCCAGTAAATATTTGTTCGCATCGCGTAGTACGTGCTGTACAGTCAACGATAGAGTAGCCCAGCGCTTATAAACATATAAATCGTGCAAGTAGAGTAATGGCTAAGTGCCCTGGTATCAGTGAAATCCAATCTTTCCTAAGTCGACGAATTCTTTCCAGAGTTGTCTCAGAGGTTAAAAGCATCAAATTGATATATCGATGGACTTGTCACTATATAGGCTAAATATGCATTCATTCACATCTTTGACACTTGATGAAGTCGAAAGCATAGCGGATCCCTTAGACATCGATCAACAGCGAACGTCTAATCTTTTTATCCTCCTTCACCCCGTCATACATTAGAGCCGCTCATTGGGTTTCGCTTGCTGACTAAAACTGCACGATGAGCAACACAGCTTTGGTACGATGAAATTTTTAAAACTGTTCTTAGTGATAACGGACATCGCCTTGGGCGGCAATGTGACCGAAGTTTATACATAGCCGATATTTCCCATTGGTATGTCGAACCCTTTTGTAGGTGAGCTTACTTGAATGAACCTCTCACAACTCCAGTGCATCTCATTTTATCTCATCGGCACCCTCTTGCCAAGATAAATAGACGTTTAGTGGCAACTATTTTTTGAAATGATATTTCTATTTACTGACTTACTGTTTATTAATGTACTAACACAGCACGGATAGCAGTGGTAGTGAAGCCTCTCAATACTGACAAAATCTTCGTGTGAGCACACACAAGGTTAACCAGTGCTGCCATCCTTTCTTAGTTAGTAGATTGGTACCAGTCTTGTCTCGGAACGGAACAAAACACCAACATTGTTACTGGATGTAAAAATGTTGCATAAAGATTGTTCATAAAGAAGATCCCTGTGGTGTGTGACGATGAACGGCTAAATAACTCCCATTACGACGTATAGAATAAAGTTATGATTTGTGAAGGTCACTTTGTAACCAATCTACTTAGTGGACACAGACCTAGTCTGGTCTAAGAACAGAGAGCACAACATTTTGGACAGAAGTACAGCACAGATACTGCGGACCATCGAAATCATCTCTCTCTCTGGGATATTTTTGTGCAGCATTAAGCTTACTGGTGTTGATCTTAAACATAGCAATACTACGTATAGAGCAACAAAGAAGAAGATCTTCTAAAGTTGCTCATACTATTTTCGGCGATCAATATCTTTAAAGGTTTTAGAAATTATGTAATTGGTTAGTTTCTCATGATTCTTAATGAGCTTCATACCTTCAATGTTAGGGTTACATCTGCCCACAATAAACAACATCGTGAGCAGATCTGGCTTTTACGCTTCACCATTAGAATACGGATAGGCTAATTGGGTTCATCCACTTCTTCCAGTTAACAGAAAGTTACGAGACCTGCACCGTGATCCACGACAACAACATGTCGTCGTCGTAAACAATGCGATTTAAAGACAACAATTTAACAGCGACTGGAATGGAATGGATTCTGCGTGCTAGTAATAGAACCACAGTAAATCTATCGATCCGACAATTAATCTTTTTCCTGGCAGTGTTTTAGAGACATAAATTTTCTATTCTTTAATCCGAAAGGAATAACATGCCGATTTCCAACGGAACTATTTAAGAGCTGATAGAAGCCAAAGAAGCCATTGGGTACACACTGTAATCAATGTAGCATAACTGATTCATTTAGATTTGCTCTTTATTCCCTTTTTTTTCCCTGATATGCATCATCCTTTTCATCTATGTTTATCTTGTTCTATCTTTCCACATTTCTATTCGCTTCCTCACAAGGTTCGGAGTCTGTCATGGTTATGCCCATTGTATTCAGAACTTCAAGGGCGCGTGTGGCGCAGTGGTTGGTGCCTCCACTGCGACGCACACGTGGAATGCGTCCATGGCCCACCAAGCCTTCCATCTCTCCGGAGTCGGCAAATTGGTACCAGACTTGTCTGGGAGGATAGCAGCACTGGCTCGATACATCGGCAGGCCACCGCGAGTCATTGTAAAAGCCAGACATGCATTCAATCACCTGCAGCGACACTTAATGAAGTCGAATGCATGGCATATCCCTCAGGGATTGATCAACGCCGAGAGTTTTATCCTTTATCCTTTATTCAGAACTTTAAAAATTCTAGCCAGTTTACCTGAAGACGTGTTTTAAGAAGCTCGATGGGTATAATCGGAATTATCTGGGCTATTGTTCCACATGTTGAAGCGAACAATATCTATAACACACTATTTTGTTTCAGATAGTTACAAACTGATGCATACACAATAATGTCCCTAAGTTTTAGCAGAAAAATAAAATAAAGCAACCAGAAGGTCGTCTCATTTCATGCATACCGTATTACTGAAGTGAAAATGTTATTTTAATTTCTATCGCCTATTTTAGTCGATCACAGAGACTGCCGAGGATTTTTGAGCACAGAAGTGCAACGTAGCGCCCAGAGTCAATGGATTCAGCCATTGATGGCGGCAAACGTTCCGCGTGAATTGATATGAAGTCGTTTTCTGTTCGGTGGTTTATTTTGCTGTATGAGGCTTTTCTCCTTATATATTCGATATCTCCTAAGCGCAGAGCAGCATGCTAGGAGTTAGCAGATGAAATCCATTTCTTATCCTTCGTAGCTTACAAAACGCTCTCCTGGCAAAAGTATCACAGAACGTTTTTCACGAGAAGTGTACAGAGATCACGGGATAATCATGAAGATGATACTAGAGTGGTCGATTCCTTTCATGGATCCTGAGGTGACAAATTTTTTCTTGTACTAATAGAGAAGTGAAAATGTTGTTAATAAGGATGAAACGATGGCAGGAAGATCGGCCAATGTAAGTCGGTACCACCTCACAACAACTGTGGCAAAAAATGGACGTCAACTAGAAAAGAATTAGGCCTTAAGCTATAGGTGTTAAAAAAGCACCCAGAGAGGAAACCTTCTTGTGGATTTTACTTGGTACGTGATACTTAAACGACTCGTCCTCACTAGTTGTGCGGGCCCCAGCATAATCACTATTTGTCGGAGAATTGCTGGTTAAGCCATTGTGGTTCCCTGGAATCGCGAGGACAGCTTGGCCAACATCTGCCCCAGGTCGTCATCACGACAGACAGTCGCCGCCCTTGCAGTTCAGAGGGAGATTTGCCACCATGCGATTTTGATATTAGGAGTGTGGTGGATCCTGGTATTGGTTTACTCTTAGCTAGGCTCCTTAATGGAAACGCCGGACTCCTTTTCAGCTTAGGAGACCCTGCCGGGGAGACGAATCCCTCGTTGTACATCGCAGTCTGACACCCAAGAACACCTCCCAGCCACGATATGGCGGCAAACCGTTGGGAGCTCTCGTGGATTTTAAAGTAAGAAAAAGCTATGCAAGTAACCACAGATGAAGTTGCCAACCAATCGATGTTAATTTTCCGCTTTTTTTGGACTAGCAAGACGTCAAAGTCGACACTTTCTATAATAACCCAATGTTTCTGTAAAGACTACAAAATTTATGAAGAATTCCTCTGACGAACAGATTACATAGCAGCACCCACAATATTTTTAAAAAAATGGTGCAAATGGGGAATGTGACATGACAATGAGAGCTCTGATCATTTATTTCTCAATTACTTGAGAACTTTGTAAAATAAACCTCAGACATGGGCAAATCCTTCCTCGCCTCCACATGCGATTCTCCTGGGTGTAATACCCGTAGAGCAACGCCATATCCAGTGAAAAGCAGTGAATGAACAACACCTGCTGACAGAAGTGGCGCCGATACACCTTTGTACAAGCCGTAGATCTGCTTTATAAAAAATTAAAAGTCAACGGAGAATTAGAATCTGGTGAATTCGTGTTGAGCGTTATTTCTTAAACTCTGCAAAATAATTCCCATGATCGACTTTCTGTTAACCTCGGCATTGGATTAGAAATGCGTCGTTTTCTTTCTCAGCAATCGCGAGGTTGTTAAACGTTAAACGTTAAACATTAAACGAGGTTTCTACGAAATAATATGTTCGGAGGATGTCGTTCTTTCAAGCCATGAAGTTGTAGGTTTGTACAAATGTGGACAACTGATATGGCCCCGAAGAAGACGAAATCCACCGACGCGTCGGCTGGTAGTTTAATCTATTTATTATTTATAGGTAACATCGTTGGACACCAACAACGATAAACTAACTTAGTAATCTATGACGGATTTACTAGAAAACTGTCCTTATGAACTAAATTCCAAACTTTCACATATTGAAATCACAATGGCTTAACTTTTATTTACTGTCTACTTTTTTATGGCAGGGTATCATGTTAACTTGATGCTTACTTAATACATGAACGGCACGTCCTCACTGGTTGTGTTGGCCCCATCATAATCACCATTTTTCGGAGATTTGGTGGTTAAGCCATTGTAGTTCCCTGGAATCTCGAGGTCAGCCTGGCCAAAGTCTACCTCAGGTCTTATCTGCCACAGGCAATCGCAGCTTTTGTGGATCAGAGGGGGTTTTGGCATCATGCGACATTGATACCAGAACGGTGGTGGATTCTGGTATTGATTCACTCTTAGCTAAGCTTCCTGATGAAAGGCAGGACTCCTTCTCAGCTTAGGAGACTACCGGGGAGGCGAATTCCGGTGGATCAGAGGGGGTTTTGGCATCATGCGACATTGATACCAGAACGGTGGTGGATTCTGGTATTGATTCACTCTTAGCCAAGCTTCCTGATGAAAGGTAGGACTCCTTCTCAGCTTAAGAGACAACCGGGGAGGCGAATTTCCCTTAGTAATCTATGACGGATTTACTAGAAAACTGTCCTTATGAACTAAATTCCAAACTTTCACATATTGAAATCACAATGTCTTAACTTTTATTTACTGTCTACTTTTTTATGGCAGGGTACGATGTTAACTTGATGCTTACTTAATACATGAACGGCACGTCCTCACCCGTTGTGTTGGCCCCATCATAATCACCATTTTTCGGAGATTTGGTGGTTAAGCCATTGTAGTTCCCTGGAATCTCGAGGTCAGCCTGGCCAAAGTCTACCTCAGGTCTTATCTGCCACAGGCAATCGCAGCTTTTGTGGATCAGAGGGGGTTTTGGCATCATGCGACATTGATACCAGAACGGTGGTGGATTCTGGTATTGATTCACTCTTAGCTAAGCTTCCTGATGAAAGGCAGGACTCCTTCTCAGCTTAGGAGACTACCGGGGAGGCGAATTCCGCTGCTGTACATGACAGTCCGACACCCAGAAACACCTCGCAGCCACGATGAGGCGGTAAACCGTTGGGTGGTATTACATAATGAGTTGTCAAAAATGTGTGGTTAACGAAACGTATGAAATTCAAAGGCGCGTTTTGCGAAATTGTTAAACGTTCCCTGCGATGAATGCGTGATCACTGGTTTGTCTCGTGCTCGGGGTAACTACGCTTTCTACCAACTTCAAGTTGGCTAAGAGGTACCATACTTTTTTAAGAGGATGACAAAGCTGACTTAATACATTGGCATAAACTCGTATGCTGCTGCCTTGACCACATATGGACCAACTTCAAGTTGGCTAAGAGGTACCATACTTTTTTAAGAGGATGACAAAGCTGACTTAATACATTGGCATAAACTCATATGCTGCTGCCTTGACCACATATGAATCCAATCACATCTGCTCGATAAACTCGAATGCACGTCTCAGGGCTTCATCAATGGCAAATGCCTTAGGCCTTCACGCAATTTCAATTCTGACATGAGAATCATGCTGCGGTGATGGTTCTGGACCATCTACTATAGTTATCAAGAACTCAAGATGCTCAACGTGTCTTTCGGTCAATCCCAACATCTATGATGACAAACGAGAACGGATTCGGAGTTTTGCGTAAATGCACATGGATTAAAGTGTGAAGAGGCGCACGACTTTTCGCCAAGAGTGGCAATGCTGCGACTTCTTGTGCAGTTCAAAACCAACTCATGCGGTGTGGCTACTAATGCTGGCACATCGCTCCAAGCCTTGTGTTTCAAATCAATTTAGTAAAAGTCTTCATCATAAACCACTTAACAACTGAGTGAAATCAAAAATGTTTTGGGAGAATTGGATTCCTTACCTACCGACTCTTGTCTAACCGTTTGCACAAAGCAGTCCGTTATTCCCTTGTAACCAACTATCGTCTGCAGCCTCGTCTTCACTGTATCCAGCGGGTATCCGATCAGTAGGCCAGCGCCACCTTAACTCAATTCTCTAGTCGAAAGCATACACTTAGAAGTTGTCTGCTTAAAGCAATTAACTACTTTGAAAGAAAGCAATACCATTCCACAGCGCATTAAAATGTAGGAAAAAGTCTTATTTCCGTATATTTCCTATTCCGTATTGTATTACGTTCCTGTATTAGTTTCTGGAAGGGTGCGCGTGGCGCAGTGGTTGGAGGCGCCACTGCGACACGCACGTGTAATCGATCCCTGCTCCCATGGCCCACCAAGCCTTCCATCCCCTCGTGGTCGGCAAATTGGTACCACACTTGTCTGGGAGGATAGCAGCGCTGGCTCGATGCATCGACAGGCCGTCGCGAGTCATTGTAAAAGCCAGATATGCATTCAATCACCTCCAACGATACTTAATGAAGTCGAATGCATGGCGCATCCCTCAGGGATTGATCAACGCCGAGAGCTTTATCCTTTTTTATATATGAGATAGAGATATATATGATATTTATATGAAATATCGAAATGTGGAGAAAACGTTTGAACGAGGTAGTTAACATCCAAAATTTTCATTGAAATCTGCAAATAACATTCCTGGATTCTGTCATGTGAAAACAAGTACGCTTAGTGATTTTTGCAAACAAAAACAGTACGAGTACATACCAGCGGCCCATCCAGCTATGAAGTCCGCGTACATGTGGTATTTGTCTGAAATCGTAAAAAGTCCATTGTAAGACAGAATTTCTCAGATCACGGTATTAAATGTATCCAATAATAATAAAATCAATGCACTGCCATGTAGTACCATTTTTATCCATATCTGAAAAACTGGCACTTGTCTCAGTCTGCGGGAAATTTCAGTAAGACAACACAATTTCGTCGCTGTGTTGGAAAAGGTTAGATAGTATTCACTCCAATCTCAACAGATCTTCGATAACGAAGCGAAATTATTTGAAAATAACCACAATAATGTTAAGATGTTCGCAGAACTTCGGACCGCAGGTTTCAGCGGTGGCGAACGAAGGAGCCCTGACCTTTTCTGGGGGTAACGCATCATGTGAGCCTTTCTTTTCGCCTTTGTCTCAGCTAGATTCCTACCTAACAGAGTCATCAGCAAATACCCGTTAACGGGACTGATTAGATTAACTAGACTCCATACCCATTCGTGCTCCCCAGCTCAATCCCGTTGACGGGTGATTGTTGATGGCGTCGCTAGGTATGAAACTAGCTAACAGAAAAGCGAAACGGAGGACCCGCATGGTGTGGTGGTGAATGCGTTAGTCCCCGTGAAAGAGTAATAGCGTGTTCGATCCGCACCGCACACACTTGCGGGCCAGAGTTTTGCAAATATCTCAGCATCGTTATAGTTATAAAGGATAAAAGATAAAGCTCTCAGCGTTGATCAATTCCTGAGGGATGCGCCATGCATTCGATTTCATTAAGTATGGTTGGAGGTGATTGAATGCACATCTGGCCTTTACAATGACTCGCGGTGGCCTGCCGATGTATCGAGCCAGTGCTGCTATTTTCCCAGACAAGTCTGGTACCAATTTGCCGACCCCGGAGAGATGGAATGCTTGCTGGGCCATGGGCGCATTTCACGTGCGCGCCGCAATGGCGCCTCCAACCACTGCGCCACACGCGCCCTCGTTATGGTTATATTTCACTTAATGCCCTGCCGTGAAAAATTGTAGTAGGCAGTGAATAAAAAGTTGACATTCAAAAATAAATGACAAACAAATAATAAACGATAACGAAATAGCAATCTGATCGTAAATAAAAGTCTGCGGCGTTGCCTTTGTCATTATCTTATCACCTGCGATCCCGTAATACAAGTAGTGATAAGCAACCACCAAGTGCTCCCACCTACAAGTGTACATCGTAAAAACACTGGCTAATTTGCTAGCGCCTTGCGTGGCAATCAATATCTTAAGTATATATATATATATAACACGAATGTGGTGAAGATTTTGGGACGCTTTGGAAGAACCATTCGTGATTCCATGAAGAATCACCTTTGACCAGCTTTCTAGGATATTGTTGAAGATTATCAAGTATCATTTGAACCCACAGCCAAATTCAAAGTTTTCGTTGGAAAAGAACTCGAGATGACGAACCGAACTGAAGAAGTGTTGGGACCCCCAGTATCGAGCCAGTGCTGCTATTTTCCCAGACAAGTCTGGTACCAATTTGCCGACCCCGGAGAGATGGAATGCTTGCTGGGCCATGGGCGCATTTCACGTGCGCGCCGCAATGGCGCCTCCAACCACTGCGCCACACGCGCCCTCGTTATGGTTATATTTCACTTAATGCCCTGCCGTGAAAAATTGTAGTAGGCAGTGAATAAAAAGTTGACATTCAAAAATAAATGACAAACAAATAATAAACGATAACGAAATAGCAATCTGATCGTAAATAAAAGTCTGCGGCGTTGCCTTTGTCATTATCTTATCACCTGCGATCCCGTAATACAAGTAGTGATAAGCAACCACCAAGTGCTCCCACCTACAAGTGTACATCGTAAAAACACTGGCTAATTTGCTAGCGCCTTGCGTGGCAATCAATATCTTAAGAACTGTATTTCATTGGATCTCGGCAACAAAAATCGATAATTTTTCCTATGATTAGGCAAAATTTGTAGTACCAATTGCAACAGTACACATGCTCTGCCAAAGTAGATTATACTTGAGGCGGAAATCAACCAACACCTGTCTTGTGTGGCAGGTCATTGCCGACTGAAGTTCTCCATACTGAGCTATAATCCCTACACTAGATACAACTCGATGCGACAATGAGCAACCACATGGCGAAGACGACCACCTATGGATCATCAACTAGGATCAATCCAGCTCTGAGGATGTCGAAGCGTTAGTCGAATAAAACTTTATACCGTCCTCGTGTTAGCTCAGTCATACAGAAGATGACTGGTTCATATACACACAGCATAAAAATATAGGTAGATACAGAAATACTTAGTTAGATACTTGTATGGCCCGTCTTCACTAGTCGTACGAATCCCAGCATATTTCCCATTTTTTCGCACTTTTGTAGGTTAAGCCACTGTGGTTTCCTGTAGTTCTGAGGTCAGCCTAGCCGAAGTCTGCCCCAGGTCGTTACCACCATAGGCAGTCATCGGCTTTGTGGATCAGAGAAAGATTTCTCACCATGCGACTAGTTTGATACCAGGAAGGTTGTTAATCCTGGTATTGGCTCACTCTTGGCTAGGCTCCTTAGTGGAAATGCCGGTCTCCTTTTCAGCTTGGGACCCTACCGGAGAAACGATATATATATAGCCGCGTGTAGCACAGTGGTTAGGGCCGCGCTGCAATGGACGTGGAACTAATCCCACCCACCACGCTCACCAAGTCCTCCATCTCTCCGAGATCAGCAAATTGGTACCACTTGACTTGTCTGAGAGGATAGCAGCACTGCCTCGATACATCAGTAGGCCACCACGAATCATTGTACAGGCCAGATTTGAATTCAGTTACCTATATCGGCACTAAGTGAAGTCCGTACGAATCCCAGCATATTTCCCATTTTTTCGGAGTTTTGTAGGTTAAGCCACTGTGGTTTCCTGTAGTTCTGAGGTCAGCCTAGCCGAAGTCTGCCCCAGGTCGTTACCACCATAGGCAGTCATCGGCTTTGTGGATCAGAGAAAGATTTCTCACCATGCGACTAGTTTGATACCAGGAAGGTTGTTAATCCTGGTATTGGCTCACTCTTGGCTAGGCTCCTTAGTGGAAATGCCGGTCTCCTTTTCAGCTTGGGACCCTACCGGAGAAACGAATTCCTCGTTGTACATCGCAGTCCGACACCCAAGAACACCTCCCAGCCACGATGAGGAGGTAAACCGTTGGGAAGAAGACAGAAATACATGAGATAAATAATGAGGAGCCGGTACCGCAAATGTAGAGGTGCCGCTCAACAGGCGTAAGGTCTCAATAGACCTAACTCCGAACCTATCAGCCGTCCATCTTTCTTGTGTCGAACAATTTGATCTGTCTGAAAACAGTTCACTCTCCTTCACCCGTGAACGCTGGCTACTGCCTGTGATGAGAGCTTGAGAACACATTAGTACATTCTCCTAGGATTCTGGGAAGAATCGACTATGCCAACACTTCAGTAGCTGAACTCATACGCAAAATCAGAAAACCTTCGTGGATCAAATCGTGGAAACGAATGGAATGCAAAAACAGCAGGATTCCGGAGAACATGTCATATCGAGTCATGTAAAGAAAT
>MQTX01000250.1:293139-342470 GCA_009735665.1 Angiostrongylus cantonensis | reverse complement strand
AAGTGAAGTCGAATGAATGGCGCATCAGTCATGGATTGATCGACGTTGAGAACTTTATGCCCTATTTTCGATGAACGATATCATGGATGGCTGATCCGGTTAACTAAAACCTTAAAATTCACACTAAAAATCAAATTTAAGGCTAAGGCTCGTACAAAAAACTGGAAAGTTTTCAAAGGAGGCTTATGTTTTCAGGTCGTTTTGCAAGAAGTGTAATAGTAAGCATCGCAGATCCTTTTGTTCTCTTTGCCAGCCAAAACTGTTTGGGAATTTCTATACTGCAAGAGTAAGGAAAAGATCAAGCGATAGATAGCCGTTGATCAATGTAACCACAGATCTTTAAAAAAGCATTGCATTTTTGTCGCTTCGTGAAAAATAACACGGAGCATGTAACCATCAGAATGGTGGGGTGAAATTTAGACCTTTTAGGCATTGTCGTTTTAACTCCCACTAGGGTATTGACTTATGAAATACGACGCAATTGTTCCCAACCAAACGATTCTTAAAGGAGACGCGGTATCTACCTCGACATTAACGAGGAAAAAAATTTAGTGAAATCATAGAAACATGTACTTAACTGAAAAGATTTTCATTACACAAAGAATGAATCGCCGAAAGAATGTTGCGAAGTTTGGAAGGGAAACCGTAGGGCAGAGATGCAATCCAGTTTCCACCATTAAAGAGGGCACAAGCATTCGTTGAACCGGCCGCTCATAACGCCGTCAGTAGCGAAATATTTTTGTAAACTTGTAAAATGTCTTTATAAATGTATCTATCGATCACAGACGCAAAAAGTGGTGCTTTCATTGGATTTCAACCTTGTATAACTCTTCTTTATGACTTTTCGCCTACATGCTAACTCATTGTAAAGAAGAAAGTTCTGTTCTAAATTGATCGTTAAGATTGTATTCCACTATTCTTAAGCTCTAAATAACGACATTGCTCTCCTTAATGCGGCTAAAATCCTAAATAAGCAACTTTTAAGCGTACATTTCTCGTTAGGAATAACTTTGAAATTAAAAAAAAAATGAATCATAAGGTGATTAGGGCCTTCTGCTCGGTTTCTCACTGAACAAAGTGAGGATGAGGCCTACATACCTTAGAGGTGCATGCTAGCATCACAACTCACTCCCACGCAACGCCATTGCATTCAAATGATGATTCGGCAGCCTTTGCGACTGTTGATGAAAAAAGAAGGCTGCTAAATATCAAAGAGTTGAAGTAATATATTTATAAACACAGAATGAGAATCCTTCCATGGCCATCGTTAGGAATTTTGGCAATGGTCAAAAAGAGCATCGAGTTGATTGAACGAAGAGAAGGGTGGTAGATGCTACAAAACCACCACTGCTACCTGATTCTCATACTGGCATCGAAATTGGTTACGAGCGTAACGGTCGTAAGAGAATTCGTCGTTTTCTCTCTCATCAATCGCGAGGTTGTTAAACAGCATACGTTTTCTTCATAATTCAATGCCGAGGTTAATAGAAAGTCGATCCTGGGTACTATTACGAGATGTACCAGCAAAGTCGTAAGAGAGTCAAAAAGTCGGAAAACGGTTATTCAACCATCATCGAGGTAATGTAGCGCATACTTGTCTTACACCATGCTTTGAGATGGCCTGCAGATATATAAAAGAATGAAGATCTCGGCGTTGATCAACCCCTGGGGGATGCGCCACGCATTCGAGTTTATAAAGTATCGTTTGGAGGTGATTGAATGCATATCTGGTCTCTACATTGACTCGCAGTCGCCTATCGATGTATCGGGCCAGTGGTGCTATCCTCCCAGACAAGTCTAGTACCAATTTGCCGACCCTGGAGAGATGGAAGGCTTGGTCAGCCACAAACACGGGGATCGATCCCCTGTGTGTGTTGCAAGGCGCCTTAGGCCATTGCGCCACATCAATGTATTACGGTAATTACCCCTCAAATGGTTCTTACTTTCTATATAAACTTATATCTCCCATAATAACTATGGTTACGGCTGATCACATTTATCCTTGCCTGTATGCTTTGTACCGCTTTCAAATTAACACTTATTCGCTTTTCAGGTGAGCTCTACCAGGTTTTACCAGTTGAGAAAGTGTTAGAACCTCTATCTGAGCACTGTCTCTAGTTTCCTCTGTTAAAGCCCCACCCATTACAAAGGGAATATAAAAAGCACTATTAGTCATCTAGTCAGCACCTGTGTTTCAGTTCCAGCTCCAGTGTTTCTCGGCATTCCGGTGCCTCACTCTCCTATTGTCCCTATTCTAGTGTTTACCCAGCTTCCTACAAGTGTTTCGCTTATCTTCGTCTCAATGTCGTTTGTGGGGCCGTTCACTCAACTAGCCATCGTCAGATTGTGTTTATAGTATTGTTTTTATTGTTATAAACGGTTACAACTCAAGATTGAGATTGTTCTCCTTGCTTACGTCAAAAGGTCCCTCATGGCGCACTCACACAGAGTCGAGCGTTCACCACCGAGTTATTAATTCCTCTGTGCCAAAGACTGACCCGAAGTTTCATATTCCATTGCACCAATTAATACATGTGTCAAGTAAAGCTCTTATCCTATCATAAGGGTATGGTGCCAATTTGTCAACATGGGAGTAATGAGGAGCTGGTTAGTCAGGGCACGGTATCGAACCAATAACCGCATGACCACTCCAGGGCACCTCTAACTAGTGCGCTACACGCACCTTTGAATTGCTTTTTGGTAGTTAAGAAATCAATTATAACGAATCAATATGTTGTCCTTCTTAATTTAGCTCATAAGACCGATTTTCTAGTAAGCGACCATTAAATTATTCTGCTACTGATGTAGTGGAACGAGATTGTTTTCCAGTTTCTTGAACTTCTAGCCGTTTGGAAAGAAGGACTAGAACATCTTAGTCCATGCTAAACTTTAAAAAACTGCGGAAAATTAACAAGATCCAAATCGCCATTTTCAAGTCTTTTTTATACTAAATATTTTCAAATGAGAGGTTGTCGAGGTACTACCATAAAGTCGGAAGTCGATCGAGTATTTGTTAAGACATGAATCCATTCGACTCTTCACTGCTTATCAGTGCAATGTACGATGCTAACCTTCTATTCGCTGTCTACTATAATTTTTCACGTCAGAGTATTATGTGAATTAAAACCACCATAATCCTGAAATATTTGTAAAACCCCGGACCGCTGGTGTATGCAGTGGGGATCGAACGCTCCATCACACTTCTTAACGCGTTCATCAGCAGCCACACCATGAGGGTCTTTTGTTTCGCCTTTCTCTCAGCTAGGTTTTTTTCTCAGCAATCCCATTGACGGATAATTGCTGATGGCACTGGTAGATAAGAAAGTAGCTGACAGAAAGGCGAAACGAAGAACTCGCATGGTGTGATGTGAATGCGTTAACCCCCGGCAAGGGTAACATCGTGTTCGATCCACATTACAGACATCAGCGGTCAGGAGTTTTGCAAATATCTCAGCACCATCCTGGTTGTAATATAAAGAAAGCAATATGCGATTTTGAGTTCGTTTCCTATCTTTGTAAAGATAATCGGCATTTCTTCGTATCACTCTCGATGGTATTTGCCTGGATTTCAAAAATGGTATTTTCCAAGCTTGAATTACAGGGTCTATTGTAGGATTGTGTACTGCTCGAAGTTCAGAACACGTTGTTATAGCAAGTGATAGCTGATATTCACGACAGAATTACACTAGCCTACGGTGTGCACGTGGTTTATGAATGGCATCTGCTTCCATAATCATGCTTACTCAACCGCTTGACCTGTTTTCAGCTTTTCCTAGTGCAATCTCCACGAATTACTATAAACAACCCTCAATAAGCAATGCACCAGTAGTCACAGATGTATGACTATGCACAAGGTTCTTCAATTTTCTGGTTTCTCCTCACTTTGAGGGCGCGTGAGGCGCAGTTTTCAGCAACACGCACACTTGGGATCGATTCTCACGCCCATGGCTCACAAAACCCTCCATGACTCCAGGGTCATGAAATTGGTATCAGACAGCATTGGCTCAATACATCGGTAGGCCACCGCGTGTCATTGTCACGGCCAATTATGCACTCAGTCGCTTCCAACTATGCTTAAAGAAGTCGAATGCATGGGTGCATCCCTCAGGGATTGATCAACGTCCAACCTGTGATAATGTCTGGTCTTAGAACTGCACCTGTTTTCATGTTTTCTATAGCAATTTGCGCCTGGGAGAGAAAAATTCGGTGTGGTTTCTCTTCAAAGGCAATTAATACTCTACGGAACAAGATTGTGGAAGGTAAAAGAATGGTGCAGAACTTTCCTTTTTTAAGCTTCGTGTGGTGGCGCAATACAGTATTGACCTATTCCTCGTTCTTCAAAGCTAACAACGAAACAAAATATTCACGAATGTTCCTCCCATACCCAATACTTTTGACTAGTTCTTTTTCACTTGCCTACACAATTTTCTTTCATCTACGCCCTCCGGTGAAGATCGCCGGCAGCTGTCATTCACCAATAGCCGTGCTGGGCATGTTATCCTAGGAACAAGCTTCAGTCTTCTTCTCCTATCGAGCAACTTCTTTGTAATGGGTAAGGATGTGATTCGAATTTCTTGATAAAAAGAAATGAATGACACAACTTTCAGACTACTTGATAAGAAACTCTTATTCGTTAGCTGGGTCTAATCTAATCTGCCAGGTCTATGCTGGGCTCAATGGAAATGTTCTCGTTATGTAGCCGTGTCTTTTCTTTTTCAAGCGGTAACAGTTGTTTTGTAGTTTGTTGTTGAAGCGCACACATACGCACTTGTTTATCGTAGAAAGCTTCTTCGATCTTACTGAAGTATTAATCATGTTTATACTAAATAAGACTAAATTGGAAAGGCTGTTGCGTCAAATACATGTACACGAGGATCACGATCAACGGTTGGCTGGATGTCTTGGCTCATATGCAGGAAGGCAGCCCATGTCGTTTTCCACTACGTTTTTCTCTCATTTGTACATATTCATTAAATCTGCAAGGTTTCAATTGGTGATTTGTCCAGTCCACTTTGAATGAGTGACTCAGCGAAGGAAGCCGGTACTCTGATCAGGTGCAAAAGCACGGGACGACGACGATATCGAGCATATTCATTTTCTGCTCACAAGAATGTGGACGATCTCCATATACTTCATACCATTAGATGACTAACATATCTGACGGAGACTTTCTTTCTCGTGGAAGAAGATGAATTTTCATAGAAAAACCATACTGAGGGCAAGCATGTAGGAAGACGGTTTCCATTCTCATTTCGTTCACCTGTTGCGACTTTCCTGTCCTGTTTTCGCTTTCATTGGCCTTTCCAGTTCTGTCGTTGATTTTTCCGATAAGAAAATAATAGGATTACTCATTGCGGACTATGTCCTTTAACTGATAACAGAACCTACCAGCAGCACTTGTCAATGAGTAGCGACTGATCTTGCTGATGTTCTTATGAAGGACTTGTTGACGACGAACGATTACCAAGCGAGTAGAAAGACTTGAATTGCTTTGCCGCTAGAAATTATTTGTTTATCTTATTTTACACAACCCGACATCAAATATTGTGCGGATGCCTGCATAGTTTGCATATGATTTATAATGCAACTGCGTCTGAGTACAGCTGCAGCCTGAGGATTTCAATCACTTCTATGAATACTGTTGAATGGTGGAATCTTCCCTAAAATTCAGGGATTGCTGTGCTAGGCTCTTCTCACATCTTCAATGCAGGCAGTAGCCACTTTTATGGATGCGTAGATTTTTTGCAGTCTGAGAGGACCAGGTGATTCCAAACGAGCCTGGAATCAATATGGTGGTGGATTGGAAACGTGGCAAGCGCGAGGTGTCAAATCGGCGCTCCGCTCGCATTGAGAGGTTTCACAACCACTGCCGTGCCTGTTCCCTGGTTTACGAAAAAGTCTATATAAGAACAGGAAATTTGCATGCTTTTTAGCATCCAGAAAATCAGCGCATCATTGTGGTAATGCTCCAATAATGCTCTCGGCGTTGAGCAATCGCTGAGAGATGCGCTACATATTTGACTTCACTTAGTGTCGTTAGAGGTAACCGGATTCAAATCTGACCTATGCAATGATTCATGGTATCTTACCGATGTATCGAGCCAGTGCTGCTATCCTCCCAGACAAGTCTGGTACCAATTTGCCAACCCCAGAGGGGTGGAAGGCTTGGTGGGCATCAATTCCGCATGTGTGTCGCAGGGTTCCTCTGACCACTGCGCCCAGATGCGCCGTTGTACCGCACCCATAATTGTGGTAGGATAACAAAACCTGCATATGACTGGTGAACTTTTTGTAGATTTCGTAGTTTCTAAGGCCTATTACTTCACTCACGTAGTTCACTACAAGGAGCGAATTGTTGACACTAGCCACTCTTCGCAGAGTATGCATTGAAGCTAATTCAAAAGATTGCCAAATAGACTGAAAAACAACGTTTATTTAAGAGAAATCTGACCTAGTGTATTTACCCACTACGCCTCGTGGCGGTTCAAAAAACAAACGCGCTACATATTTGACTTCACTTAGTGTCGTTAGAGGTAACCGGATTCAAATCTGACCTATGCAATGATTCATGGTATCTTACCGATGTATCGAGCCAGTGCTGCTATCCTCCCAGACAAGTCTGGTACCAATTTGCCAACCCCAGAGGGGTGGAAGGCTTGGTGGGCATCAATTCCGCATGTGTGTCGCAGGGTTCCTCTGACCACTGCGCCCAGATGCGCCGTTGTACCGCACCCATAATTGTGGTAGGATAACAAAACCTGCATATGACTGGTGAACTTTTTGTAGATTTCGTAGTTTCTAAGGCCTATTACTTCACTCACGTAGTTCACTACAAGGAGCGAATTGTTGACACTAGCCACTCTTCGCAGAGTATGCATTGAAGCTAATTCAAAAGATTGCCAAATAGACTGAAAAACAACGTTTATTTAAGAGAAATCTGACCTAGTGTATTTACCCACTACGCCTCGTGGCGCTTCAAAAAACAAAAAAAAAGTTCCCCTTTCAATCTGCTAAACAAGGATCCGAAGGAGAATTAAAGGGAGAGAAACAGAGGCAGGGAAAGCACAGATCTTTGCAGGTAATTCATATCTGAGGACTTAAAATGTCACCTTAAATGCTAAAAGAAACCCACACCAATTTACTGGAACACCATTGTTTGACGTGATCCAAAAAAGTATACTTCATACAAATCACACTTTACAAAAAATTGCTGCAAATTTATACATGTTTACGTATCTCGCGACGATTGCGCGCTTACTGTGCCAAAATGAACGATGCATAAGAAGCTTCGATTCGAGATCGTTTCTCAGAATCCGCATTGAGTTCAATGCCTTTACCAAGTGATCCGCATTTGAGCGTTTTATTTTCCAACGTTTAATGGAAATTAGAGCGAACGTTTTACTTAGTTTATAAACAACGCAATTGTTCATGAAAAGTCGGCTATTTTCTTACTCGTAATGGCAACTGGTACGAAAGGAACTCTCTTTTCTCTTCTAAAAATCAGCAAGAAGTTTGAAACAATCTTTTAATACTGTAGATTGAAAGACTGTTACGATCTACATCAGCTGCATATGGTACCAACTTCTGCAGGATGGGATGTCATGAGAAAACAGGCCATTATCACTGGACAATCACTACTGTCAACAGCGAGCATCCTGTATGAGCATCGTCGGGTGAGATTGCCTCACTCGAGGGATGTTTCACTGAGTAACATCCGACTCGATGCCAAGATGAAGAAGCCACATACAGAAGTTCGAGCGACTGTAGACCATCGACTCGGGTCACCGGGCTCTGATTAAAACAAAGACGCCGAAACACTAGCCGAATAAGCCTTACTATCAACCTTTATAAGCTTATCAATGAAATTTTTAAACTATCTCACTTCACTATTATGCCGAGATATCTGCAAAACCTGAATCCAAGCTAAAAGTATACTTTATACAAATCGCAATTTTCAAGAAATTGTCGCAATTGTATACCTATCCCGCCACGAATCCCGGATCTCTCATTGCCCTTACGGGGGCTCACGAGCTACCCACTGCTTCACTGAGGCCCTTGCTTTGCCTTTCTTTCAGCCAATTTTAACTTGATCTCATTTTAATATTCCTTTTTCTCATGTACTGAAGAGATATTCTACGCAAGAAAGGGTTTTAACAAATGCACTAAACAGAGCGTAATGTCGACCACAACTGAAAGGCATCCTTAGCAAAAGCGGAAAATCCTCAAACAGCAGCCTATCCCACAAATCCGAAGACCTTCGTGGATGGCGGATGCGAGTAAACTAGTCGAATCCAAAAACTGTCAGGTTCTGCATACCGTGGAATTCTCTTATAGAATAAAAACCGTATTTATAGCTTTTGCTGAACCGACAGCGGATAACGTTGTGTTTGCGAATCTGAAAAAACAGCGTAGGATCTCCCATGCTCTTACGAGTCTCATCCGCCTCGTCACATGACGGCGTTCTCGTGCAATGGCCGTAATTGCGTCAAGCCGCCTATTTCCACCAATTGATATAGCGCTTGGGAGATTTTTTTAAACTGAGCATAGCGTTTTAAAGTCTCTTACGCTTTAACGTGTGTTTGCACCTGTGAAACTTATTCAGGAATTTTATTGATTTTGTAGGTCAGAGTACTCTTCATAGCAACAGAAATGTGTGGCTACGTGTGCGGTTGAACTCGATAAACCAAATAACGCTTTACTTCTAATATCCGTGAAATGAAGTAGTTATTGGTTAGAAAGGGGACACTGTTGCCGTTTAGCAATTTTGATCCATATTTTATTTATCTAACACCATTCGCCTTTATAATGTTTCAACAGTAGCCCTTTTATTGTTCGAGGTTCCGAACTTTAGTATTCGATTGTATATCTGAGCTCTTTGCCTCTGCACCAAACGAAATACTTTCTCTCTGGAATGACTTTCGACGATCTGTCCTTTCTGAGATCAGACGAAATTGCACTACAACAGCACACGGATAGCACGAAATGCCAGTGAATATCGATCGTGTGGCGGTGCGTGGCTCATGTTTGCAGCACATCATGGCATTCCAGCAGTCGTTATTGTTAAGCGTAATGGAGCATAAATCTAGGATTTTAGACAGCTTAGACGAAGTGGCCTCATCGACTAAGACTCATCAATTCCAGGATTTTAAGGAGCCCAGACGAAGAGGCAGTCATCGACTAAGACTGGCTGACTAATTCCAGGATTTTAAGCGGCCTGGACGCAGAGCAATCATCGACTAAGAGTAACGAATTCCAGAATTTTAAGGAGCCCAGACTAGGAGGTAGTCATCGACTGAGACTGACTAACCTATTCAATGAACTTCTCCTAAACCATATTGTAAAACCAGGTCACATCTTTTGCTTTTCCTTATTTCTTTCTTCTACGTTACTCTGTGAGTTTTCCGGGAGCAAGATTTTTCTGGAATTTGTGGTCTGTGTTAGGAAAAATCATTGTGTTTCCTTACCCTAGATTTTAAGCGGCCTGGACGCAGAGCAATCATCGACTAAGAGTAACGAATTCCAGAATTTTAAGGAGCCCAGACTAGGAGGTAGTCATCGACTGAGACTGACTAACCTATTCAATGAACTTCTCCTAAACCATATTGTAAAACCAGGTCACATCTTTTGCTTTTCCTTATTTCTTTCTTCTACGTTACTCTGTGAGTTTTCCGGGAGCAAGATTTTTCTGGAATTTGTGGTCTGTGTTAGGAAAAATCATTGTGTTCCCTTACCCTGCTGTTCACAGGTGATCGTATAAGCAAAGGAAATTAACTGATCATCTTGATTTCTGTAGTACTAGAGAGATGCGTTGCTTTTCTTTTAATGCAGAAGATCTTATCCTTCATTCACAGTTCTGTGACAAATTCAACGGCCACGTTTTCTGAATAGTCAGTGTCGTCATATAAGGTGCGGAATCTTCTGCTTAGCATTTGCTCCCCGTGTCATCACAGGGTTCGCTAACCTGGTTCGGGGATTGGTATCTTTTTGTGAGTTTGTATGTCCACATCTTGTAAGCCTTTCTCTGACGCTACTCTGATTGTCTGGTCGGTTATAAAACCATTCTCCCATAGTCGTCGCGCCCGTGTGCTTGTTTTGGTCTGGTCTTTGTGTTCCACAACTCAAAAATCATCACTGCTCTGCACTTCGTCCGTGCAAATCATCCTTTGCTTGTGACCGCGTTCATCTCCCCAATGTCCAAGCATTCGTTCCCTTTCATCACCACCAACATCTCCCTTCATGCATAAAAGATGTTTGTCAAAAGTCGTCTCTTTTAATCACTGCCTATTCCTTTTTAATGGCAGGGTATTATCTGAAATATAACCATAATGATGCTGAGATATCTCCAACTCCGGATCGCTGGTGTCTGCGGTAGGAACCGAACACGCTGTCACCCTATTCACCACCACACCATACTAGTCCTTCGTTTCGCCTTTGTCTCAACCGTTTTTTGACCTCTGAGTGCTATCAGCAATAGCGTTAGCCCCCGAAAAGGGTAATGGTGTGTTCGATCCCAACTGCAAGCAGCTCGGTCTGGAGTCATTATAAAAAGTATTGGAAGATATCTCTATGCGAAAGATTCATGCGTACCCACTCTACTTTGTCTAATCAAAGCCGATTTTTTCCCGAGTGTAATGCCGTCTATGACAGCATCTGCGTTCATAAGGCTTTTCAGATATCCATGTTTTTCACTTTCCTTAAAGTCTTTTGCACTTGTGTTGAAAACCTAATTCCCTGTGTGATACTCACTTCGATTTTCGTTGCGTGCAGCTTCAACTCTGTGGCGACTGCCGCTGATTCTTGCTATCGCCTTTTACGCTGCATCTCCTACTTATCCTCTGTAACCACAGTAACGTCTTAACTAATACGATGAGTAGTACTTAACACTCGTGTAGCGCAGTAATCGAAGGCACTCTACAACACACGTGGGATCGATCCCCGCACCACAGGCTTATTATGCCTTCCATCGCTCCGAGGTCGGCAAATTAATGCCGAATTTGTTGGGATGAATAGTAACACTACGTAGACCACCGCGAGTCATTGTAAAGGTCAGATATGGATTCATTCCCCTCCAACGATGCTTAGTGAAGTCGAAGGCATTGCGCACCTTCAGGGATTGATCACCTCCGAGAGCTTTATCCTTTTTTTTATTTAGCCTTCATTCAGTGTTATTAGTCGAGAGCGTTTCTCAACGTGTACCTCAACGAAAGTTTTCTATGTCTCCGAACAACTGATAGCTATCTTTAGTTAAAAGTTGCTAAAATGCAATAATTATAACTCAGTGACATAAACTTATGCATTATTTGTTCATCATGCTAAAGATGTTCAGGTAGTGGTTGAAATGTATATCGATTTTCGATACATACGTGTCTTGTTGTTATTTTCTTCTAAAAATAATGTTTGTGTCTGAAGTATGGTTAGAACAGTCCCATGCAATCTTCAGAGCTTAAATCATCTGCAACGAAATTCCTACTTGCTAACATAGACTAGCCATTCGGATACAGATAGAATATCTTTGTGTAGTTGTATAAACCTTTTTGTAATTATTGTCTTATCATGGTTGTAGTGGATCCTCGATAACGGACTGCTGTGTGCAGCCGAAGAGTTGAGTCCCCAAAAGCTAGTGAGAACAAAGGAAAGATTGGAAAATTAGTTCGGAATAGGAGACCGGGAAAGTCCACAGTACGCTCTTTCATCACGATTTGTTATTCAAGAGAAAGCAAATCCTCACTGGGCATGGGAATCATCTGACAACATGACAGTTGCAAGGATCGAGTTTCCTAAAATCGCCACTTTGTATTGGTTTCGATCAGCGCTTATCGTTTGTGACAGTAACTTTCTGGACAGAATCCTTTTCCCACAAGGGTGACAAATTCAGAGAGATCCTGTCTATGACTACTAACTGCTTATTGACACATTCACAACAGCTTGATTTGATTACTCTGCAACCGTTTTGAGCACATCAGACGACATGCATTAATCTAAATACATTTATCTTGTAGTTGAGAGACTTCTAGTGATAAAGGGATCAGCCAGGCGGGTGGCAAAGTTACGAAGATGTCTTCGCCGTGACAGAAGATAAGGCATTCAGCATTAGTTCTTTCCTTAATGATATGTCATACATTTCGACTCTATTGTGTATTGTGGAAATGTCTCAATGCATATTTGGCCAATGCAGTGACTTGCGGGAACCCATCGATGTAGCACGAAAGTCCCAAGACCGACTTTCTGTTAACCTCGGCATTGATGATTCTACCTCGTGTCTGCTTTTTGAACAAAAAAATCGAATTAGCAAGAAAATGTTTTTATCCTTCTATACATGTTTGGTACTTTTGATTGGTGCCATCTATCACAGACATGGGTGTCGTAGAGTACTTCTGTTGTTGCGACCACGCACTCGACCTTCTCTAAGATGAGGTAGTAAATCACTTCACAATCACATAGAATAATCTTAAACTTTTTGTAATAGTACCCAGGATCGACTTTCTATTAACCTCGGCGTTGAATTATGCAGTCGTGAGCCATATGCGACTCTGAGCGGCTGTTCTTCCTCGGTGGAAGACAGGAAAAAAGCGGTGGGTTTTTCGAGAAGCCGTAGATCTTGTAATTATCGCTCAGATTTTCATCTTTCTGTTTGTGCTGTTGAAGTGTTTGATCTAGTAAGTTGCATATCGGTGTACCCTTCCAGGCTCTGAAGAAGGCGATTCTGCCGAAACGTCAGCTACGATTGTGTTGTATGTGTGTTATTGTATGGAAGTAAACGTATGCTGTTTAACAACCTCGCGATTGCTAAGAGAGAAAACGACGAATTCTTAAACTTTTTATTTATTGCCTACTATAATTCTTCACGGCAGAGTATCATGTGAAATATGGCAATGGTCGATAGAAAACCAGCTGAGAGATAGGCGGAGCGAACAATCCGCATGGTGTGGTGGTGAACGCGTTAGGCCCCGGAAAGGATAATAGCGTGTTCGTTCCCCACTGCAGACACCTGAGGTCCTGAGTTTTGCAAATATTTCAGCATTATCTTGGTTGTATTTCACTTAGAATAGTTGCACAGTTGTGTTCATGCGGTGGATGCGCGGTTCAGAATTAGTGGGCTGAAAGAACTGTTTTGCCCAACAAATGGACACTTGCGTCACTTTCAGTAGAAATAGAATGCAAAGGATTTCATTATAACGATTTGTAATACTGGTGAAAACACTAAGTCTTTGGAACGCTTAGAATTTTATATTGAGCAATGGTCCTGCTCTTAAATATGTTTTAGATTAACTCTTAAATATGTTTTTAACTCGTCTATTTATTGGTTCAACTGGAAACGCTCTAACCCGGCTATCTCAGCATTTCAAGAAGGATCGACTCGACCACGCTTCAACGACATTCAAAACGAAAAGGAAATTCCAAGTAACAGCTGAATTGATACGCAAAAAGTTGGCAGACCCTGATGGATGTGAGAAAACGAATGGTATGGGAGGAGTTCTGGGATCCGCAGAGTATAAAGGAAATGACTTTTCGAAAACATTGCCAACTTCAAGAGCGCTATTTTTCAAGTCTGATGACCACAACTGTTACGATGCACAGGATATCGCATGAAAAATGTGTGATTCTGTGTATATCCACCGAAGTAACACAGACAACTAAACTGTGCTATGTTTGTTGGCCAGTGGATTAGGGAGTTGGTCGGATTTGTCTTTTGTCCGCCAACTGTATGTGGAATGCTTGACTTTGTATGAATTCGCCAAGCGGGACTTTTTTCCGTAACTGCCGTGAACAACCTCGAGTTTTGGTTATAACAGTTTATAACAATAGCAACAGTACAATAATAATATGTAATATATGACAGTATGTTGTTAACTGGATGTATACGAGCGAGATTGAAATGAAAACAAGTGATGCAACTGAAAGAAGCTAGGCGGACACTAGATCTGGAGCACTGAGGAACTGAGGGCCTGAATGAACACCGAACGAACACTGCGAACACTTGAAGACGAATGCCTATGAGCTGTATTACTTCTGTAATGGGTGGAGCTTTGCCAGAGGGAACTAAAGACCGTGCTGACCCAGGGCATGATACGGTACATGCGGATAAGTATATCAAATGAGGCGGTATGCCAGATGAAAACTTATACACTATGAATGGATAGATTTAAGATAGTTATAAGTAAATAGTCAATATAGGACACATGTGATATTGTAGAGAATAGGAACTATTTAAGGAATAGTTACTATATGTGCGACGGGAATAAAGAGATACCACTAGTGCCCTCTCAGGTCACTCGATGATTAGCTGGGTAAATAGTCAATATAGGACACATGTGATATTGTAGAGAATAGGAACTATTTAAGGAATAGTTACTATATGTGCGACGGGAATAAAGATACCACTAGTGCCCTCTCAGGTCACTCGATGATTAGCTGCGTTACAGATGATGAAAAAGTGGGAAAGTTAGCACAAAAGATGTTCTCTTCGTCTGGGAAACGACGTGTTTCGGAGCATACACTCGTCATAATCACAGGCCTATAGCTGGGATTTCCTTGTCATTTCACTAATGTAACATTTCTGTTACTTATTTCTCGTGTTTCTTTCTGTCACGATTTTCATCTCGACATTTGCACTTTATTGTTGTTCGTTATGGCGGCGGAACCCAAGCGGATTCCGGCAGTGCATGATGACTCCATTTCCGTCTCATTAGTGCTCATACTAGACAAACCGGCAAATTGTTTATAATCAGAGAACTAGAGCTGTACTTTGGGTTTTGTACAAACCAATTGTCACGAACACGTTGGTATCAAAAGGGATCACGTAAAGTTAATGGACTCACGTAGCCTTGAAATTGTGGCATTTATTACTGGGTTTAATGTTTTCCATAGTTATTTTAATGGATGTAATGTCGCCTTTTTTGTGTTACTTAATGATACTATCTATTATTAAATGGAACAGGATATTTCGGCTGGTCTGACTTTATCTCACAAACTACATGCCAGCGAATAGCAGTGCCAAAGAAAGTGAAAAGCAACATCCTAAGAATTGCTCCATATGTGACCCCTTCCTCATGATTATACCAGTCAAATCCAAAAAATACAGATAAGGAAATGAATAAAACCAGCGAAAGACCGACACCGAACTTCGGGCTGTATTTACGAAATGGAGCAACATGAATGACGGTAGGTGGTGGGCGATGATCTAACACATCACCTGGTCATCCAAATCTGGAATACGGGTGCTGCGTTATGATCTGATCTGCTCCTAACCCAGCTTTGTATCCGATGTGTCATCTTTTGATACTGGCTTATATTGTCCCATTTATCATAATCTACGCGGTGACACTAGTCGTTGAAGCGATTTCGTTTTCGTGGTGAGTCATACCCATTGATACCTGAAAGCAGATGGCGGTGGTAGCTCTCATTGCACTTTCGAAAGTGGCACGTGTGGTGGTGACTGTCGGTGTGAGTGCTTATTTAGCTACTTAAAACTACAGATGTTTCCTCTACAAATTTTAAGCCGTGTTGAACTCTTCGGATTGTTATTAAATTAATTTGGTCTGTGAAGTGGCAGATTCACGATTCTCTAAATTCTTTTTTCTAAGTGAAGTCTTTATGCACTCGTGATGCACTACTCTTTCTCTGAGCCATACTGGTTCACCGGAAGACTTGGACTACTTCTGTTCGTTGGAAAACGAAAACTGGTTCATTGTAACTGCCCAGTTTTGTGGCACTGATGCTTGGAATATCAACTGTGTTCAAATCGTGAAGTACTTCAAATGGGCATCAACAAAGCCTTCATCTCTGTCGTGTGTCACCACACAGTGAGCTCTTCTGCTTCATCGAAAACGATGTGTATTTTCATATCAGGCTCATGTCTGAATCTACTTTGGTGTACATATCGTTTCCGTTAGTTTTTAGAGCTAATCCTAAGAAGATGTTGGGATTATCTATTAGTTGTGACTCTAAGCTGTTTCTGGTATACTTCCGACTTATCTGGTTGTAAGCTTTTGATCGAATCGGCGTTTAGCATGTTATGTGCTTTCATGAAGGTACACGAGCCATTTATGATTATGTTTACATACGTAGGGATGTTAGAAGCTAACACGACACTGCATACATACATTCTATCCAATGAATCCACACATGGAGCAAATACATAGTCGCTTTTGCTTCACATTCGTAGCCTACCCACCACTTGGTGAATTCCTGTGCATCCACAGGGTTAACCGATTTCGAATTGCTCAGGTGCCGTTAGTCGATGGTGATAGGTGAATTTCTTCTTTACGAAATTTCTAAATACTTGTTGTTCACATTGCTTTCATACTATTTTAAAGCCTTTTTTCGTTCAGTTACTTTGCAATATTTTTCATCAAGCATGTAAAATGTTTAATTTCATGAGTTCAAACATGCCAGTGCTGCATCAATAGCAACACGAAGCGCCATCAAGGCCTGATCCGAAAAACAGCTTTCGAGTACTTAGGGCTACAAGTACTACAAATGGTTCGCAGAGTTTCTTGTAGTAGATATGAAACTTCGAAACTGAGAAATTGGAAAATGCACATGAGCAACTGACGATGATAATCTGACGATCTTAGTCAGAGATGACTCGACTTATCTGGTTGTAAGCTTTTGATCGAATCGGCGTTTAGCATGTTATGTGCTTTCATGAAGGTACACGAGCCATTTATGATTATGTTTACATACGTAGGGATGTTAGAAGCTAACACGACACTGCATACATACATTCTATCCAATGAATCCACACATGGAGCAAATACATAGTCGCTTTTGCTTCACATTCGTAGCCTACCCACCACTTGGTGAATTCCTGTGCATCCACAGGGTTAACCGATTTCGAATTGCTCAGGTGCCGTTAGTCGATGGTGATAGGTGAATTTCTTCTTTACGAAATTTCTAAATACTTGTTGTTCACATTGCTTTCATACTATTTTAAAGCCTTTTTTCGTTCAGTTACTTTGCAATATTTTTCATCAAGCATGTAAAATGTTTAATTTCATGAGTTCAAACATGCCAGTGCTGCATCAATAGCAACACGAAGCGCCATCAAGGCCTGATCCGAAAAACAGCTTTCGAGTACTTAGGGCTACAAGTACTACAAATGGTTCGCAGAGTTTCTTGTAGTAGATATGAAACTTCGAAACTGAGAAATTGGAAAATGCACATGAGCAACTGACGATGATAATCTGACGATCTTAGTCAGAGATGACTCAGAGATCCTCGAATACCTGTTTAAGAGCTTGAAAAAGGAACCATTTATCATTTAGAAGACATTGGAGAGGTGAACAAGCTCAATTGATGAGTGCCATCACATTGCTTTTTGATTTCTCGCTAACTTATTGCTTCTCTTTTTCAAACAACATGAGGATTAATCGCTGTAAAGGTCCTCGTGGGAGCTGAATTGTGGCGGAACATGTCTTAAAAAGAATTAGCTATCAGAACTCCAGAATTCTATTCCATATTCACGGGATAGATGAGCTTTATGTATATGGACATGTGGATTCTAGTGGTCCATGTTCTGATTAATAAGGTTGTATTCGAATTGACTGATAACATGTCATAATCACCGTTCAGGAAGGGATAATTCACCCATAAACGGGGTGGTGGCTAGAATACCTGGAGCAACCACATTTCAAGGTCGATGATGGCCTGACTGGGGCTCGATTTATCGTTGTCATCAGTTGTCGATGTCGAGGGAATCGTTCATTGATTCATGTGCAAATAGTGGACTGAGTTATGGCTGTACAGCAATTATTTCTCCGTGCCTGTTTTCGACATTCGACAACTGACGATCATTTCTCCATCAGTGGAGTACTTGAGTTGAGAAATCCACAGATTTTTAGAGAGCGTTTACTTGATTGCCTCAGACGTGCATGCATCCTTTGTAAAATGTTCCTTCAATTTTAAATTCGTTTAGAATTGAAACTGTCAAGCAGTTGAAAATAGAATTTGGATTTCGTAAATTCCTAGTGCAAGCAGTGGGAACCGCCAGCATCAACCGTACATAGAAGAGCACAGACATGTCATAGTGGACGAAATTTCGCCTCTTCAGTTGATTTTATGTTAGAAATGCTGGCTTTGACGAAAAAAAAGTTCCCGTCGGATCCACAACATCAGAATTTCACCTTGAATGAATAACATAGCCTTTGGATCTTATTGGATAAGTTTTGTAAATTCCATAGGTTCCTATTGTAATTAATAATGTTGACTATGAGTGGAGGCCTTTTGGTAAACACTTGAAGATGGCCCTGGCGTTATGGGTTAGTACCAGTGTCCCATTCCAGATGTTCCAAATGTTTTCGCCTTTTTTCGCTTAAGTCTATGTTTACTTCTTGGTGTCGAAGCCTAAGTTTCACGTTTATTGCCTTTGTTAGTGCAATCCGAGTTTTTATGATGTCGTCATTGCTAACTGTTCTCAGTAAAGGATGGAATGCGCCTGGACGTAATAGATGGTTGGAATCGGCTGTGATGGAATGCTTGATGGAATAAATAACATCTCAATGTGTTAGTGTTAGTATCCTGGCAACGAAAGTGTACAGAATCTGGCCATTGCTTTTCGACGTCTTTCCGACGCACGTTATATCACATTATAGGCGCGCCTTCCCGACTGAACAAACCCGTCGGAAAATTCTTTTTGTAAATTATAACATCCAGAAATTAGGATAGAGTGCAGGATGAGTTCATTTCTTTTAAATGACACCACCAGAACTTTACGGTCTCATCCCAAACTGCTTTCCTGCTGTTCTTCTTGTTTTTTGTTCTTTTGGTTCCATACTACTACGTTATCATTTATAGCAGCCGACATTTTGTACATCATGTCGAAATGAACTCTACATACTCACTGTGCCAGGATATTTTGACACAATCTATCATTTCAGGTATGCCGACGTCTACTAACGGCGTCAACTTTTTTAATCCGACAGAAGTGGAAGACGAGCAGGCAGAAGATTCTTCATCAAAGGCTGTAGATTCGCTGAACTTAATCGACCCGCTGGAATCGCTAAAGAACTGTTCACTAAGTTAGTTGTATTTTATTCATACTATCAATTTAAAAGCTTTAAAGTCCTGTATTCTTATTGATAGCCTTTAGCTACAACTATACAGTTGGAAGCAAGGATTTTCTTTTAGAAAAGAGTTCCTTTTGCATAAACTTGAACAATGGGATGGCTTAGAGTGCTAAGCATAGGTGAAGCCATCGTTTTTTAACAAATAGGCAACGGCGCGACGTCATGTAGAATCACATTGAAAACGGTACGACTCTTATTTAGGTCATTTACTTTCCTTTTTTAGCGCAAAGAATTTTCGTGCAGCAATTCCTCTAATCATTGTGCAGCTTGTCAAAGACATGCTCTACCATGCGTAGGCTGTAGAACAGTATATAGAAACAGTCACTATTGAGGAGTGAACAGAAACATCTGTATACTACTGTTTTCGGGCTGGCATTCTTGGTACTACAATATACCAGGTCATTGAGGATATGTGTATAGGTATGTAGTTGTAGAGTACGTTTCGCCAGAACTACTGTCTGTGGAAGGTGTAGACGCTTATCAGGCCCTTTCTGTATAATCTGTGTTCCATAATCCTAATCGGCGCGTGTAACGCTGTAGTCGAAGGCGCCCTGTAATACACATGGGATCGATCCCTGCGCCGGTGGCTCACCAAACCTTCCCATCCCTCCGGGGTCTGGCACCAATCTTGTCTGGGAGGACAGCAGCACTGGCTCGATACATCGGTAGGCCACCGCGAGTCATTGTAAAGGCCAGATATGCATTTAATCACTCCTAACGATGCTTAATGATGTTGAATGCATGGCGCGTCTCTCAGGGATTGATCAATGCTGAGAGCTTTATCCTTTATCCTTTAACTGCATCTGGTGCTGACGCGCTCGTATATAATCGAGATGGTTTAGAATTACGAGTTCTCGCTAGTATTTTATATTATCCAAAATAACGTCTTTATAACTCAGAGGACCAACTTGGGCATGAATAATCGGTAATTCATATGCGTTTTATATGTTCTTATGAACTGTTTTTTTGAGCTGATGTGAGGTATACATAAGTTGTTGTGGTTGTTTTTGTCGTTACTGTTATTGGTATTGTTGTTATTGTGGCTATTGTTGTCATTGTTGTTGTTGTTGTTGTTGTTGTTGTTGTTGTTGTTGTTGTTGTTGTTGTTGTTGTTGTGTTTTCGTTGTTAGTCGATGGTCGACTTCTCGAAAATTTTGCCTTTCTCGGAGCCGTGGTGTTGCGAGAGTGAAAGGAAACATCAGCCATCGAGCAACAACAACAACGACAACTTATGCCAACCTCGCATCACCTCAACAAGATCAGTTCATAAGAACATATAGATAACGTCTTCATGTTTTTTGACGCACTTCAAATATATGGTTCACTGAAGGAGCAGCTGCAGATAAACTATCTTTCTGAATCAAGCATAAACCGAAGTACACCGTGATGTTATTTACTGTTACCTTTTGGATACTTTTGCAATAGACCCTCTACGGAAAGACTCATTTATGTTTACCATGTTTCTCTGACATCGTGGTCACCGTGTGAAATGAGGTAATATATCAGGAGCATATATACATACACATATGCATACATATATAATCACATGTATATATGTATATGTGTGTATATGTATATATAGGGATAAGGCTCTCGGTGTTGATCAGTTCTTGAGAGATGCGCCATGCATTCTACTTCACTAAACATCGTTTGGAGGTGACTGAATGCATATCTGGCCTTTACAACGAATCGCGGTGGTATATCGATGTATCGAGCCATTACTGCTATCCTCGCAGACAAGTCTGGTATCAATTTGCCGACCCCGGAGAGATGGAAGGTTTGGTTGGCTATGAGCGCAGGATCAATTCCATGCGTGTGTTGCAGGGCGCCTCCGACCGCTGCTCCACACGCGCCCCATATACATGCATGTATATTTATGATATATGTATATATATATATACGTATATATATAACAATGGGTCTTCTGTCTTCTATGACAATTTCAAGTTTTTAACTGCTCAAGTAATTTGTTTGAAAAGAAATTATCTGGATTTTCCAAACAAAAAAAAAAACTAAAATAGATCGTCAGTGAGGCATGTGAGATTCAATTTTTGAGTAAGGAACTGGTTGTTATTTTATTTCCATCGCCATGTTGAATAATTATAATTGTGTAAAATTGGTGAATACAAAAAACATAGATGAAACACAGAGATGTGCTTTTCTTGTCTTAAAAAGCTTTACGAAATCCTGACAACAGTGCGGTTGGTTGTTGGACGAGTTCCTCTATGGAATTCCTGCAAAATTGGACTACCGTAAAAAGTTATAAGGGAACGTGTCAATTAAACGAATTTATATTAGAGGTGTCATAGTGAAAAACAGCTAACAAGAAGTCCGAAGAATCCATTTCATTCAATTTAAAGAGAAGTGGACGTCAAGCAGAACATTCCAGTAATGTACGCGTTTTGTCTAAACTAAGTTTGTTTAAATTTGTTAAACGTACTCATTGATGAATTTTCAGCAGCCAAGAGTTCGAGACTCGTAGCAATAATCAAGCATAGAGATTCGTTATGCATAAACAAAAACAAAGCACACAAGGGAAGATCGAAAATTTTAGTGCTACTTCGAAGCCGTTGTCTGTGTGTCACTTGAAATCTGGAACAATTCGGGATAATCAACCAAAAGCTGTTCAAAATGCTTCACAAAATTCTGCGCCAAAATCTCAAGCTGAATGTGAAGGAAGTAAATTAAGTTTATTGCATAATGCAAGAAAAACCTCAAAACCCTCGTCGCATTCACATAGTACAACAAGAACTTCGAGTTCTTCACAGAGCAATAATGAAACTCCTCTGTGTGGAGTCTGTGTTACGGGCACTGGGTCCTTACCAGTCCCTTCACAAAGCAAACCTAAAATTTCGTCGGCGAAGATTTCTGAGCAGAGTACACAAAGTGATAGGTCATTACCTAAGCGGGAAATGAAGAAATCCAGAGGACCGGACACGAAGGATCTATGTGATTCAGCTTATCAGGATAGCTCAGATAAACCACTCAAGGTTGTTACCCTTTTGGAGAAGAATAATCGACCACAAACAAATTCGAGGTAATGAGGTTTGATGTCCTTTGTTCAGCCACACCTATACAGTTTAAAGAAATTTTAACATGTTTTTATGGAGCTTTTGGAGCTAGTCATCAGAATATCCTATTGTTTCCCTTATGTTTAATTCATGGCTTATTATTATTTCTAAGGGAGAGTGTAGCACAGTGGTTAGAGGTGCTCGGCAATGCACACGGGTTCGATCCCTCGCCGCAATCTCCTAAGCCTTCCATCTCTCTGGAGTCGGCATATTGGTACCAGATCTGTCTGAGAGGACAGCGGCATGAACTCGGTACATAAGTATACCACCGCGAGTCATTATAAAAGCCAGATATTCATTCAGTCACCTCCAACGACAGTTAATGAAATTGAATGCATGGCGCATCCCTCACGGAGATCAACGCCGAGATCTACTTTTATCCTTTATTTTCCCTTATTTCCTGAGCTTATTCTCATTACATTCCATCTATGTCATAAGCATCTCACTAGGATGGGTTTACTTCGCAGTGTGCCATTCTTACAGTTCTGACTTTTTTTTTTACATGTATTTATAATCCTTTTAATACACAATGTTTACCATTAACGCATATAACGTGCTATTTACTATCATCACAGCAAGTCGGCCTCTTTAAAGCTCTTCTTTCTTTCTCTTTTCTTTCATTCTTAATACTGAGCGTTTATAACCACAAGTAATTTAATTCTTATCATCGATAACCTCACCTTCACAGGCGTTCTTGTACATCTAGCGAGTTTCGCAGTAGTCGTCGATTGAGTCCTAGCAGCTTAGAAGGTTCGTTATTGACGTGTTCAGAACACTATTCGTTTTTTCAAAATATCTGGTTGTAGTTTTAAATTCTTCTTATGGACTATGATGAGCAATTAATTAGCGAAGAATTCTTTTGGCGATGGTTAGGAAGTGGCCGAAATATTCTCATTACTGAGCGAGGAATGCAGTACGCTACCTCTTATCTTCATGGTGTTACCCGCTACTCAAAAACTCTTTGTAGCCCTTTTTGTTTCGTCATCTACTAAAATACAAAAACTTACTTGGATTCTTTGATGACCCATCTTCACTGGTTGTGCGGGCCCCAGTACAATTTCCATTGTCTTGGAGTTTTCCTGGTTTAGCTATCGTGGTCCCTAGAATCCCGAAGTTAGCCAGGCTAAATTCTGCCCCACGTCGTTACACCACAGGCAATAGCCACCCTTGTAGATCAGAGGGCGGTGGTGAATCCTGGTACTGGTTTACTCTTCGCTAGGTTTCCTGATAGAAAAGCTTGGCCCCTTCTCAGCTTGGGAGACTGCTGGAGGGATAAGTCCTCCGCTGCACAGCTCTGCCCGACACCCAGGAACACCTGCAATAATCGATGAGGCCGTAAACCGTTGTGAAGAATACAGAAACTAGAAGAAAGAGACAGTGTAGAAACAATTTCAGTCTTCATGCAGGCGCTTACCAGCACGGTTGAAATTGGCGAGATGCGTAAAATCTAACAAGCTTAACTCTAATACTACGTGATCATTTTTTGTTTTGGAGTGGTTTCAAAATTAGCTTGTTTTCATTCCAGAGCACTAAATGATTTCCATTTAGATTCTTCCTTAAATGAAGGTCGTTTGGGTGAGCATTATGTTGTGTAATCGTGTTGTGTAATCGTTTTCGATGTCTTGAAGTCAGTAGTGCATGCTGTTAAATGTGTATAGTGTACACTCATTTACAAGTATATCGTTGTCGAGTTCCCCATTTTGAATAAGATTTCGTATTCAAGGAGCTGTGGATAGTGAAGTGTTTGATGGTGGACCGTTTCGTCCATCTTATGCACTGGATGGATTCGCCAATCATGGAAATCAACCGTACGAGATTTCGAATACACCAATTGAAGTCAATGAAAGTCGAAAGCAACGCACTATGGAAATCCAGAATCGGTGCGTGACATCATTCAATAGTTATCTACACCATGGAAAACTCTGACGTATCTGTGATTTCTCAACGATGTCTGCTCTATTTAACAGTGCTCAACAATATCTTTCGGTCTTGGCAAATATGATTTCAACAGCCAATTGAAGTGAAATTCCTAGATCATGGCGAAGTGTAGAGCTTTTTTTGGCATATTCTTATTTACTTGGTGAAAGCAGGGTTTGGATTTAATGGGAAGTTCTTCCGTTGTTTCTGACCTGACGTGTGACCTTTTTATGTTTTTAAAAGTGATAGCACAACCAATTTAAGGAGAATATGGTCTATTTATCAAAACGTGTATTAGCTGTGTATGCTGCGTTCGTTAGCAAGTTCTCTTTGCTAAGCTCACCAATATACTCCCCCAAGTATGACTCCAGATTCTACATTTTATTTAGCTTTGTAAGATTTGTAAATCTCCAATTTCTGAACTACTCAAATAATCATCGGTTTTCACCCGTAACTGATGAAGTCACACATGAACCAAAATTGATGGCGTTTACATCGCCCGCTGTATGGCCGAATGCTACTTAATTATTACTGATTTACTACGCCACATCATGAATTCCGGTTATCTTGAACTCACCTACTTGGATCACTCGTTTCCACGAGTTGTGCGGGCCCCAGCATAATTTTCATTTTTTCGGAGTTTTGCTGGTTTAGCCGTTGTGTTTCCCTGGGGTCCCAAGGTCAGCCTAGCCATAGTGTGCCCTAGGTCACCGCCACCAAAGGCAGTCGCCGCATTTGTGGATCAGAGGGAGATTTGCCACCATGCGTTAAGTTTGATACCAGTACGGTGGTGGATCCTGGTATTGATTAACTCTTAGCTGGGCTTCCTGATGGAAACGCCGGGCTCAGCTTAGAAGGTCCAGTTGAGAAGACGGATCCCTCTACTGTACACCGCAACCCGACACCTAAGAAAAGCTCACAGCCACGATGAGGCGGTAAACTGTTGGGATCTTAATCTATAGACCATATTTGAAGTTTATTCAAAGCTTATTACCTACCGCTCGTACAAGTGTCATCAAAGTAATTAAAATCTTCATTGTTTTTGTAGTCCTAGTGTATATTTCTACATCAGGAAGCAAAATCGTCGATGGTCTTGTCTGTGGGTTTTTAAATTCACTATCACTGTTGTCACAGCTATCACTGTTATTGTATTGTGCTCTTGTGAACCTTCTTGCACTGGTTTTGTTTTGGGCTGAGTGTAATCCTATAATTACTTGATTACTTGGATGGGCCGTCATCACTGGTTGTGCAGGCCACAGCATGATCTCCATTTTTTGGAGTTTTGCTGGTTTAGCCATTGTGGTTCCCTGGAGTTCTTAGGTCAGCCTGGCCAAAGTTTGACCCAGGTCGTCACCATTACAGGCAGTCGCCGCCCTTTTGGATCAGAGTGAAATTTGCCACCATGCGACTATTTTGATACCAGTACGGTGGTGGGTCCTGGAATGAAATCAGTGGTTTTCACTAGAAGTAGTGCAAATTTTGTACTTAGCGGTGATTTCATCACTGGTTTCCATAGATTTGACGAAGAATAATGGCACCCAGATAACTCTGGTCGGGTTGATCCCATGTGTTGCGTGGCGCCTCCGGTTACTGCAATACACGTGCCTTATCCCATACTTCAGCTTTTTATTTACTGCCTATTATTATTTCATGGCAGGGTATAATGTGTAATAAGGTTACAGTGATACCGATATATTTGCAAAACTCGAAACCCGGGGCCAGCTCCGAACCCGCAATTACCCTTTCCTAGGGCTCACATTGCACCACCGAGTCCTTTGCTTTTCCTCTCTCTCAGCTGATTTTTTAAAAAGTTTGTCATAGCGGGAACCCCAGAAATCACTCGGTAACGGCAGCTATCTAACGAGTACAAATTGGCATTAGACCTAGTTAAGTTTTTAAAAAATGTGTGAGAAAATGGCAGACTAAGGGCGTAGGTGGCGCAGTGGGTAACACATGAGTCTCTTCGTAGAGGTTAATCGTGCCTTCGAAGCTAGCCGTGGGTTCCGAGTTTTGCAAATATCTCAGCAGCTTTGTGGTTTTCCCATGATTACACAAAAAATCACCAATTCGACTAAGTCGCCGAATGCTACTTAATTATTACTGATTTACTACGCCACATCATGAATGCCGGTTATCTTGATCTCACCTACTTGGATCGCTCTACTGATGAAGTCACACATGAACCAAAATTGATGGCGTTTACATCGCCCGCTGTATGGCCGAATGCTACTTAATTATTACTGATTTACTACGCCACATCATGAATTCCGGTTATCTTGATCTCACCTACTTGGATCGCTCGGCGCAGTGGGTAACACATGAGTCTCTTCGTAGAGGTTAATCGTGCCTTCGAAGCTAGCCGTGGGTTCCGAGTTTTGCAAATATCTCAGCAGCTTTGTGGTTTTCCCATGATTACACAAAAAATCACCAATTCGACTAAGTCGAGCTTTGATTCAGCGACATTCCTGAAGATAAACAAAACAAAAAAAAACATTTAGGAAGAGAAATATCGGCTCGGAACATCTATAGGTCGCTGAGAGTCAATTTACAGGGCAAATACCCACTCCATTTTGCTATGCCTAATGGAGTCGAATTCGTGGCACATCCCCAAGAGTTATATGAACTCCGAACGTTTTACCTAGTCAGAAAGAGTTCCAGTTTTTTCATTTCGTTTTGTTGTTTAAATTTATTAGGTGATTGTCCGTCACACTGTTCCATTTTGGCGTAAACAGCTAATTAGTTAGGAGATAGCGCGCAGTGTGTGAGATAATATGGAGTACTTGTTTAGGTTTAATGCGGAAAACATGAAATCAATAAATGCGTATCTTAAGCTGAAGACCCTTACTGCATATAGAGTGTATGACTAAACGCAATATTCGTCGAATGGTAGGTTTCCAAAGAACTGAATGGTTTCCTGTCGGCCACGCGTAAGATTTCCTCGGAGGATGTTAAACGCAAAATCAGTTGTTTCGTGGCAAATCGGATGGGCTTTGTGTTTCTGGTGTTTCTTTTTGCATGTTATTTGTGTTAGTGTTGTGGAAATTTGGATTTATGCCTCCCTATTTTTTTTTACTTGCAGTGCCCGTTTGGAAACTGTGAGCGACCAGGGATGCCTTTCTCCAAAATCAGATATTTTTTCCGATAAAATGGACGCGCGCTGCAAAAGTCCACAGCTCGTCGAGATGCATACATTTAGGTGAGCATTGGAATTTCTTAACACATTTATTCCAAAATTGGCTCTTCAATAACTGATGGTAATTTTCAATCACTAGAGTGGTTGTGGAGTTAAGAATAATAAAGATTTATATAAGAGGTTTTCCTTTGTCGCCATACGCTTTACATACTTACTTGAGTACTTGAATGGCCAGTGCTCATTAGTTCTGCGGGCCCCAGCATAAACTCCATTTTTGGAGATTTGCTGGTTAAGCCATTGTGGTTTCTTGGAATCCCGACGTCAGCCTGGCCAAAGTCTGTCGCATGTCCTCACCACAGATAGTCGCATCCCTTATGGATCAGTGGTGAGATTTGCCACCATGCGACGAATCTGATATCAGGACGTTGGTGGATGCTGGTACTGGTGCGCTATACTACATAGACTATACGCTTAGATCACTATACGTTATACATAGATTTTGAATAACGTTTTTTCGGTATTAAATTCGTTTAGAATTCAAACTTTCAAAAATACTGAAGTTGAGATATTATTTTTTTGAAGTATTAAACGTAAACCTGGTAGGTATAAAAACGAGTGATATATTGAGGCGCACCACGACCCCTTCTAGACGAAATTCGTCTTGTTCAGTTGATTTGATGGCTGGGGCACAAGCTACAAAAATTATTTTTTATTTGTTAATCATTATTTGCTTAAAAGCAAAGATTCTGGAAAAAATGAACTTGTTTATTATTAGAAAAGAACGGTAACATTGTAGTCTATTGATTGCCATTTGATATAAACATTTTTTTCCACGACATGCATTGGATCCAATCCATTTCTTTTTCGTTATGACGTAGATCTTTGACGTAGAACGATATTAACGTTGACATCAAAAGAGGAGTTAGGCAAGGGGATACAATCTCGCTAAAACTATTTACCGCCACCCTCCAGAACGTCATGCGAATATTGGAATGGGAAAACATGAGGGTGATGAGAGTGAAAATCAGTGGTCAGCAGTTACATTACCTTCGCTTTGCTGATGATATCGTCCTTATAGCACCTAGACATTAGCCAAGCGGAACGTATGCTTGCGGACTTTGATAAAGCGTGTGGAAAGATTGGTCTTCGACTAAATCTCAAGAAAACGGTGTTCATGAAGAACGGATTGGTTTCGTTTGCCCCATTCACGCTTAACGGAACGAATATCTCCGAATGCTCCAATTACGTCTATCTAGGTCGGGAAATCAATATGATGAACTACTTAGCTCCAGAGCTAAGCAGAAGGAAACGAGCAGCTTGGGCAGCTTTCAAGAGCATCGAGGATGTAGTGAAGAGAACAAAGAACACCCGACTCCGTGCCCACCTTTTCGACTCAACGGTTCTTCCTGCCCTAACGTATGCGTCAGAAACCTGGTCGCCACGTAAGCAGGATGAAAGATCACTCAGTGTTATCGAACGCGCAGTCGAAAGGATGATGCTAGGAGTATCCCGTTTCACACAAGTAAGGGATGGGATCCGAAGCTCCCACCTGCGTCAACGATCAAAAATCAAAGATTTCGTTCTGTACGCCAAGCAGTCGAAGATAAGGTGGGCCGGACACGTAATGCGCATGAATGACAACCAATGGTCAAGAGCCGTTAGTGATTGGATTCCTTGGAGTGTCAAACGTACTGCAGGAAGACCACTGACGCAGTGGTCAGAGTTTTTCACGAAGAGCTAGAAAAAAGGTATGATGCTCAACGAGTCCCTATAGCGAATAGGACCCACTGGGCTACTCTTGTCCGCGACAGGGAAAGATGGAAGATTTAGTGGCGCCCGCTCGAGTCACTCGACGATCACCGGGACTACAGGTGGTACAGCTGATATGATGTAGATATCATACGCCATCGCTTTGGTTTTCAAAACATCCGACTTCTTTGATGCTTCATTATTGCAGGGACGCAGTGGATGTCAACTACCAACGTATGGCAATCACCGGCGAGGAACTTTCTGGTGTGAGTTGATGAGTTTCTTGTCACAACATCTCTGACGGTAGTTAAGCGGGTTTTTTTTGTATGGATATTATAAAAATTAGATATCCAGTATATTTCAATAATCGTTTCGGTTATAAATAACTCTGCTTCATCCTTTCGTTTTTCTTTTTTTCTTTTTTTTTTCTTAAGCAACAGTCCATATTATTTGGCAAGGACGACAAAGACTTGAGTTTACACCTTCTGCTTTCAAATTATAAACAATTTATGTATCTAAGAAAGGTATATATTAATTACATTATTGGGTTTTTGCAAAAATAGTGGCGTATTCTAAACGACAGCTTTGAAAACCCACCAATCAGCTCAAATACTTTATTAATGACATAGGAACCGGTGGAGTCTACAATTTCAGCCAACATAAAGCAGTCTCATTTATTCCACTAGAGTGTAACTCGAAAATTCTGCAAGGTGCAGTTTCTTCGAGGGCATTGGAAGCATTTTTAGCAGTTGTTGAATCTTTTTTGCCTGCAAACGTGGCAGTCACCGCGAGAGCTCTGTTGAGTATGGTGAGAGAGGCAAGGGTTCGTGGTGCAGCTTGTTAGGTTTCTTAGGTGTTAGGTGTGTGTGTAGTGCCTTCGAATGTTGTGGTGAAGGAGAGCTGAACCTTGTCTGTCTACAGTGCTTTAACCTACGCTATTTATCATCGATTTCGTGACAATACAACACTGCTATGGAATTATCCCGAATTCGATATGTTCAATAATTAATCCGTTGGTTGGATTAATCCTTTTACAGACAGAACATCCGGCTGTCACTTTGATCGTATTTTGGTAAAAATTCGGCTTTAGAAGATGTCTATTAACTTTATCTTTGTCGAACCACCGAATTAAGCGTCGTCTGCAATATCGCATCTTAATTAATATCTCAGCCTTGGAGGGCTAGCGTTCCATATTTTAAGGGAGATACTGATAGATATCTTTGATCTCTTCAACGATCGTGGATTCTTTTATCCTTTGCATTTGCACTGATGAATACATTTTTAATGTGGAATGGGTAAAAATGAGTACGCGGCGAGGCTAACTACCGAAGGGTGACATCAATTGCTGGGTGGTGAATGAGTTTTTTCATCACAAAGGTTTGTTTAAAAATCATGGAATAATAAACAAAAGACCTTTAAGGTTAGGTAAGAGGCGAAAGCCAATGGATTTTCTAGTATGTCCAATATAGTGGGGCGAATAGCACAGTGGTAGTGATGTTCGTCATCACAAGCCTGGTGCTAGTTCGATTCCGCTCCGGGGCAACGAAGCCTCTCGTCCTGGCGGGGTCGGGAAATTGGTACCGGACTTTTCTGGGAAAAAAATCACTCTTTGAAATCCAGTTGGGAACGCTCCAGCCCGCATATCTCAGGACTTTAGGGAGAATTGCTCGACGATCAGCATTCTACGACATTCAAGATGAAATGATAATTCTCAAGCAGCACCCGTAGCCACACTTAAAAACGTGAACCTTCGTGGATAATGGATGCGAGGAAAAGAATTCGATGTGAGAAGTGCTGGGATCTGCACAGTAGACGTCGAGGCGGGTCAAATAAAATAAAAGTAAAAAAATAGTGTATGTCCAGCACTTGTGGCACCTCATGATTCGTTCCTTCAAAGTCCGTGTGAGTTTTTCCCTATACATTTCATACTCCTCATTGACTAGTATCGTAAGAAACCTTGTCAATTCACTCTCAACAAGCGATGAGTCTAGACTGTGGTTTAATTTTCCTGCTTCGTACGTGATTTAAGTTTATAACATTCAATTTTTGACTACTCATTATTACTCAATTTCGAATTGTTGTGATGATTCAAGTTTATTGCATGGATCGGCAAATAAAAAAAATTGCAAGAAAAATTTAGAAACACTCCACATATCTTACAAAACCGTAATAATATTGGTAAAGCCTCCCAACGGTTTACCGCCTCATTGTGGGTGGCAGGTCTTCCTGGTTGTCAGGCTGTGATGTCATTCAATTTTTGACTACTCATTATTACTCAATTTCGAATTGTTGTGATGATTCAAGTTTATTGCATGGATCGGCAAATAAAAAAAATTGCAAGAAAAATTTAGAAACACTCCACATATCTTACAAAACCGTAATAATATTGGTAAAGCCTCCCAACGGTTTACCGCCTCATTGTGGGTGGCAGGTCTTCCTGGTTGTCAGACTGTGATGAACAGCGGGGAATTCATCCCCCAGCTGAGTCTCCCAACCCGAGGAGTCCGGCGTTTCCATCAGGAAGCCCAGTTAAGAGTAAACTAATACCAGGATCCACTACCGTCCTATCGTCTCGTCGCGTGGTGGCAAATTTCCCTCTCATCCACAAAGGCGGCTACTGCCTGGGGTGGTGACGACGTGAGGCAGATTTTGGCTACGCTGACCTTGGGACACTAGTGAACCACAATGGCTAAACCAATAGAACTCTGAAATGTGGAAATTGTGCGGGGCTCGTACAACCAGTGAAGACGAGCCATCTAATTATCGAAGCTCTATTGGTGGAGACATGGCTGGAAGATGGAATTTTTTACCGAATAAGAATAGGATATCTGCTGAAAACGTGTAACAATACATAGTAGATCACTGAAGATACGTGATATATGGAAGACACAGAAATGACCAATAAAATGCAGACAAAAACTGAACTGTTGTTCTTTCCGTGGAGCAACGCGTTCACCACCACACCATGCGAGTCCTTCGTTTCGCCTTCTCCCGCTATGGAGTGGTGATTGCTGATGGCAGAGGTCTATAGCTGTGAGACAGGCCAAGCGAAGGACCCGCATGGTGTGGTGGTGAACGCATTGCTGAGTTCGATTATCGATAGATTCTAACGGTTTTTGTTTAAATTGCTGTAGTTCATTATGAGCTGAGATATGGCTTTTTTTTAAACCTGGAATACGCAAGCATTTTTGGTCATTAATGAGTCATATCGTCTTCATTATGGTAGTAAAGCTCACTCTTGCTTTTGGATATGCGTGCGAAGAAAAATTTGCGCTTCAGTCCTTGATACGTTAATTCTGATCCAATGGTCTCTCTTTCCAAAGTTATTTCGTCATTCTTATTTTAGGTTCCGCTAGAGGATCTGAAAGATGCTGCAACTCATCTCATTGAAGCACTTAGAATGCGCTGTCAATACATGGAGAGAATAGGAAATCAGTTCCCGATTACGACAAAACGCTTCCTTAGTGGAGAGTATCCGACCAATCTTCCGAGATTCCGTAAAAAAAATACGGAGTCAAGTAGGTGGCCTGTTTTTAGCGTGGTTTTTTCTAATTTTTTAGAGTTTTATGTTAGGGGTTGCTCTTTTATTTTTCATGACCGAATTTGGACGACATCCAGGAGGATGCTGTTTTGTTCAGACATTCAGCTGTGTGGGTTGATATCCTGTCTATATTGCCGTACATTTAAGCACCCAGATTTCCCTGTATTTCTTCAGCACTTCTTAGATTTCTTTACAGATTTCTACTACTTAGTTTAAATATGGAATGTAGCACGAAATTTTCCATCAATCAGGGCAATTGGGACAAGCTTGGCCGAAATTTTTTTTGCCTACACCCACCTTGCTAAGCCGTTAAAAATTAAAAAGGATAAAAGGATAAAGCTATCGGCGTTAATCAATCCTTAAAGGATGTGTCATTGGGCTTCATTAAGTATCGTTAGAGGTCACTGAATGCAAATCTGGCTTTTACAATGACTCCATGATCAGTTTGCCGAGCCCAGAGGGATATAAGGCTTGATGAACTGTGGACGCGGGGATCGATCCAATGTGTGCTGCAGAGCGCCTCCGGCTAATGCGCTACACGCGCCCTTTGATAAAACGCAAACGTGTACATTCGTTGAGTGTACGATTCGTTCTAAAGTTGATATTCAGCAATCTTTCTGCAAAAATTAGTTCCCTACTAGTCGTTTCTCACCGGGTCTCCAAGCATGTATATTCGTTTATCTATACTTTAGAGATGGTAAGGAGGTACTCTGATTGGGAGTGCTCCGAGGCATCGGGTAATAATTCTTTGATTTGTAGACGTAATTTTAGACCTCTCAATACTTACTCCTAGACTCCTTACTCCTTAGCTTCCCTCTTCGGGAATAAGTTTAAGTTCCTAATGACCCGTTTGAAAATAAACAGTAGAGAATTTTCGAGTGTGCATGAACACTAAACAGTGATTTTTCTTGAGTGTTCTCGTTGTTAATACACTTACATGTAACATTTTCACATCATGTTTGTTCTTTTCTTCTTCTGGACACCGTTTTCAGTGTTAATCATCTTCACATTCTAAAATGGTTGCACGCTGTTCTAGTTGTCCCGAAACATCATTGAATTGAACGCTTTTCAGCGGCCAATACATCATTCAATCCACCGGAGCCACCAAAGGATCACTGGGGACTGAAGGATCCGCTGCCAACGTTTTCTGTGAAGTATACCTTAAGAAGAAACGAAGGAGTAGTAAGTTTGCTGTAATAACTTTCGAAATAGGCTTATGTTTATTGTAGCAACTAAGAGAAACTTGTTCCTTGTTTTTTTTTCTTTTTTTTTCTGAAAAGTTGCTTTTGGGCGTCTCTTACTTAGCCAGTTATTTACTTACTTGAATGCTTCGATGGCTGTCTTCACTGGTTGTGCAGACCCTAGCGTAATTTAAATTTTTTCGGGGCTTTTATGGTTTAACCATTGTGTTTCCCTGGAGTCCCGAGGTCAGCCAGGTCAAAGTCTAGCCCAGGTCGTCGTAATCACAGGCAGTCACTGCCCTTGTGAATCAGCGGGAGATTTGCCACAGGACAGCAGCGGGTCCTGGTATTAATTCACTCTTAGCTGGGCTTGCTGATGGAAACGCCGTACTCTTGCTCAATTTTGGAGGTTCTGCTAATATTTTTTATTCATTACAATAACTTCCATGTGTAAGGCGCGTTTTGCGTAGTGATCGGAGGCGGCGTGCAACACACATGGGACCGACCCCTGACCCTTCCATTCCTCCGAGGTCGGCAAAGTGTTACCAGACTTGTCCAGGAGGATAGCATTGTCGACACGTCCGTAGGCGACCGCGAGTCATTGTAAAGGCCGGATATACATTCAATCACTTCCAAACGATGCTTGACGAAGTCGAATACATGGCGCATCCCTAAGGGATTGATCAACTCCGAGAGTTTGGTCCTTTATGTATCCTTCATGCAATAATTTCCAGGTCGATACACACATCCATGCGGCGTCGTCTATGAATCAGAAGCATCTTCTTCGATTCATTAAGAAAAAGATCAAAACAGAAGCGAACACAGTTGTCCTCGAAAAGGTTTCTTCTTTACAAGTTTTCCATTTCTTAGGATTCTTTTACAGCCTTAATAAAATTATCTAATGCTATTATTTGTAGGATAACCAGCCCATAACGATGAAAGAGGTGTTCACGAAGATGGGTATCGATGCGTACGATCTTTCTGTTGATATGCTAGATGTTCATGCAGACAGGAATACATTTCACCGTTTTGACAAATTTAACACCAAGTTTGTTGTTTTTATTGTAATGGCTATTTACTTGCTTACTTGGATACTTTTGGATACTTGGATGTCTTCAGTAATTGTTCGGGTCCATGCATATTTCTTGTTTATTCGGAGGCAAGGGGCGCAGTGGTTGGAGGCGCCACTGCGACACGCACACGGAATGCGCCCATGGCCCACCAAGCCTTCCATCCCTCCAGGGTGGGCAAATTGGTACCAGACTTGTCCGGGAGGATAGCAGCACTGGCTCGATACATCGGCTGGCGACCACGAGTCGTAACGGCCAGATATGCATTCAATCACCTCCATCGATACTTAATGAAGTCGAATGCGTGGCGCATCCCTCAGGGATTGATCAGCGCCGAGAGCTTTATCCTTTATCCTTTATTCGGAGGCTTGCCGGCTTAGCTATTGTGGTTCTCTTGATTCCTGAGATTAACCTAGCCAAAGTGTGCACCAGGTCGTCACCACCACAGGCAGTCGCCGCACTTGTGGATCAAAGGGAGATTTGCCACTGTGCGACTAGTTTGATGATACCACGACGGTGGTGGATCCTGATACCGATTTAGTCTTAGCCGGACGTCCTGATGGGAACGCCGACTCCTTCGCAGCTTGTGAGGCCATTCTGGGGAAACGGATTCCCTTGCTCTACATTGTGGCGCAACACACATGAACACCTCCCAGCCGCAATGAGGCTGTGAATGAAGTCAGAATTGTGTATTTATGGTGTTGTTTATTTCAATTTGGTGTTGAGCTGCCAGCAGTGTTTGATTGAATTGTACTCAAAAACATCACCATTTTCATGATCATTTTACACGGCTGTTGTTTTCCGAGTTCGAAAAAGGCCTATGTACTTTGCAGGTATAATCCCGTAGGCGAGTCGACCCTTCGTGAAATTTTCATCAAGACCGATAACTATGTTGAAGGAAAATATTTTGCAGAAGTGCTTATGGTAAGTTGTGGATGTCCTGCAAAAGTATTCCTTTCTGTGGACGAAGTTATAACACATTATTTCAGGAAGTCCTGTCCGATCTTGAGGATTCTAAATACCAACATGCAGAGCCACGTTTATCCATATATGGTCGAAGCAAGGTCAACAACTTTTTGTTGGATTGATTAGTTTCCTTTTGTTTATTTTGTCTTGTCTAGGGGCGTGTATCGCAGTGGTTGGAGGCGTCCTGCAGTACACATTGTGGCGCAACACACATGAACACCTCCCAGCCGCAATGAGGCTGTGAATGAGGTCAGAATTGTGTATTTATGGTGTTGTTTATTTCAATTTGGTGTTGAGCTGCCAGCAGTGTTTGATTGAATTGTACTCAAAAACATCACCATTTTCATGATCATTTTACACGGCTGTTGTTTTCCGAGTTCGAAAAAGGCCTATGTACTTTGCAGGTATAATCCCGTAGGCGAGTCGACCCTTCGTGAAATTTTCATCAAGACCGATAACTATGTTGAAGGAAAATATTTTGCAGAAGTGCTTATGGTAAGTTGTGGATGTCCTGCAAAAGTATTCCTTTCTGTGGACGAAGTTATAACACATTATTTCAGGAAGTCCTGTCCGATCTTGAGGATTCTAAATACCAACATGCAGAGCCACGTTTATCCATATATGGTCGAAGCAAGGTCAACAACTTTTTGTTGGATTGATTAGTTTCCTTTTGTTTATTTTGTCTTGTCTAGGGGCTCGTGTATCGCAGTGGTTGGAGGCGTCCTGCAGTACAGAAGGGATCGATCCATGCGCCCAAGGCTCACCAAGCATTTCATCCCTTTGGGGGTGGGGAAATTAATATCGCACTTGTCTGGGAGGGTAGAAGCACTTTCTTCAATCATCGGTGGGCCACTGCGAGTCATTGTATGCATTCGTTCACCTCCAGCGACGCTTAATGAAGTCGTGAGCATGGCGCATCCCTGAGAGATTGACTAACGCCGAGAACTTCACCCTTTTTAAAATTTTATCTGGGGAGTATAAGCGCTAGCCTAGGTTTGAATAGAGCCATCTGGATGGTACTAATGAATAAGATATTGGATTTCAGGATGAATGGGACAAATTGGCTAAATGGGCGATTACACACGATGTATGGAGTCCGAATGTGAGATGGCTGATTCAAATTCCTCGGCTATAGTATGCTCATACTTTCTCTTCTTGCAGCTTTCTGCCATCGCTTTAGTTTTATGTAATATTTCAGTGATGTTTACAAAGCGAAAAGTATGGTAAAAACTTTTGACGAAATTCTAGACAACATCTTCACTCCTTTGTTCGAGGTTTGTATGAATGAGGATTAAACAGTTGTTTTCTTTTGTGACAGTTTTCAAAACAGTTGTGTATTTTCTTTCATCCAGGAATAACCGTTTTGGTTCTTTCTGTAGGAGGTTATCTCTGTAATTTACATTGAATTTTTAAAACTCTGGAAATAGTGTGCATGTAGAGCAGTGGTTAGTAGTGTAAGGGTTAGAAGCGCATTATATCACTCCGATATCACCAGTGCTACAACGATTGTCTGACAGGAGAGAAACATCGTCGACTTGATACATCTATCGGCTATCGCAAGTCGTTGTATTGTACAAATATATATTCAGAAATCACTGAGATACTTAGCGAAGCCGAATACATCCTGTGTCTTTAGATCATTAAGCGTTGCGACTTTGCCCTGTTTGGTTAATAGGATGTATTTTCTTTAGTATATAGTATATTCTGCACATCGTGTATTGGTTTCAATGTGTCTGCTCCCAGACATCGTTGTACTTTCCAACTATTGACCATCTCAGGTCGTAGTGGACGTTCTTGATTTGGGTCAAAACCATTACATTTTACAGGTGTTTGCTGAAGAAGCGATGACTTTTTTATTGTACCTATAGATTTTAGTTATTGGAGTTTTTCCATGGAAACTTGCACTTCGAAAGTCGACGATAGAACACTTGTGTACCGCGTAAGACGACAAGTTCATTTCCTCCACTGCGTTCATTGTCGTTGTTTGTGAGAGAGTTTCCTAGAAAACTTTACATGTGTAGATTTGGTCGTTGCATTTTGTAAAATTGAGTTCCAAGGCAATTCAAAATGGAGGTAATATTTCATCAAGAGAGCGTGTCCCTAGGATCGTGCCTGAAATCGTTTTATGGGATAAACCTGTTAATCGCAAAACCGACTTTCTGGTGTACTCAACATTGATCAATAATTCGTCTTTCTTGATGAGCAGACACAACCTTACTACTACACTATTTATTCACCATACCCGAACTCTCGGGACACCTAATCTGTTGTGAAGCATGTGGGGATCAATACGTTAGCAAAACGGATAGGCTATGTGACCGTATGAAAGAACGCCTAATCGGTAAACTTAAAGTTAGACCAGATACTCTATTAGGTGCACATAGGACACGGAGACAACGGAGATTTTAAGGAAAGGTCAGTATTCTCACGCTGAATCCTAAAGCATAAGCGCATACCTCTTAATAAGCTTTAGGATATATTCCAAAAATCCGAAAATGAACTGCCAGAAGTGCTCTGTGACCTCACCGCATACCTCGAGCTGATTTTTTGACCTGAGCCAGGCGCATTGTTTAGCCATGTTAAGATGGCTGGTCTTCATTAAATAAATAAAGATAGGATGAACAGAGCAAAAGAACAAGAATAATCTGTTTACTCTGCAAATGAAAATTTGTGTATTAAGTTTTATCTCGAGGTTATGAAAGTGTTTTACTGAAGCATTAACTGTTATGAATAAATAGTATAATAACAACTTTGTGTCTGTCCATCGAGAAAACACTAAGTAAACTGTTAAGTCACCAGGTTCTCAAATGCTTTGGTTATGGAACAACTGTCGACAAAAATCGACAAAGTCTCGAGTGCGTTTATAAAGCAAAAATGACTCTCATAATCTATCTGCTCTCTGGTATGGTCGGTTCAACACGACGATTAAGCGTGTTTTCTACCTAAATATGACATGTGTTTAATCTCGAATAAGGATGAGTAGTTTTGAACTCCTAACAGTTTATTGTCTCATCGAGGCCTTGAGTTGATCCTGGGTGTCCGCTGCAATATACGTCTGAAGGAACCATCTCTCCAGCACTGTCTCCTCACTTGAGAAGGAGTTCGGTGTTTCCATCAGGAAACCCAGCTTCCCTCTGATCCACAAGTGCGGCGCCTGCCTGTGGTGCCTGAGGCAGACTTAGGTAGTTTTGAACTCCTAACAGTTTATTGTCTCATCGAGGCCTTGAGTTGATCCTGGGTGTCCTGCTGCGATATACGTCTGAAGGATCCATCTATCCAGCACTGTCTCCTCACTTGAGAAGGAGTTCGGCGTTTCCATCAGAAACCCAGCTTCCCTCTGATCCACAAGTGCGGCGTCTGTCTGTGGTGCCTGAGGCAGACTTTAGCCTGGCAGGCCTCGGCACTCCAGGGAAACAATAGCTAAACCAGCTGAATTCCGAAGCAATGGAAATTGTGCTGGGGTCTACACAACCACAGAGGATGGGCCATCCAAGTATCCAAGTGTTGAACTATGTTGAACCGTGCTAGCAGGTACTACAACTCTTGTGTAGTTAGGTAGAATTCATTGGGAAGCATACAACGTTTAGCACAGATAACATTCATTTCATTGTTTATCGAGATTTGTCCAAAAAGTTTTCTGCCTCATGCCTGGTGACATTCGTGAATCGTTGCTGATAATTTACAAGTTGTTCATCAACATAGGAATACTCTTGGTTAATGTAAGCAAAAACTAGTTGCAACATCCTGTTGATCTTACATACATTGCTTCCTTTTTGGATTCACTCAATCGATTTTTCGTGTCTAATTTTATTGTGAGGGGATGGGTAGCGCTGTGGTAGTGGTGCCGGTAAGTACGAGCAAGACTTTGGTTCGTCCCGACTCCAAGTCCGCTAAGGCTTTCATCCCGCTGGAGTCGGAGAAATGGTTCCAGACTTATTTGGAGTCACCGTGCTTAGATGGTACCGACTTTTTTACTTTTTTTACATGACTCATTTTCACACCTACTAGACGGTTTCCAGCACTACCTGCACTGGATTAGTTTTATCGCACCCCTCGTAGAAAGGTGCCAGCCACATATTGCTTTAAAGTAACTTTTACTATTGTTTCAATATACGGTTGGGATCGAACACACTGATTTCCTGGACTAATGCATTCATGACAACACCATGCTGCTTTTTCATTTCACCTGTCTCTTAACAGGTTTCCTATCTACCAATGGCATCGACAATCACCAGTCAATGGGTCAATGTCATTGGAACGAAAGCCCGATTATATTTACATGTTTTCTTCCAGTTTGCATGCATAGTTGGTTTCGTAATTTGCAAGGTACCGTATATTTTTTCCAGCCGATTTCATTTATAGGTTACAAATGACCCGTCGTCTCATCCAGACCTCTATCGTTTTCTTCAACAGGTATCTGGCATTGATTCAGTCGATGATGAAAGCAAACATGAGTTTGTGCATGTGAGTTTTCGTAGTGTGTTTTTCAAAAGACTTCTGACTGTCGATGATATTTTTCTGGAACATTTTTGATGTTTTTTGTAGTTCGATCGCTCGACACCAACTCCGCCGAATTATAAAGATGCAGAAAATCCTCCGTATAATTATTATCTATTCTACATGTACGCAAATCTCACTGCATTGAATGCGTTTAGAAGGTGAGATTCTTTGATCTAAGTTTAAACATCAAGTCCTGAAAAATTCTAGAGATTGACGGCAAATAACAATAATAATGCTGAGATATTGGTAAGACTCCGGACCGTTGGCGTCTGCGGTGAGGATCGAATACGCCATTACCCTTTGCGGGACTTACGTGTTCACTACCATACCATGCAGATCCTTCGTTTCGCCTGCCTCCCAGTCGTGTTGTTAACCTATAGGTGCTATCAGCAATCAACCGTTAACGTGATTAATCTGGGAAGCACAAATCGGCACGGAGCCGTTAAAAAAGGAGTAGGCAGTAATTAAAAAGTGATGACTTTGTGAGTGCATATATTTTGTACTCTTGATCTAAGTTTAAACATCAAGTCCTGAAAAATTCTAGAGATTGACGGCAAATAACAATAATAATGCTGAGATATTGGTAAGACTCCGGACCGTTGGCGTCTGCGGTGAGGATCGAATACGCCATTACCCTTTGCGGGACTTACGTGTTCACTACCATACCATGCAGATCCTTCGTTTCGCCTGCCTCCCAGTCGTGTTGTTAACCTATAGGTGCTATCAGCAATCAACCGTTAACGTGATTAATCTGGGAAGCACAAATCGGCACGGAGCCGTTAAAAAAGGAGTAGGCAGTAATTAAAAAGTGATGACTTTGTGAGTGCATATATTTTGTACTCACAAAGGCCACAAAATATTAAGAAAAATATGATTGACTGTGTATGTTTTCGATCACCTTCACCAATTGTTGCCATGTGTTTTTTTTCAGGGAACGCGGCATGAGCACCTTTTCATTACGTCCTCATTGTGGCGAAGCTGGACATGTGAATCATCTGCTTACTGGGTTCCTTACAAGTGAAAGTATCTCACATGGTCTTTTATTACGAAAGGTATGACACTCGCGACACTTGTTTATTCCTACTTTTTAATAAAATACTTGAATGGTACGTCATCGCTCGTCGTGCGGGCTGCAACACATTTTCCATTTTTCATTGTTATCACAGCTATCACTATTATTGTAGTATGCTCGTGTGAGACTTCTTGCACTGGTTTCGTTTTGCGCTAAGTATGATTCTATTATTACTTGGTTACTTGCTTGAATGGCCTGTCCTCACTGGTTGTGCGGGCTCCAGCATGATCTCCATTTTTTTGGGAGTTTTGCTGACTTAGCCGTTGTAGCCACCTGGGATCCCTAAGGTCAGCCTAGCCAAAGTCTGCGTCAGGTCGTCAACAACATCGATTGCCGCCTTTGTGGATCAGAGGGAGATTTGCCACCATGAGACTAGTTTGATACCTGGACGGTAGTGGATCCTGGTATTGATTAACTCTTAGCTGAACTTTCTGTTGGAAACACCGGGCTACTCTTTAACTGGGGAAACCATGCTGAGGAATCTGATAAATTTGAAATTTTTTGTATGGTCCGTCTTCACGCCTACTGTGCGGATCCCAGCACTTCTCACATTCGATTCATTTCCTCGCGTTCATTGTCCACGAAGATCTTCCAGCTTTTTACATGTGACTTCGGTTGATGCTTGAGGATTTTTCGTTTCATCTTGAATACCGTAGAATACTGGTCGGGCACTTCTTCCTGGAGTCCTGAAACAGCCGGGCTGGAGAGTTCGCAGATGGATTGCAGAGAGTTATTGTCTTTCCCAGAGGGTTCCGGTACCGATTTCCCGCCACCATAGGTATGAAAGGCTTGGTTGGTCCGTAGGGGAATCGAACAAGCACCATGCTCGTGATTACGGCCATCACTACCAATTTGATAAAATAGGATGAGAAATGGTGATGTGTGTGCCACCTTTGAATTTGAGCACCGAAGGCAGATATTTGCGCTTTGGCTATTGAGCGGCAAATTTCTGACAAATGGTAGCTTTATCTTGATCCCAGTCAAATATTTTGCACTTATGCGACGACATAACCTCTGTAGCAATCATGCGATGCCGAAGGGTTACCATCGCTTTCAACTTCACGTCAGCGTGCCGCGGACCTTAGTGGATTGTATTAATTGCAATAAGAAGTATATTCTTCGCCTTCACAAAGACAGTACCTTGTTTTTCCACTATGAAATTCATGTTTCGTGGAACTTATGGTATGTATTTGCTCCACTTTATTGCTTCAAAGCTCATATTTCAAACATGGAATCATCAGGTGATCAAGCCGGATTTCGTCGAACAGAACACGATGGTATTCCCACTTTACCGTTTATATGTGTAGTTGTCGCTCATCCGTTGGGATATTTTAGAAACTCAAATTTCTTCGTTTTTTTTTGAGTTTTAGTTCTCAACATATTTAAATTCTAAAAGACACCGTTTGAAATCATACATGCGATTATTGCATCTGAACAAAGTATTCTCTGTAAATCGTTCCGAAGTCCTGAAATACTCCACTGATCGAGAAATTATAGTAAGCTGTTGAAGCGCCACTTTTGTCGTGGAAGGGTTAAAGCCATGAGAAAATTATAAACTGGGAATAGATAGGCCGGCTCGAATTTAGCATATGATGTAGGGGAGCTGCAACATGCGACATCGGAAGAAATGCCTAAAAAGTTATTCAGTACATCCTAATTTTGATTGCACGAGTTTTTAGTAAAAGTGATACCCATTCTGTTGTGCAAAAACATTAACGAGTGCCACAAATTCATTGAATCCTTGCTTTTTGGTTCTTTACTGGCCAAACCCTCACCGCTTTCTCAGTCTAGAAGCATGTGTAACCCTAAAAGTCGGTTCTCCCGTTGGACTACAGCCAGGTTCATCCAATAAATGGGAATCAGCAAGAATCACTGCATGATTTCTGCTCTCATAATTGTTGTAGAACATAAGACATTGCAGTTTAACTTTGTTTTATTATTTCTACAAGGATTTCATTGTTAGGAATCGAGACAATATTATAGCATCAAGCAAAGGACCATGATCTTTAGGTCCCGGTTCTGCAGTACCTTTTCTATCTGACACAAATGGGTATCGCCATGTCACCATTGTCAAATAACTCGTTGTTCATAAGTTACCAACGGAACCCTTTGCCGGAATATCTTCAGAAGGTTACCGTCTTTGTAATGAAGTTCATATGTCACAGTGAAATGGCTTTTATCTAGGGACTTAATGTTTCCTTGTCTACCGACGATCCACTGCAGTTTCACTATACCAAAGAAGCTTTAATGGAAGAGTATTCAATCGCTGCTCAGGTATGAACTTTTTGTTCGATGTTTTCATTCTAGGAAGGCAACATGGTTTGATAATAAGAAGTGGAATGCACACAAAACATAGAAGTCTGCATAAATCGAGGCAAATAAAGGAAATTTGTTTAATTTCACTAGCGTGGGACTTTTATCTTGGGAATTCACGAAAAGACATTTTGTTTTGCTCAGGAGATAATGACGGATCTAAACCTTTATTTTTGAAGTGGAACATCTCAATTTAGAACACACTTTATTACTCAAAATAAAACCATTAGAATCTGCAGATTTCTTGTCTAGAAGAAATAGGTTTGATTTACTGGTTGTTTAAAATTCTGGTCTTCCGAAGGCAATCGTTGAAGAAATTTTTGGACTCGGCTTGATTTCTCGTCCGGGAGTTGTCGAGATTCTTGAAGAATTGGCGGTCAGGAAGTATGAGGTCTGGCACGTATGGCAAATGATTTGGAGTTTCGTAGCCCAGGTCTCTCAATCTCTGCAGCATGGATATTGCGATATATCGCAGCGTATTGTCGTAGAGGATGGTTGATGCCTTTTCGTTGACCAATGCAGGGCGCAACCTAGGAAATTCATGGGGCATTCCCTCGATTTGTTGAACGTACTTATCCACCATAATAATTTCCCTGGATTCAAGATGGTGTGGTGGATTAGATCAGCAACAAACCACCAGGCGATCAGGTTGGCATTATTCTGGTGCAGTTTCGGCTTTGGAAAGTGCTGCCGGGCTTTGTCGCGATTCACTCACCGAGCCAATCGTGGCCGATTTTCGCACACAACCCACTTATCATCGGTAGTCAAATTTTTTTTTGCATTTCTATGTGATCCGTCAACGCATCTGTACAGATCCCAACACTTGAATTCGGTTCGTTTTCTTCGCACTTATCGTTCACTTTGGTTTTCGATCTTCTTGCATGTTGTTTCAGCTGCTGGTTGAGGATTTCTTTTCTTTGTGAATGTCATAGAATTCTGATCGAGTCAATTTTCTATGCAATGTTTTAGGCTCTGCTAAGACGTTTCCAGTTGAATTGGAGGTGGACGTTATGGCGGGGATCGAACTAGCGCGTTTTACATCCCAATCGACGGCATCACTAAACTGCTACTCTGGTCGTCAAAGTATAATCGAAAAGCGAGTCCTTCTGTTTTCGTAGAAGTGTCGCCGATACAAAACGACTTTGATTGTCGTCCAAATCGTCCGGCATCAATTTATCGAGTCTTTCTGGCTTTTCAACTTTATTTAAACGTTTAAAAGCAGCTGAGATGCTCAAATCGAAGTACTCTGCAAGTTGTTGAGGAGGGGTGCGTGTATGTCCTTGCAGTGAAATCTTCGATTTAGCATGGTCATTGGGGCAATGAATAACCTAGGCGGCCTTACTCGTCTTCGAGTCGAGGTTGAATTCTCGATGACAAACTTTTTCAAACCATCGTTGCATTGTCCGTTGGTTAACTTCTCCTTGACCCCATAACTTTTCGAGGCATTTGTGCTGAGTACGACTGTGTTTGGATTCATGCCAGGGGCAACTATTAAGTTGCTCATATTGAAATGTTTTGAGAGTGCATGATTCTTTTTTGTCGGATTTCGTCCCATTTAATGAGGCTCTCCGACTTCACTTGCGCACAGGTGGTTGTGAAGTTCTGGAGTCCTTAGGGATTATGTAGGATTTCAAGCGCTCCACACAAGGCCAAATGTTCACGCTTTTTCATTTTGTCGTCTAAAGCTGCTAACTTTATCCTTTTATCACCAAGTATTAACTTGCCTTGGGGCGCATGTGGCGCAGTGGTTGAGGCGCCACTGCGACACGCACGTGGAATCGATACCTGCGCCCATGGCCTTATTTGGAACGCTTCATAACTTCCGTAAAAATAAATAACAATACACGGAATTTAAACTCATCTATAACAAAAAATTTATAATACCTTAAGAACGTCATGTCCATACATCCAATTAAATTTCGTGTTAAGTGGAAATGTTGGGATACTTCTTGCTATTTATTACATAGGTCACTTTCAAGAACACAAGTGCCCTCAGGTCATTTTGTCCGTCTTATAATTTGCGCATCGATTGTCACTCGTACGTCTTGAGTAATTTTTCGGTTTTGTCTGAGACATTTATTCTTCTAAATTCATCTTTTGTAGTTAGTTGCGCATGTAGCACAGTAGTCATAGGCACCCTGTACTACACATGTGATCGATCACTGCGCCCAAGGCTCACGAAGTCTGCCTTCCCTCCGGGCTCGGCAGATTGGTACCAGACTTATGCGGGAGGACAGAAGAGCTTGCTCGATGCATCGGTACGCCACCGAGATTCATTGTAAAGGCCAGAAATGCATTCAATCACCTCCACTGGTGCTCTTGTGATTGATCAACGCCGACGACTTCATCCTTTATCCTTTATTAAGTTCATCTTTGAAATTGTAGTCACAGGTACCGTGAACTCATGAGGACTTATCACTTCTTCCTGTAAAGCTCTGCTTATTGTAATTTTCACATTCAACTGATAAGTTCTTAGGTGTGGAAGCTCAGTTCGTGTGATATGTGTGAATTGGCACGGAACAGCGTGATGCAGAGCGGATTCGAGGATAAGGTGCTTTTAGTTCTCTTGTTGTTCTTTGAAACGTTTATTTACTGCCTATGGATAACTGTTGCAATTTATTAGTGTTATAATATTACAACATATAGGTTTTTATAGGTAAAAATACATTGGCTCGGCCCGAATTATCGTGAAGAAGGTGTGCTTGGCAATGATATCTATAGAACCAATGTCCCCGATATCCGGTAAGGTTTAAATTTGGAAATTGGTAGTGGAAACATGTAGCGCTCGAGAATTTCTGCTCTGCGATCTAATGCACCTGGTTACGATTTCAATTGTACCTCTAGTTATCACCCACTCAAAGATATGGGTTGACTTACAAAGCCGTTGAATTTTGTGATTGCTGATAGCATCTATAGGTCAGTAACACGGCTGAGAGAAATGCGAAACGAAGGACTCGCAAGGTGTTGTGGTGAACGCGTTAGGTCCTGAAAAGGATAATAGCGTGCTCGATCTTCACCGTAGTCAGTTGCGGTCCAGAGTTTTGCAAATATCTCAACATCCCACGTCCGACTTTCTATTAACCTCTGTATTGATGGAATAATTCTTTTTACTTCTGTTTAGCCAGCACGACGAGGTGTTATTTGATTTATTTACGTACAATCTGACGTTTTGGCGGATTTCGCCTGCCTCAGAGCCTGGAAAGGTCAAGTTGGATGGCAAAACGGGTAAACCACTTTGCATCCATATAAAAGAACACCTAGTCGGCAAACGTAAACCAAATACCCCACTAGGCACGCATAGGACGCAGAGACATAACGGAGAAGATTTTGAAGTAGAGGATCCTCGCGCAAGAATCGAGAACACAAGCGCGTAAAATTCTCGAGGCATTCTGGATTAATTCCAAGAATCCGAAAATGAACCGCAGGGAGGAATGCCTCTCACGCCAGAGATTGGACGGTATATAAACCTGTTATTTTGATGAGGTGGGCACATTACGATTCTATGTGAACTCTGTGAGGTTCATCTCCATGTGACATATTTAGTGGAAGACTCATAAAAAGCGGTGGGCGTGCACTCTGTGTTCAATGTGATTGAAATTTTGGTTTAGCATTTTCTCTGTTTGGTTATGGAGGTGTTTGGCCGTGTAGATTGCAGTCAACTTGACCTTTCCGGGCTCCGAGGAAGGCGAAATCCGACGAAACATCAGCTTGTACGCAAATAAATAAAAAAAACACCTCGTGTTTGCTAAACAGAAGTAAAAAGAATTATCTCACCATCGTTATGGTTACATTTCACTTGATACCCTGTCATTAAAATGAATAAGCACTAAATAAAAGGTAACCACATTGTGGTAAAATTTTTCCTTACGAAATTTATGAACAATTTTCGCAGCAGGTTTTTATCGCTTGCATTATTCTTCTACATCGTTTTAAACCCCACTCCTTGCTTATGTTGTACCACTTCCTCTAATGTCAATTTGCTATAGCAAAACGGCATGTGTTGATGTGTGGAATTTCGTTAACCACTTCAAATTTTTGGTCTTATATCCATGAGAGAGTGCGTGTAGCACAGTGGTCGTGGGCGCCCTATATTACACATGGAATCGATTACGGCGCCAAAAGCCCACCAAGCTTTCCATCACTCCGGGGTCGGCAAATTGGTACCAAACTTGTCTGGAAGGATAGCAGCACTGGCTCGATACATCGGTGGGCCACCTCGAGTCATTTTGAAGACTAGATATGCATTCAGTCACCTCCAACGGTGCTTAGTGAACTCGAATAAATGGCGCATCCATTAGAGATTGATCAGCGCTCAGAGCTTTAGAGCTTCTGCTTTGTATCCATGATATTGTATTAACTATTATTATGGTAACTATGGTAACTATTTTCAAGCGCAAGAGTCAGTTCTTTAAATACCTATATCAATATGAAAAAATCTTTTTTTCTTTTTGATTTCGCAGAGTGTGCTATGTTTGTATCCACTTAGGGTATCGTTCCGGCACGAGGCGCACGTCGATGAGTTGTGCAATTTGTTCCGTGTTCAACATCTCACTAATCCCTATTGATAAGCACATAAGCCTTCACCTTTCGCCGTCGTTAGTACATGGAAGCTTTTTCATTTTCATTTTCTATGGAATCCGCTGGATATTTTGTAGAGATAATTTCGTTCTCGCATCACATATGGACCAAGTCTAGTATGGAACTAGGTATAGAAATCTTTTGTGGCTTAGACTTGTTTAACTATTGAATTGATGTCATTACTTCAGTATAGATGAAGCTATAGATATCCTTATACTAGCTATCGACACTTTGATAGCGTTCCTGTTGCACGTGTGGGGTTTCCGTACTTCTAGTTTGTTACGTCTCCTCTTTCCTTTGGTACTCGTTCTAGATGGTTTCAAAAACACCGCGTGATAAAGACATAAGAAAATCACTATCTGCTACCCCTGTTGTAGATAAGTTTTTAGTTAATATGGAGTTCTGTATACATACAGGCGGTCACATTTATCGTGAACATATCGTCGATACCTGTTCTTTTTCGATGCTGGTATGTAACATTGTGAATTCTTGAATAGCTTATACGTGCTTGCAAATATCTCATATATCGTTTGTATATCATTTCCTTGGCATTAAACATGTTTTTTGTGCTACAATGCAGAGAAGTCGTACCAATTTGGCGACCCCGAAGGCATGGAAGGCTCGATCGACTTGTGCGGGGACGGGTTCCACGTGTGTGATGCATGGCACCTTCCACCAATGCGTCATACGCTCCCTTCAATGGTGGTTAATGTAGTTAAATACAGCGCATCTCACAGGGATTGATCAACGCTGAGTGCTTTATCCTTTCTATTTTATCCCATTTTTACCTTTTATAGCACATGTCCACGGATCTCCCTCATATGAGGGATCTCGAGCGGGTTAGTCGCGAGGCTACGTGGCGCGTCCCCAGGTGGCGGAAAGGGGCTTAATCGCGGACCAAGAGCGACCTTTCCTTCCCTGAGACGCAGGTGGATTCAGGGACAGACTCCCTGTTTCTGCTGCGTCGATTTGGCACATACTTTCTGTGTTTGCTAGGCGTATTCATGCATGCGTGTGTGGGTGCGTTCTCGCTTTATGCGGATTGTATTCTACAAGTCAATTCGGCCAAAAGCCTGCAATCAAGTGACAGGGAAGTATATGGGAGGCGGTTAGGAGTCGCCTCCAACAAATAAGCTCTATGTCCACTCTGAGAGAGCCTGGCAAGCTACCCGT